>CM059036.1:55338392-55930892 GCA_030279155.1 Forsythia viridissima | reverse complement strand
TAAACCCTAAACCCTAAACCAAAAACCCTAAACCACCCGCGGCTTTTCTCTCCACACTTAGGCGATTTTTGGAGAAAAAAAATCGCCCAAAGGCGACCAATGGGCGATTCCACCCGCACGCACCCCAATGAGCCAAACCAACCCACCAAGCCGCCGGACTTAGCCTCCTCCTTGCTCGGCCATGCCTCGCCGGCCATACCCACCGTCCTTACCGACCACACGCCACCTGAATCAGGCCTCACGCCGCAAACCAGCCTCCCAATCGCGGAAACCCTAGGTTCGGCCCCTAGTGTAGCCGCGGCCTCCTCCAACGGTGGCCCACCCACCGGACCATCTCCATTGGATGCGCCACCCCTAGGCGGTCATATTGGAGGGTCAATTGCATCCCAACAATTGGCCCCTACCGTTCTGCCATCGGACGCGTCGCGTGGGGCGATGCCAGCCCTGTCCGTCCCCCTAGCCGCGTCATGCCTAGCACCAATTTCAGGCGTGCCCTATTCTCCTCTCCCCTAATCGCTACAGGTATGGTGCCAATTTTGTCTCACTTGGGTGATTCGCGCACACCTTTGCCTGAGACTCAGGCCCCTGAAACCGCGTCAGCCCTGAACGCCAAAACGAGCGTGGCTGGTTCGATTAGGCTTCCCTTGAACCCTAGTTTCCAGCCCAGGGTGGCGCTTGAGTCGATGCCAGAGGGTCCAGCAAACGCAGCCTTGCCAGCTCCTGCTGCGCTGCCTGCGCGCACACAGCGCACTGCGCGTGCGCCTGCGGCACGCCAGCAGCCTGCCCAGCGTGCACTTTCGTCTGTTTTTTCCGTCTCCCTCTGTTTGCCTAATTCAGCATCTGCAATCACTCCAGGCCCTCATGTTTTTCCTCAAGAAGCACAGTCTGCCTTGAATAGTGGCAGAAAGACTTATGCTGCTGCCGTGACTGATAGACAGACCATTTCTTCGACTGAACAGAGTATGCATAAGTCATTTGCTTCCGTCCTGCAAGCTGTCCCAGACTCTTCTTGTCATCAGTTTGTGGCTAAAGAGCCATTCTTGCATCGTGGAAAACCAGCTTTGACTATTACTGCTGATGAGGAAGCTTCTCTTGCTGAGCCTTTCAAGTTCACACTTGTAGGCAAATTCTCTCATCGTAAGCCCCGTATGGTGGAGGTACGCAACTCTTTTCAGAAGTTTGGATTTACTGGTGAATTTAAGCTTGGGTTTATTGATTTTAAGCATATACTTATACATTTGACGCATGAGGATGACTATAGTCGCTTATTTTTGAAACCTCTATGGTTTATTATGGGTTGTCCTATGCGTGTGCTTAAATGGACGTGTGATTTCCATCCTGATGCTGAGACCCCCATTGCCCCTGTTTGGATTTCATTCTCCTTACTGCCTGTACATTTACGTGCTAAGGAGTTTTTATTTGCTTTATCTAAACTTGTTGGGGTTCTGTTGTGAATTGATGAGGCGACAGCGGATTTGTTGAGGCCTAGCGAAGCCAGGGTTTGTGTGGAGGTGAATTTGGAGCATAAGCTCCCTGAGAGGGTTTGGATTGAACGGGGTGAATCCCGTAGTTTTTGGCAGCCTATTGTTTATGAGCAATTGCCTCACTTTTGTGTGAAATGTCGCCATATGGGTCATCTTGTTGAGAAATGTAGAGTTGGGTTGCCTCCGTTGGATATTGATAGAGTTGCTCCGGCTGGTAAGCCAGATGTTGCCCCGGCTACTAAGCCTATTGCTGTTGTACTTCCTACCCATACAGTTGACCCGGCTCCTAAGCCAGTTGTTGTTGATCTACCGGTTGCCGTTGATAGGACAGGGAAGGGTAAGGGTAAGGAGGTTGTTGTTGAGACACGGAAGCAGTGGGTCCCACTTGCCAGTTCTTCTTCCATTCCGCCCCCTATTGCTATCCCACCTCCTGTGGTGGTTGAGAGACCTGCTCCTGAGCCCAGCCCTCCGATTACTACTTTTTTGGCTTCCAAGCCAGTTCCCCCAGATGCTATTTCTGATCCGTTACTTGATCACATGATGAGTTTTCCTCGTGAGTATCCTATGCTATCAGAGCCAGTACAGCCAGTGTTTGATCCTATTCCACATTCTCTCCCTGATCCTATTTGTCAGGAGAATGTTGAGGCTTCTGTACCTTCCAATACTGCTAGTTCTATTCAGATGGGGGATCATCCTCAGGGACACTTCCGTCGGAATTCTTCTGAGGACTTGGTTGGTTTAGAAGAGAGAAAAGAGTCAGATGGGTTCACTACAGTTCAGAGGAAGAAGTCCTCGAAAGTCACAGATATTTCTGGCCCGACCAAACGGGTGACTCGCAGTCAGACAGGTACTTCGTCACATAGCCAGTCTCTTTAATGTGTGTCATTATCTGGAATGTGAGGGGAGTGGGCAATTCGGCCACACGCAGACGTCTTAAGAAACTAGTTCAGCTTCATCAGGTTTATTATTTGGTGATTTTGGAGCCGTTTGTTTTGAAGAAAAACTTTGACTTTATCCGACGATTTCTCTCATTTGATGTGGGTCTAGAGAATGAGTCGGGTAAAATTTGGTGCTTTTGGAATTTGGGGACTTCCGTTTCTTCATGTGTTGATCATCCCCAATTCCTTCATATTAAAGTTAAGGATCCTAGATTAGCCAGGCCGATGTATATTACCCCAGTGTATGCTTCTTGCTCGCCAGTTGAGCATCGAGATTTATGGGAGGGACTTCACCAGATATCCCTTTCTATGGATGGGCCGTGGCTGGTTGGGGGAGACTTTAATGTGATTGCTCACAATGGTGAGCGCACTGGTAGGAACACTCATGATCGAGGTACCTCAGATTTTGCTGATATGATGATGGATTGTGGTTTGACAGATGCAGGTTTTTCTGGCAGTCAGTATACGTGGACTAATGGGAGGGTTTGGAAGCGATTAGACAGAGTTTTGATTAACTCTTTGGTTGCCTCTTTCTGTTCACGATTCTCGGTTCGTCATTTGAACCGTAGTACTTCAGATCACTCGCCGTTGTTGATTCAGTGGTCTTTCGATGACGACTTGGGACCCCGCCCTTTTCGATTCCTCAACGTTTGGTCTACACATCATGACTTCTTGAGCTTTGTATCCCAAAAGTGGTCATTTCCTACTCATCATACAGGAATGGCTGCTCTTTGGGAGAAGATCTTTCGGCTCAAACAGGGCCTTCGTTGGTGGAATCGACAGGTGTTTGGAGATATTTTTCAGAGGGTCAGAGATGTAGAGAGTAGAGTTGATGAGGCAGAGTTAGACTACGACAGTGATCCGAGTCCAGCTCACCGTGATTCTCTTCACCAGGCACAGGCGGTTTTGAACCGCACATTATCTATTGAGGAGGCTTTTTGGAAACAAAAAGCGGGGGCACGTTGGGTTTGTGAGGGCGATCACAATACCCGATATTTTCACTCTATGGTTCAGGGCCGCCGTATCAGAGCCAGGATTCGTTCTACTACTACACCTACAGGAGAGGTGCTTGATTCTCCTGATACTGTCCAGACTTCTACGATTTCCTTTTTTCAGCAGCTTCTATCCGCTCCACCTCATCCTGTTGATCATATTCGACCTGATATTATACCTCGATTGGTGTCCGATGAGGACAATTTGCAGCTTAATCGGATGCCCACTTTGGATGAGGTTCGGGAGGCTATTTTCAGTATTGATCCTGACAGTGTTGCAGGGCCAGATGGATTTTCTTCGCACTTTTTCCAGGAGTGTTGGGATATTGTTTCGGAGGATGTGCTTCAGGCAGTCTTGAATTTTTTTGAAGGGGGACATTTTCCTAGAGGATTTTCAGTGACTTCTATCGTCCTGCTCCCGAAGCGGGATAATGCATGTAGGTGGTCAAAGTTCCGTCCTATCAGCTTATGTGCGGTTTTTAATAAGTTGATTACAAACCTATTGAATTCGCGTCTGAGTACTATTCTACCTCAGATTATTGCACCTCCTCAGAGCGGATTTATTGCAGGACGTCTCATTGGGGATAATGTCCTCCTTGCACAGGAGCTACTTCATACACTTGATACGAAGGTGCTGGGGGGTAATGTTATCCTCAAGTTAGATATGGCTAAGGCCTATGACCGCATGGATTGGGGTTTCTTGATCTCCATTATGGAGGGCTTTGGATTTGATGCTTTGTGGATTGATCGGATACGGAGATGTATATCGGAGTGTCATTTCTCGGTTCTGCTTAATGGCAAACCTTGTGGTTTCTTTCCTTCTTCACGGGGGCTCAGACAGGGTGATCCCATCTCTCCATCGCTGTTTATTATAGCAGCAGACTACTTCTCACACCTTCTTACTCAGCAGTATCGGCAGATCCCATCGATGGCATACAGACATGGAGGAGATGCTCTTATCTCTCATCTATGTTTTGCAGATGATATGATTATATTCGCCAACGGTCAGAAGCAGTCTATTCGCCAAGTTTTGCACTGTATAGAGCATTATGAGAGAGCTTTCGGCCAGTTGGTGAACAGAGATAAGAGCAGGATCATCTTACCCAGGCGATCTTCTATTAGTCAGATACATAGATTGGAGCACCTGACAGGCTTTCGTCATCAGCAGCAGCCTTTCACTTATCTTCGTGTCCCTTTATATAAAGGGGCTCGCAAGATCTTTTTATACGATGATTTGATTCAAAAAGTACGTAGTCAGATTTCTGGTTGGGCATCGAGACTTCTCTCTCCTGGAGGGAGGATTACTCTGATTCGATCTGTGCTTTCTTCGCTCCCGCTCTATCTTCTTCAGATTATGAAGCCTCCCAAGGCTGTCTTGAAGAAGTTAGAGAGTATTTTTGCGCGATTCTTATGGGACTCGAGAGATCATTCACATCGACTTCATTGGAGGAGGTGGAAGGATCTTTGCCTTCCTACTGAGGAGGGAGGACTGGGCTTTAGGAGATTACAGGACCTTGTTGACACATTCTCCCTAAAGCTCTGGTGGCTCTTTCGTTCACAGCGATCACTGTGGGCTCAGTTTTTACTGAGCAAATATTGTCAGGGTACTCATCCCGTATTGGCTACTGTTCCGTATTCTGCTTCGACTGTCTGGAAGAGACTGAAGCACATTGGCCCGCAGGCAGAGTCCCACATTGCGTGGAAATTAGGTCGTGGGCACGTTTTCTTTTGGCATGACTGTTGGATGGGAGACTCTACATTGGCAGCCCAGTTCCCGCAGTTGACTCATTCCTCTATCCAGTTGCACGCCTTATTTGACGATACTGGATGGAACATTGGCAGACTCCTTCAGTTGGTTCCACAGGCTATTGCAGAGCAGATAGGGAGTATACCTCTTACTCCCCAGGTCCTGATCAGATTACTTGGACAGATACTTCGAATGGTAGATTTGCTACCAGAGTGTACTATACAGGCTGTCTATAGCATGATTTGGAGTTCTCTTATCCCGACTACAGTCTCTTTCTTCTGTTGGAGGCTCTGGCAGGGACTCATTCCAGTTGATGTAGTGATTCAGAGACGGATTGGGTGTCATATGGCTTCACGGTGTCAGTGTTGTTCTGCTACAGAGACTATCCAGCATTTATTCATTGACAGCCCTGTTGCAGTTCAGGTGTGGAGCCACTTCTCTGCTATCTTTTATATTATCCCCCGGCCCCTGGAGGGTTTTCAGTACCGGTTTCAGGCTTGGCGGTTTTCAGGGCAGTTTGTCCGTCAGGGCCATATTCGCACGATTATTCCTCTCTTGATTCTTTGGTATATCTGGACTGCGAAGAATGATGCGAAGTACAGGAATATCACTATGGAGCCGAGACGGATCATCTGGAGAGTTTATCGTACTGTCTCCCTTCTTCACACAGGCCGTTTATTCAGGTTCATCCATTGGCGTGGAGATATCGATGTCGCCCCTTTGTTTGGTGTCTCTCTTACTGCTCCACCCATTTCTCCTCCTATTTTAGTCTTCTGGCGCACTCCACCAGTGGGATCTCACAAGATTAACACTGATGGTTGCGTCAAAGATGGTTTCGCTAGTGGAGGAGGGATTATTAGAGATTCGACAGGTCAGTGTATTCGAGCATTCTTCTCCTTCTATGGTGAATGCTCTATCTTGGAGGCTGAGCTTCGAGCTATTCTTGATGGGATTTTACTTGCTCAGAGGATTGGATTGTCAGTTCTGTGGATTGAGTCAGACTCTACTCTGGCCATACACTGCATTACCAGAGGTGGAGGACCGTGGACTATTCAGGCTACTCTCCGCCATATCAGACAGCTCCTTGTTTTCGACCGATATACAGTTTCTCACATCTACCGCGAGGGCAACAAGGTTGCTGATTCTCTTGCTTCAGAGGGATGGGTTCGTCGTTGCTACTCAGAGTACAGCCCCCAGGATCTACCACGACGGCACCGCAGCTTAGTCCAGATTGATAGTTCTGGACTCCCTTCAGTTAGAGGTTTATAGATCTTTTGTTAGAGATTTATAAGTTTTTACTTTGGACTTTGTGTTAGGGAGGTAGTACCTCCTCATTTATTGCTTTCTGTTATCTCCTTTACTCTTTTGATTGGAGGTCAGGTTTTATGTCCCCCTCCCATGTACTTCTTTGAGTTATTTTATATATGGTCGGGGCTTCCTTAACCCCCCCATCCTCTCCTGGTGGAGGCCTGACAACCACGCTGGGACTGTGATGGTGTGTTTACAAAAAAAAAAAAAAAAAAAACCCCAAACCCTAAACCCTAAACCCTAAACCCTAAACCCAAAACCCCAAACCCCAAACCCCAAACCCCAAACCCCGAACCCCGAACCCCGAACCCGAACCCGAACCCGAAACCCGAAACCCGAAACCCGAAACCCTAAACCCTAATCCCTAAACCCTAAACCCTAAACCCTAAAACCCTAAAACCCTAAACCCTAAACCCTAAACCCTAAACCCTAAAACCCTTACCCTAAAACCCTAAACCCTAAACCCTAAACCCTAAAACCCTAAACCCAAACCCTAAAACCCTAAACCCTAAAACCTTAAACCCCAAACCCCAAACCCTAAACCCCAAACCCCAAACCCCAAACCCTAAACCACCCACAGGGCGCACCATTGCCAGCCCCTACAGCGTTGCCTACGCGCACAGCGCGCCCTGCGCGTGCCGCTGTGGCACGCCAGTAGGCTGCCCAGCGTGCCCCTCCGGCTGCTTTTTCCGTCCCCCTCCGTTTGCCTAATTCAGCTTCTGTACCTGCTCCAGGACCTCATCTTTTTCCTCAAAAAGCACAGTCAGCCTTGAATAGTGGTAGAAAGACTTATGCTGCTGCCGTGACTGATAGACAGGCCATTTCCTCGACTGAACGGAGTGTGCGAAAGTCATTTGCTTCCGTCCTTCAGGCCGCCCCCGATTCTTCTTGTCATAAATTTGTGGCTAAAGAGCCATTCTTGCATCGTGGAGAACCAGCTTTGACTATTACTGCTGATGAGGAAGCTTCTCTTGCCGAGCCTTTCAAGTTCACACTTGTAGGCAAATTTTCTCACCGTAAACCCCGCATGGTGGAGGTACGCAATTCTTTTCAGAAGTTTGGGTTTACTGGTGATTTTAAACTTGGGCTTATTGATTTTAAGCATATCCTTATACACTTGACGCATGAGGATGACTATAGTCGTTTATTTTTGAAACCTTTATGGTTTATTATGGGTTGCCCTATGCGTGTGCTTAAATGGACGTGTGATTTCCATCCTGATGCTGAGACCCCCATTGCCCCTATTTGGATTTCATTTCCTTTACTGCTTGTGCATTTACGTGCTAAGGAGTTCTTATTTGCTTTATCTAAACTTGTTGGGGTTCCTTTGAGAATTGATGAGGCTACTGCAGATTTGTTGAGGCCTAGCGAAGCCAGGGTTTGTGTGGAGGTGAATTTGGAGCATAAGCTCCCTGACAGGGTTTGGATTGAACGGGGTGAATCCAGTAGTTTTTGGCAACCTATTGTGTATGAGCAATTGCCTCACTTTTGTATGAAATGTAGACATATGGGTCATCTGGTTGAGAAGTGTAGAGTTGGGATGCCTCAGTTGGATGTGGATAGAGTTGCTCAGGCTGGTAAGCCAGATATTGCCCCGGCTCCTAAGCCTCTTGCTGTTCTCCAGGCTACTAAGCCTATTGATGTTGTGCTCCCTACCCCTATAGTTGACCAGGCTCCCAAGCCAGTTATTGTTGATCTGCCAGTTACTGTTGATAGGGCAGGGAAGGGTAAGGGTAAAGAGGTCGTTGTTGAGACACGGAAGCAGTGGGTCCCACTTGCCAGTTCTTCTTCCATTCCACCTCCTATTGCCATACCACCTCCTGTGGTGCTTGGGAGTCCTGCTCTTGCGCCCAGCTTTTCGGTTACTACTGGTTTGGCATCAAAGCCAGTCCCACCAGATACTATCTTTGATCCGTTACTTGATCACATGATGAGTTGTCCACGTGAGTATCCTATGCTATCAGAGCCAGTACAGCCAGTGTTTGATCCTATTCCACATTCTCTCCCTGATCCTATTTGTTAGGAGAATGTTGAGGCTTCTCTACCTTCCGATACTGCTAGTTCTATTCAGATGGGGGGTCATCCTCAGGGACACTTTTGTCGGAATTCTTCTGAGGACTTGGTTGGTTTAGGGGAGAGAAAAGAGTCAAATGGGTTCACTACAGTTCAGAGGAAGAAGTCCTCGAAAGTCACAGATATTTCTCGCCCGACCAAATAGGTGACTCGCAGTCAGACAGGTACTTCGTCACATAGCCAGTCTCTTTAATGTGTGTCATTATCTGGAATGTGAAGGGAGTGGGCAGTTCGGCCACACGCAGACGTCTTAAGAAACTGGTTCAGCTTCATCAGGTTTATTTTTTGGTGATTTTGGAGCCGTTTATTTTGAAGAAAAACTTTGACTTTATCCGACGATTTCTCTCATTTGATGTGGGTCTAGAGAATGAGTCAGGTAAAATTTGGTGCTTTTGGAATTTGGGGACTTCCGTTTCTTCATGTGTTGATCATCCCCAATTCCTTCATATTAAAGTTGAGGATCCAAGATTAGCCAGGCCGATGTTTATTACCCCAGTGTATGCTTCTTGCTCGCCAGTTGAGCGTCGGGATTTATGGGAGGGACTTCACCAGCTATCCCTTTCTATGGATGGGCCGTGGCTGGTTGGGGGAGACTTTAATGTGATTGCTCACAATGGTGAGCGCACTGGTAGGAACACTCGTGATCGAGGTACCTCAGATTTTGCAGACATGATGATGGATTGTGGTTTGACAGATGCAGGTTTTTCTGGCAGTCAGTATACGTGGACTAATGGGAGGGTGTGGAAGCGATTAGACAGAGTTTTGATTAACTCTTTGGTTGCCTCTTTCTGTTCACGATTCTAGGTTCGTCATTTGAACCGTAGTACTTCAGATCACTCGCTGTTGTTGATTCAGTGGTCTTTCGATGACGACTTGGGACCCCGCCCTTTTCGATTCCTCAACGTTTGGTCTAGACATCATGACTTCTTGAGCTTTGTATCCCAAAAGTGGTCATTTCCTACTCATCATACAGGAATGGCTGCTCTTTGGGAGAAGATCTTTCGGCTCAAACAGGGCCTCCGTTGGTGGAATCGACAGATGTTTGGAGACATTTTTCAGAGGGTCAGAGATGCAGAGAGTAGAGTTGATGAGGCAGAGTTAGACTACGACAGTGATCCGAGTCCAGCTCACCGTGATTCTCTTCACCAGGCACAGGTGGTTTTGAACCGCACATTATCTATTGAGGAGGCTTTTTGGAAACAAAAAGCGGGGGCACGTTGGGTTTGTGAGGGTGATCACAATACCCGATATTTTCACTCTATGGTTCAGGGCTGCCGTATCAGAGCCAGGATTCGTTCTACTACTACACCTACAGGAGAGGTGCTTGATTCTCCTGATACTGTCCAGCCTTCTGCGATTTCCTTTTTCCAGCAGCTACTATCAGCTCCACCTCAGCCTGTCGATCCTATTCGACATGATATTATACCTCGATTGGTGTCCGATGAGGACAATTTGCAGCTTAATCGGATGCCCACTTTGGCTGAGGTTCGGGAGGCAATTTTCAGTATTGATCCTGATAGTGTTGCAGGGCCAGATGGATTTTCTTCGCACTTTTTCCATGAGTGTTGGGATATTGTTTCGGAGGATGTGTTTCGGGCAGTCTTGGATTTTTTTGAGGGGGGACATTTTCCTAGAGGATTTTCAGCGACTTCTATCGTCCTGCTCTCGAAGCGAGATAATGCATGTAGGTGGTCAGAGTTCCGTCCTATCAGCTTATGTACGGTTTTTAATAAGTTGGTTACAAAGCTGTTGAATTCGCGTTTGAGTACTATTCTACCTCAGATTATTTCACCTCCTCAGAGCGGATTTATTGCAGGACGTCTCATTGGGGATAATGTCCTCCTTGCACATGAGTTACTTCATACACTTGATACGAAGGTGCGGGGGGGTAATGTTATCCTCAAGTTAGATATGGCTAAGGCCTATGACCGCATGGATTGGGGTTTCTTGATCTCCATTATGGAAGGCTTTGGATTTGATGCTTTGTGGATTGATCGGATACGGAGATGTATATCGGAGTGTCATTTCTCGGTTCTGCTTAATGGCAGACCTTGTGGTTTCTTCCCTTCTTCACGGGGGCTCAGACAGGGTGATCCTATCTCTCCATCGCTGTTTATTATAGCAGCAGACTACTTCTCATGCCTTCTTACTCAGCAGTATCGGCAGATCCCATCGATGGCATACAGACATGGAGGAGATGCTCTTATCTCTCATCTATGTTTTGCAGATGATATGATTATATTCGCCAACGGTCAGAAGCAGTCTATTCGTCGAGTTTTGCACTGTATAGAGCATTATGAGAGAGCTTCCGGCCAGTTGGTGAACAGAGATAAGAGTGGGATCATCTTACCCAGGCGATCTTCTATTAGTCAGATACATAGATTGGAGCACCTGACAGGCTTTCGTCATCAGCAGCAGCCTTTCACTTATCTTGGTGTCCCTTTATATAAAGGGGCTCGCAAGATCTTTTTATACGATGATTTGATTCAGAAAGTTCGCAGTAGGATTTCTGGTTGGGCATCGAGACTTCTCTCACCTGGAGGGAAGATTACTCTGATTCGATCTGTGCTTTCTTCGCTCCCGCTCTATCTTCTTCAGATTATGAAGCCTCCCAAGGCTGTCTTGAAGAAGTTAGAGAGTATTTTTGCTCGTTTCTTATGGGACTCGAGAGATCATTCACATCGACTTCATTGGAGGAGGTGGAAGGATCTTTGCCTTCCTACTGGAGAGGGAGGACTGGGCTTTAGGAGATTACAGGACCTTGTTGACACATTCTCCCTAAAGCTCTGGTGGCTCTTTCGTTCACAGCGATCACTGTGGGCTCAGTTTCTACTGAGCAAATATTGTCAGGGTACTCATCCCGTATTGGCTACTGTTCCATATTCTGCTTCGGCTGTCTGGAGGAGACTGAAGCACATTGGCCCGCAGGTAGAGTCCCACATTGCGTGGAAATTGGGTCGTGGGCACGTTTTCTTTTGGCATGACTGTTGGATGGGAGACTCCACATTAGCAGACCAGTTCCCGCAGTTGACTCATTCCTCCATCCAGTTGCATGCCTTATTTGATGATACTGGATGGAACATTGGCAGACTCTTTCAATTGGTGCCACAGGCTATTGCAGAGCAGATAGGGAGTATACCTCTTACTCCCGAGGTACCTGATCAGATTACTTGGACAGATACTTCAGATGGTAGATTTGCTACCAAGTCAGCATGGCAGTTAGTTCGCACAGGGTGTACTATACAGGCTGTCTATAGCATGATTTGGAGTTCTCTCATCCCGACGACAGTTTCTTTCTTCTGTTGGAGGCTCTGGCAGGGACTCATTCCAGTTGATGCAGTGATTCAGAGACGGATTGGGTGTCATATGGCTTCGCGGTGTCAGTGTTGTTCTGCTACAGAGACTATCCAGCATTTATTCATTGACAGCCCTGTTGCAGTTCAGGTGTGGAGCCATTTTTCTGCTATCTTTCATATTATCCCCCGACCCCTGGAGGGTTTTCAGTACCGGTTTCAGGCTTGGCGGTTTTCAGGGCCATATTCGCACGATTATTCCGCTCTTGATTCTTTGGTATATCTGGACAGCGAGGAATGATGCGAAGTACCGGGATATCACTATAGAGCCGAGACGGATCATCTGGAGAGTTTATCGTACTGTCTCCCTTCTTCACACAGGCCGTTTATTCAGGTTCATCCATTGGCGTGGAGATATCGATGTCGCCCCATTGTTTGGTGTATCTCTTATTGCTCCACCCATTTCTCCCCCTATTTTAGTCTTCTGGCGCACTCCACCAGTGGGATCCCACAAGATTAACACTGATGGTTGCGTCAAAGATGGTTTCGCTAGTGGAGGAGGGATTATTAGAGATTCGACAGGTCAGTGTATTCGGGCATTCTTCTCCTTCTATGGTGAATGCTCTATCTTGGGGGCTGAGCTTCGAGCTATTCTTGATGGGATTTTACTTGCTCAGAGGATTGGATTGTCAGTTCTGTGGATTGAGTCAGACTCTACTTTGGCCATACACTGCATTACCAGAGGTGGAGGACCGTGGACTATTCAGGCTACTCTCCGCCATATCAGACAGCTACTTGTTTTCGACCGTGATACAGTTTCTCACATCTACCGCGAGGGCAACCAGGTTGCTGATTCTCTTGCTTCAGAGGGACGGGTTCGGCGTTGCAACTCAGAGTACAGCCCCCAGGATCTACCACGACGGCACCGCAGCTTAGTCCAGATTGATAGTTCTGGACTCCCTTCAGTTAGAGGTTTATAGGTCTTTTGTTAGAGATTTATAAGTCTTTACTTTGGACTTTGTGTTAGGGAGGTAGTACCTCCTCATTTATTGCTTTCTGTTCTTTCCTTTACTCTTTTGATTGGAGGTCAGGTTTTATGCCCCCCTCCCATGTACTTCTTTGAGTTATTTTATATATGGTCGGGGCTTCCTTAACCCCCCCATCCTCTCCTGGTGGAGGCCTGACAACCACGCTGGGACTATGATGCTGTGTTTACAAAAAAAAAAAAAAAAAACCCTAAACCCTAAACCCTAAACCCTAAAACCCAAACCCTAAAACCCTAAACCCTAAACCCTAAACCCTAAACCCTTAAACCCTAAACCCTTAAAACCCTAAAACCCTAAACCCTAAACCCTAAACCCAAAACCCAAAACCCAAAACCCAAAACCCTAAACCCTAAACCCTAAAACCCTAAACCCTAAACCCTAAACCCTAAACCCTAAAACCCTAAAACCCTAAAACCCTAAACCCTAAACCCCTAAACCCTAAAAAAAAAACCCTAAACCCTAAACCCTAAAAACCCTAAACCCTAAACCTAAGTAAACCCTAAACCCTAAACCCTATACCCTAAAAACCCTAAAAAACCCTAAACCCTAAACCCTAAAAAACCCTAAACCCAAAATCCTAAACCCTAAACCCTAAACCCTAAAACCCTAACCCTAAACCCTAAAACCTAAACCTAAGTAAACTGATTGAGCCTTCCAACGGTATTTGATTCATCAAAATCAATATTTTTTAAAAAAACAACAGATTTGCGAAGGTTTTACCGAACGAAATGTGCCTTATTTTGGTAAAATCCTTATAAATCTAAACAAATGTCATGGATTGAAAAATCATTTTCCCTATATGAAAGTAAACTTATAGAGCTTTTCAATGGTATTTGAATCATCAAAATCTATAAATTTCAAAAAATCAGTGATTTGAGAAGGTTTTACCACTTAATTTCTACGTTGTTTTTCTAAAATCTTTATAACTGCAAACACGGGTCATGGATTCGAAAATCGTTTTGTCTCAATAAAAGTAAACTAATAGTGCTTTCCAACGGTATTTGATTTATCAAAATCAAATTTTTTTTAACAAAACAAGGTATTTGCAAAGGTTTTACCAAACGAAATGTGCGTCGTTTTGTTAAAATCCTTATAAATCTAAACAATTGTCATGGATTGGAAATCATTTTCCCTATGTGAAAGTAAACTTGTGGATCTTTCCAATCGTATTTGAATAATCAGAATCTATAAATTTAAGAAAATCAGGGATTTGCGAAGGTTTACCACACGATTTTCTGCATTGTTTTGCTAGAATCGTTATAACTCTAAACACGGGTCATGAAAGTAAACTTATAGAGGATTCCAATGGTATTTGAATAATCAAAATCTATAAATTTCACAAAATCAATGATTTACGAAGGTTTTACCACACTATTTCTGCGTTGTTCTGCTAAATTTTTATAACTCTATACACATATCATGGATTTGAAAATTGTTTTTCTTAATGAAAGAAATCTGATAGAGCTTTCAACAGCAGTTGATTCATCAAAATCAAAATTTTTTAGAAAAACAAGAGATTTGCGAAGCTTTTACCAAACGAAATGTTTGTTGTTTTGGTAAAATCTTTATAAATCTAAACAAATTTTATGGACTGAAAAATCATTTTCCATATATGAGAGTAAATTTATAGAGCTTTCCAATTGTATTTGAATAATCAAAATCTACAAATTTCAAAAAAAATCAGGGATTTGCGAAGGATTTGCCACACAATTTCAGCGTTATTTTTTAAAATCTTTATAACTCTAAACACGGGTAATGAATTGGAAAATTGGTTTTTCTCAATGAAAGTAAACTGATTGAGCTTTCCAACGGTATTAGATTCATCAAAATTAAAAAAAAATTTAATGGTCATGGATTGGAAAATCAATTTTTCCATATGAAAGTAAACTTATAGAGCTTTTCAATGGTATTTGAATCATCAAATCTATAAATTGCAAAAAATCATTGATTTGAGAAGGTTTTGCCACACAATTTCTACGTTATTTTTCTAAAATCTTTATAACTCTAAACACGGGTCATGGATTGAAAAATTGTTTTGTCTCAATGAAAGTAAACTGATAGTGCTTTCCAACGGTATTCGATTCATCATAATCTATATTTTTAAAAAAAATAAGAGATATGCGGAGGTTTTAAAACACGAAATGTGCTTTGTTTTGGTAAAAAATGATAACCCAAGAATAACTAACCAAGAGGGGGGTGAATTGGTTTTCTCAAACTTTTTCGAAAAATATTCTTAAAAATGAAATTTAAGAAATAAAAATTGATTCACTCAAATATAAGCACAATATAAGTAAATAAAAGAGAAGAGAGAGTGCAAACGATTTTTATGGAGGTTCGATCCAACCAATGATCTACGTCCCCCGTTACCAAGCTCTCCAACACGAGCACGGCCTTTCCACTACTTTGATTGACTTATGGTGCAATCCAAACCCTTACAATGTATCCGGTGACTTACAAACAAGGAGCACCGATCCTTATACAATATTGAGCTTTTCACGGGACCTCAATATGACCCAAATATATGAAGAAATTGATTTGAGTATTTCTCTCTAGATGAATGATAGATACAAGTTTAGTTCTAAGAGAGACTAACACTTTAATGAATAGCAATGAATAAGGAAAGCTCAAGTGTTAGATGAAAACTTTGTTGAGAAAGATGAATCAAAGGTTTGATTTAATCAAACAAAGTTTTTCAATATGAGATATTGAAGATATAAATACAATGAAGCTTTGGATGAAGTTTTTCAATATGATTCTCTCTATAAATGCTCTTGTAAGTGTTGTTGAATGATAATAAATGAAGTGGTATTTATAGAGATGAATTTTCGTCAATTTCTGTCCAGACGGATGACCCAAACGGATGACCAAACGGTCGACCGTTTACTTAGTCAGAACTAGCCGTTGGAACTGAAAAAAAATCAGAACGGACACTTTTTGGAGAAGGACAGCCAACCGGTCGACCGGTTCATCCAAACGGTCGACCGTTTGAACTCTCTGTTCAAACGGATGACCAAAACGGTTGACCGTTTCTGCAGTTTTAAAAACTTGATTTTTGACTTTGATAAAAGTATTTTATGCAATGATAATGACATATATTTTGTGCAAAAAAATTTTGAGCTTTCATTTATTTAATTGCTAAGGATTAAAGAGTTAATACCTTTACAATTTTATCTAAAAAATCTATTCTTCAATCTTGATCTTCAAATCTTGAATTTCGGCGGATCTTGAGATGCTTGAACTCTTGAATTGATTTTGACTTTGAACTTGTCATTGTATGAGAGTTCGATTTGTAGCGCTTTGAATTTTGCTTGAAAATAAAATGTTAGAAAACATAACCAATTTGTTTGTAATAATCAAAACATTAAGGTTTAAAGTTAACCATAGGTCAACAATTTCCCCCTTTTTGATTATGACAAACAATGTGAGAATATATGATAATAATATACAATAAAACATATATATTCCCCCTTTATTTTTCAAGTAAACATGATTTCAAGTAAAGCATATATATTCATTTGATTTGCCAATTTTATTACATGATATCGATTCCATTTAATCCATCACATTACATATTTCATGCCAAGTTCATCAAATCACGTATTCATGCCAAATTCATCACATTACGTATTTCATATATTTGATCACCTATTTATTTTCCCCCTTTTGGCATAAACAAAAAGGCAAAAGATAAAACATTAAGGTTTAAACGAAATAACATATGCCAATCATTGATAAACTTAAAATTGAAAAACAAGCATAATTTCATAAAATAAAGATAGAACATAGACTTCGTGTTCAAAAAAACATAGCTACAAAAACAAAAGTAATAAATAGACTAAGGCTCCGGGGGCGGCTGTGGAGGAAGCACGGCATCGAGACGGGAGTGAAGATCGCGAAGCAGTGTCGTCATATCTGCAACCGAGTGCTGGAGAGTCCCCATGGTATGGTGCAGGCCCTCGACCGAAGTAGTAAGAGAGTCGATCCGGCCGTTAAGAAGATTAAACTGGTCCTCGTTGAGGCCGGAGGTGGAGGACGACGGCCTTTGAGATGATCGGGGTCGTCGCTGAGGCGGAGCATCTTCGGCATTGCCACCTTCGTCCATTTCTTCCTCATCCTCAAATGGCAAAGTCGAGGGGCCGGACTCATCGTCAAATCCCTTGGATTTTGCCACCCATTGCCCATTTTCCTTGACGATTTTCATACGACGAAGGGTAAGAATATTTATGGTGTCGGTGGGTTTGGGAAGAGTGGCAACCGCGTTACGGAAGGAAACTTCAAAATGTTGAAAGATCTTAGTGAGAAACATTCCGTAGGGAAGTCCCTTAGGCCTAGTGCCGCTAAGGACGGATGACATGTGTTGGATCATTATGTATGGAAAATCAAGTTTACGCCCACGGAGGATAGAGTCGAGAAGAAAGACATCATAGTGATTAACCTCATCTAAGTGGCCTTTACGAGGAACAATAATATGTGCGATGATGTTATGGAGGACACGACACGGAAGAGTGAGTTGGTTCGTGCGAAGACGTACGGCAGCCTCAAATTGCTTGCCGGTGACACGACAACAAGCCTCGATTGGGTCGTAATCTTGAGTATGAGGAATTGTTTTTGTGGTGTACATGCGAATACCTCCTTCCTCAAGATGAAGGATTGATCGAATTAAGTCCTTAGTGATGTTTATTTGTTTATTTCGAACTAAACAAGAAATTTCTGACCTTGGAGAGGAAGACATATCTTTATAGAAATCTTTGACAAGGGAAGGGTAAACTTTGTCATTCAATGTGAGAATACTAACCCAACCCATACCCGTGAAAAGATCTTCTATATGAAAGGAAGGGGCGTCAAAAGTAAAAGAGGCAAGGTCTACGTTCTTACCAATGAGGACGGGACATTTGGCAATCCGAATTTCCGAGGGAGAATCCTCTTCTTCAGATGATGGAGTAGGTAGTCTTTCCCTCCTAGGACGTTTGGCCGCCATTTTCTGTCGAGGCATGGTGTGGAAAACGGATTTGGAGCCTAGGTTTTAGAGATCGTCCGTTTGGGTGGAATGGGTAGAATTTATGGACAAAAATTGGGGATCTTTCGATTTTTTGGTGTAAAAAGATGTGGGTTTTGTGATTTTGAGTGTAAAATTGAAAGATTTTAGGAGGATTGGTGAAATGGAAGAGATTGGGATTGAAAACCGAAGGTTCGCGCGAAGTTGGAATGAAGAAATTTGAAAAAATTCCAACTTAAAAACCTGAATTCCGCTGATACGGACGACCGGAACATTCAAACGGTCGACCGTTTTGACTGAATTTTTGAAGTTCAAAATCTCTGTTCAGACGGACGAGAAGACGGATGAAATACGGTCGTCCGTTTTATATTAGACGGACGTCCGTTTAATTTAAACGGTTGACCGTTTAAACTTTTTAATTTTTGTAAAAGTTTCTGGAAAGACGGATGATCAAACGGATTTGAACAATTGTTCATCCGTTTGACATGAAACGGACGTCCGTTTTGATAAACGGTCGTCCGTTTGGACTAGTTTGTAAAAATTTTTAAAAACAATACTGATTTGATCCGTTGACAAATGATTTTACAACATTTTTGTCATATAAAATGCAATCAATCATAGGAAACATAAAGATTTAGTCACAAATTTCACATTCATCAATTATACCTAAACTTCGTCGAATGTAAGAAAATCTTTCGAGTGCTAAAGGTTTTGTGAGAATATCGGCCAATTGTTTTTCGGTGTTTACAAACTCCAAAGATATATCTCCCTTTTGTGCATGGTCTCGTAAAAAGTGATGTCTAATTTCAATGTGTTTGGTACGAGAATGCAAAACGGGATTTTTAGATAAGTTGATCGCACTTGTATTATCACACATAATAGGAACTTTTTCAAATGAAATGTGATAATCATTTAGAGTTTGCTTCATCCATAGGATTTGAGCACAACAACTAGCGGCGGAGATATATTCGGCTTTGGCGGTTGACAAGGCAACGGAATTTTGTTTCTTACTAAACCATGAAACTAAAGCAAAGCCTAAAAAATGGCACGTTCCACTAGTACTTTTACGATCAATTGTGCAACCGGCCCAATCGGCATCCGAAAAGCTAAGTAAATCAAAATGAGTTTCTTTGGGATACCAAAGACCTAAAGATCTAGTTCCACTAAGATAACGGAAAATGCGTTTTACGGCACTAAGATGGGAATTCTTAGGATTAGATTGATATCTAGCACATAAGCATACACTAAACATAATATCGGGTCTACTAGCGGTTAAATAAAGAAGGGATCCGATCATACCTCGATATTTTGTTACATCAACGGAAGTACCTTGCTCGTCTTTATCTAGTTTGATTGATGAGCTCATTGGAGTGTTCATTGGCTTCAACTCTTCCATTTCAAACTTTTTGAGCATATCCAAGATATACTTAGTTTGACTAATGAATATTCCATCATTGGATTGTTTGATTTGGAGACCAAGAAAGAACTTGAGTTCTCCCATCATACTCATCTCAAATTCCCTACTCATGCACTTAGAAAATTCTTCACATAGGGAAATGTTAGTAGCACCAAAAATAATATCATCAACATAAATTTGAACAACTATCATATCATTCTTTTTGGTTTTTATAAATAATGTTGTATCCGCTTTACCCATTAAAAAATCATTTGATAAGAGAAATTTACTCAATCTCTCATACCATGCTCTAGGAGCTTGTTTTAAACCATAAAGGGCTTTTCTAAGTTTGAAAACTTTGTCCGGATACTTGTGATTTTTAAAACCGGGTGGTTGCTCAACAAAAACTTCTTCTTGAATGACTCCATTCAAAAATGCACTTTTGACATCCATTTGAAAGAGAGTAAAATTCTTATGACATGCAAAAGCAAGAAGCATACGAATTGACTCTAATCTAGCAACCGGGGCAAAAGTTTCTTCGAAATCGATACCTTCTTCTTGATTGTAACCTTGAGCCACTAATCTAGCTTTGTTACGCACAATTATGCCATTTTCATCTCTTTTGTTTCGAAAAACCCATTTTGTGCCAATTACGGTTTGTGAATTTGGTCTAGCAACTAAATCCCAAACATGATTTCTTTCAAATTGATTTAGTTCTTCTTGCATAGCTAGAATCCAAAATTCATCAAACTCGGCTTCTTTAAAATTCTTTGGCTCGATTTGTGAAAGAAAAGCACAATTGTTATGAAAATTTCTAGAAGAATTTCTTGTACTTACCCCTTTTGATGGATCACCAATGATGAGATCTTTTGGATGAGAAGGGACAAACCTCCATTCTTTTGGTAATGAAGTGTTGAGATCTTCATGAGGTTCTTCTTCATTTTGTTGCATAGTTGTTTCCTCCTCATGTTGAATTTCAATGTTATTTGGATTCCCTTTGTCTTGATTTTGAACGCTTAGTTGCTCAAATGGGATTTCCAAATCTTCATCATCAATGACTTTTTCTTGCTCAATTGAGTTAGTTTCATCAAAAACAACATGCATGGATTCTTCAACTACTAAAGTTCTTTTGTTGAAAACTCTAAAAGCTTTGCTAGTAGATGAATACCCAAGAAAGATTCCAATATCGGATTTTGGATCAAATTTTCCCAAGTTTTCTTTTGTGTTTAAAATAAAGCACTTGCAACCAAAAACTTTAAAATATCCAATATTGGGAATTCTATTTTTCCAAAGCTCATATGGAGTTTTGGTTTTCTTTCGACTTACCAAAACTCGATTTAAGATATAACATGAAGTGTTTACGGCTTCGGCCCAAAAGTATTTTGGTAAATTGTTTTCATTCAACATGGTCCGAGCCATTTCTTGCAATGTTCGATTCTTCCTTTCTACTACACCATTTTGTTGAGGAGTTCTAGGAGCCGAGAAATTATGTTCATATCCATTGGATTTGCAAAAATTATCAAAGGCTATATTTTCAAATTCTCCACCATGATCACTCCTAATTTTGGTAATGGTGTATCCTTTTTCATTTTGGACTCTTTTGCAAAAATGTTTAAATGCATTTAAGGCTTCATCTTTTAAATTCAAGAAAATGACCCAAGTATATCTTGAAAAATCATCAACAATAACAAATGCATAATGTTTTCCACTTAAACTAGCGGTTCTAGATGGTCCAAATAAGTCCATGTGGAGAAGTTGTAAAGGTCTTGAAGTAGAAGAGTGTTGTTTAAGTTTGAAAGAACTCTTTACTTGTTTTCCAAATTGACAAGCATCACAAATTTTATCTTTTTCAAACTTTATATTTGGCAATCCTTTTACAAAGTTGTTTTTGGAGATTTTTGAAAGTAAGTCCATGCTAACATGACCTAATCTCCTATGCCATAACCAAGAATCATCCTTTATACTTGAAAGACATTTTATTTCCTTTTCAAGTTCAAATTCAATAGATATGATGTAAACATCTTTACTTCGGCTCCCCATGAACAATACCTTTTTAGATATAGCATCCTCAATGAGGCAATTGGAAGAATCAAATTTAATGAGGTAACCTTTATCACATAATTGACTTATGCTAAGCAAGTTATGTTTGAGGTTATCAACTAATAAAACATTTTCAATAGATGGAGAAGAACGATTACCAATATTTCCAATGCCTATGATTTTTCCTTTGGCATTGTCTCCAAAAGTCACATGACCTCCATCTTTTCTTTTGAAATTTGATAGCAAAGATCGATCTCCCGTCATGTGTTTCGAACACCCACTATCCAAGAACCAATTGCTCTTGACTTTTTGTGGTACCTACAAAAATAATTTTAATTTTTGATTTTTGGTACCCACATAAGTTTGGGTCCTTGATAGTTAGAGCTTGTGGATTCTTTTATCCACTTGTGTTTCCTTTCAAAGAATAATTTCTTTTTAGTTAAGCAATTATAAGCAACATGACCATCTTTCTTGCAAAAACTACATGTGATATTTTGTTGAGAAAAATTGGATGATTTTACAAAAATGGTTTCAAGGGATTTTTGTTTCAAGAGAGGTTTATATCCAATTCCCCCTTTGTTAAATACACATTTTTGCTCACCAAGCATTAATTCAAAATTTTTCTTTCCTTGGGTAAATTTGTGAACAATGCTTGTTAAATCAACCACTTTTTCTTTCAATAAAACATTTTCTTTAATTAAGGACTTATGATCATCTTTCTCTTTTTCAAAGTCCTTTTGAGCAATAAAAAGCTTCTTGACTACATTTTTCAACAAAGTGTGTTTATTGTTAAGAATGGAGTATTTTGACATAAGTTTCTCAAACTCTTCAAGAATTTCATCATAAGAAGAAGATAAGTCAATGTAAGAGTCATTGTTGTTTGTACTTACCTCATCCTCAATGGCCATGAAGCACATATTAGCAATTTCTTCTTGAATTTCATCTTCTTCTTGATCATCTTCATCACTATCATCCCATGTAGCTTGAAGTGCTTTCTTTTTGATGAACTTCTTCTTGTTTGGACATTCGGTCCTCTTGTGACCGGGTTTGTCACAATCGTAACATATGATCTTTTTATTCTTTTCTTCACTTTTGTCTTCTTTCTTTTGAAATCGCCTATTGTTTCGAAATCCTCTCCATTTCTTGACAAGAAGAACTAAGTCATCAAGTTCTTCATCACTCATGTTTGTATTGGAGGATCCTTCATCATTTGTTGATTTCAAAGCAATTTGCTTCTTGGGAAGCTCCTTCATCTCTTCTTTGCTTCTCCTCGTTTTCTCCTTTGTTTCGGCATTGTTGAGCTCATACGTCATCAATGTTCCATATAGCTCCTCCAATGGATAGGTGTTGATATCTTTTGTATTCTCTATCAACATCCTCAAGGAGTTCCAATCTTCCGATAAAGACCTAAGCATTTTGCTCACAAGTTCACCGTTAGTAAACTTTCGATCAAAGCCCTTAAGGCCATTAATAATATCGGTGAAACGAGTAATCATATCAACAATAGGTTCATCTTGTTTCATAAAGAAATTTTCAAAATCTTTTGTCAAAAGATTTATTTTGGTTTCTTTAACCTTGTTGGTACCTAAGTGAGTTATCTCTAATGCATGCCAAATATCATATGCGGAATCACATGTGCTAATACGATTAAACTCATTTTTGTCTAAAGCACAATAAAGTAAATTTTTGGCTCTAGCATTCAAAGACAACTTTCTTTTATCTTCTTCATCATATTCCTCTCTAGGCTTAGAAGTAGTTTGGTCCGGTTTATCATCAATTTTGATAATTTTTGTAGGCACATATGGACCAAACTCAATGACTTCCCAAATGTTATAATCAATTGATTGAATATAGATCATCATTCTAGTTTTCCAATAATTGTAGTGGGAGCCATTAAAGAAAGGAGGACGATTTGTAGAATGACCCTCAAGGTTTTGAAAATTTTGGTTAGCCATTACTCAAGATTGTGAAATCAAAGAAAATGAGCACCAAGCTCTGATACCAATTGATAACCCAAGAATAACTAACCAAGAGGGGGGTGAATTGGTTTTCTCAAACTTTTTCGAAAAATATTCTTAAAAATGAAATTTAAGAAATAAAAATTGATTCACTCAAATATAAGCACAATATAAGTAAATAAAAGAGAAGAGAGAGTGCAAACGATTTTTATGGAGGTTCGATCCAACCAATGATCTACGTCCCCCGTTACCAAGCTCTCCAACACGAGCACGGCCTTTCCACTACTTTGATTGACTTATGGTGCAATCCAAACCCTTACAATGTATCCGGTGACTTACAAACAAGGAGCACCGATCCTTATACAATATTGAGCTTTTCACGGGACCTCAATATGACCCAAATATATGAAGAAATTGATTTGAGTATTTCTCTCTAGATGAATGATAGATACAAGTTTAGTTCTAAGAGAGACTAACACTTTAATGAATAGCAATGAATAAGGAAAGCTCAAGTGTTAGATGAAAACTTTGTTGAGAAAGATGAATCAAAGGTTTGATTTAATCAAACAAAGTTTTTCAATATGAGATATTGAAGATATAAATACAATGAAGCTTTGGATGAAGTTTTTCAATATGATTCTCTCTATAAATGCTCTTGTAAGTGTTGTTGAATGATAATAAATGAAGTGGTATTTATAGAGATGAATTTTCGTCAATTTCTGTCCAGACGGATGACCCAAACGGATGACCAAACGGTCGACCGTTTACTTAGTCAGAACTAGCCGTTGGAACTGAAAAAAAATCAGAACGGACACTTTTTGGAGAAGGACAGCCAACCGGTCGACCGGTTCATCCAAACGGTCGACCGTTTGAACTCTCTGTTCAAACGGATGACCAAAACGGTTGACCGTTTCTGCAGTTTTAAAAACTTGATTTTTGACTTTGATAAAAGTATTTTATGCAATGATAATGACATATATTTTGTGCAAAAAAATTTTGAGCTTTCATTTATTTAATTGCTAAGGATTAAAGAGTTAATACCTTTACAATTTTATCTAAAAAATCTATTCTTCAATCTTGATCTTCAAATCTTGAATTTCGGCGGATCTTGAGATGCTTGAACTCTTGAATTGATTTTGACTTTGAACTTGTCATTGTATGAGAGTTCGATTTGTAGCGCTTTGAATTTTGCTTGAAAATAAAATGTTAGAAAACATAACCAATTTGTTTGTAATAATCAAAACATTAAGGTTTAAAGTTAACCATAGGTCAACGGTAAAAAATCCTTTTACATCTAGACAAAGGTAATGGATTGGAAAATCATTTTTCCTATATGAAAGTAAACTTATAGAGATTTTCAATGGTATTTGAATCATCCAAATCTATACATTTCAAAAAATCAGTGATTTGAGAAGGTTTACTACACGATTTCTGCTTTATTTTGTTAAAATCGTTATGACTCTAAACACGGGTTATGGATTGAAAAATTATTTTTTCTCAATGAAAGTAAACTGATTGAGCCTTCCAACAGTATTTGATACATCAAAATCAATATTTTTTAAAAAAAACAAGAGATTTACGAAGGTTTTACCAAACGTAATGTGCCTTGTTTTCGTAAAATACTTATAAATCTAAACAAATGTCATGGATTGAAAAATCATTTTTCCTATATGAAAGTAAATTTATAGAGCTTTCCAAAAGTATTTGAATAATCAAAATCCATAAATTTGAAAAAATCAGGGATTTGCGAAGGTTTTAACACACAATTTCGGCGTTATTTTTCTAAAATCTTTATAACTCTAAACACGGGTCATGGATTGGAAAATTGGTTTTTTCAATGAAAGTAAACCGATTGAGCTTTCCAATGGTATTTGATTCATCAAAATTAGAATTTTTTTTTAAAAAGTGATTTACGAAAGTTTTACCATACGAAATGTGCGTTGTTTTGGTAAAATCCTTATAAATCTATAAAATCGTCATGGATTGGAAAATCATTTTTTTTATATGAAAGTAAACTTATTGAGGTTTGCAATGGTATTTGAATAATCAAAATCTATAAATCTCACAAAATTAGTGATTTGCGAAGGTTTTACCACACTATTTCTGCGATGTTTTGCTAAACTTTTTATAACTCTATACTTGTTTCATGGATTTGAAAATTGTTTTTCTTAATGAAAGAAAACTGATAGAGCTTTCCAACAGTAGTTGATTCATCAAAATCAAAATTTTTAAAAAAACAAGTGATTTGCAAAGGTTTTACCATAGGAAATGTGCGTTGTTTTGGTAAAATCCTTATAAATCTATAAAACGGTCATGGATTGGAAAATTATTTTTTCAATATGAAAGTAAACTTATAGAACTTCCAATGGTATTTGAATCGTTAAAATCAATAAATTTCAAAAAATCAGTGATTTGAGAAAGTTTAACCACGCAAATTCTATGTTATTTTTCTAAAATCTTTATAACTGTAAACACGGGTCATTGATTGCAAAATCATTTTTTCTCAATGAAAGTTAACTGATATAGCTTTCCAACGGTATTTTATTTATAAAAAATTAAAATTTTTAAAAAATAATTGATTTGTGAAAGTTTTACCATACGAAATGTGCGTTGTTTTTGTAAAATCCAAATAAATATATACAAGGGTCATTGATTGGAAAATCATTTTTCCTATATGAAAGTAAACTTATAGAGGATTCCAATGGTATTTGAATAATCAAAATCTATAAATTTCACAAAATTAGTGATTTACGAAGGTTTTACCACACTATTTCTGCGTTGTTCTGCTAAATTTTTTATAACTCTACACACATATCATGGATTTGAAAATTATTTTTCTTAATGAAAGAAATCTGATAGAGATTTCAACAGCAGTTGATTCATCAAAATTAAAAAATTTTAGAAAAACAAGAGATTTGCGAAGCTTTTACCAAACGAAATGTTTGTTGTTTTGGTAAAATCCTTATAAATCTAAACAAATTTTATGGACTGAAAAATCATTTTCCATATATGAGAGTAAATTTATAGAGCTTTCCAATTGTATTTGAATAATCAAAATCTACAAATTTCAAAAAAATCAGGGATTTGCGAAGGTTTTGCCACACAATTTCAGCGTTATTTTTTAAAATCTTTATAACTCTAAACACGGGTCATGAATTGGAAAATTGATTTTTCTCAATGAAAGTAAACTGATTGAGCTTTCCAACGGTATTTGATTCATCAAAATTAAAAAAAAAATTAATGGTCATGGATTGGAAAATCAATTTTTCCATATGAAAGTAAACTTATAGAGCTTTTCAATGGTATTTGAATCATCAAAATCTATAAATTTCAAAAAATCAGTGATTTGAGAAGGTTTTGCCACACAATTTCTACATTATTTTTTTAAAATCTTTATAACTCTAAACACGGGTCATGGATTCGAAAATCGTTTTGTCTCAATAAAAGTAATCTAATAGTGCTTTCCAACGGTATTTGATTTATCAAAATCAAATTTTTTTTAGCAAAACAAGGTATTTGCAAAGGTTTTACCAAACGAAATGTGCGTCGTTTTGTTAAAATCCTAATAAATCTAAACAATTGTCATGGATTGGAAATCATTTTCCCTATGTGAAAGTAAACTTCTGGAGCTTTCCAATCGTATTTGAATAATCAGAATCTATAAATTTAAGAAAATCAGGGATTTGCGAAGGTTTACCATACGATTTTCTGCATTGTTTTGCTAGAATCGTTATAACTCTAAACACGGGTCATGAAAGTAAACTTATAGAGGATTCCAATGGTATTTGAATAATCAAAATCTATAAATTTCACAAAATCAATGATTTACGAAGGTTTTACCACACTATTTCTGCGTTGTTCTGCTAAATTTTTATAACTCTATACACATATCATGGATTTGAAAATTGTTTTTCTTAATGAAAGAAATCTGATAGAGCTTTCAACAGCAGTTGATTCATCAAAATCAAAAATTTTTAGAATAACAAGAGATTTGCGAAGCTTTTACCAAACGAAATGTTTGTTGTTTTGGTAAAATCCTTATAAATCTAAACAAATTTTATGGATTGAAAAATCATTTTCCCTATATGAGAGTAAATTTATAGAGCTTTCCAATTGTATTTGAATAATCAAAATCTATAAATTTCAAAAAAATCAGGGATTTGCGAAGGTTTTGCCACACAATTTCGGCGTTATTTTTTAAAATCTTTATAACTCTAAACACGGGTCATGAATTGGAAAATTGGTTTTTCTCAATGAAAGTAAACTGATTGAGCTTTCCAACGGTATTTGATTCATCAAAATTAGATTTTTTTTTAAAAAGTGATTTACGAAGGTTTTACCATACGAAATGTGCGTTGTTTTGGTAAAATTCTTATAAATCTATAAAATTGTCATGGATTGGAAAATCATTTTTTCTATATGAAAGTAAACTAATTGAGGTTTGCAATGGTATTTGAATAATCAAAATCTATAAATCTCACAAAATTAGTGATTTGCGAAGGTTTTACCACACTATTTCTGCGTTGTTTTGCTAAACTTTTTATAACTCTGTACATGTGTCATGGATTTGAAAATTGTTTTTCTTAATCAAAGAAAACTGATAGAGCTTTCCAACAGTAGTTGATTCATCAAAATCAAAATTTTTTAAAAAAACAAGTGATTTGCAAAGGTTTTACCATACGAAATGTGCGTTGTTCTGGTAAAATCCTTATAAATCTATAAAACAGTCATGGATTAGAAAATTATTTTTTCTATATGAAACTAAACTTATAGAACTTCCAATGGTATTTGAATCGTCAAAATCGATAAATTTCAAAAAATCAGTGATTTGAGAAAGTTTAACCACGCAATTTCTATGTTATTTTTCTAAAATCTTTATAATTGTAAACACGGGTCATCGATTGCAAAATCATTTTTTCTCAATGAAAGTTAACTGATAGAGCTTTCCAACGGTATTTTATATATAAAAATTTAAAATTTTTAAAAAATAATTTATTTGTGAAAGTTTTACCATACGAAATGTGCGTTGTTTTTGTAAAATCCAAATAAATATATACAAGGGTCATTGATTGGAAAATCATTTTTCCTATATGAAAGTAAACTTATAGAGGATTCCAATGGTATTTGAATAATCAAAATCTATAAATTTCACAAAATCAGTGATTTACGAAGGTTTTACCACACTATTTCTGTGTTGTTCTGCTAAATTTTTTATAACTCTATACACATATCATGGATTTGAAAATTATTTTTCTTAATGAAAGAAATCTGATAGAGATTTCAACAGCAGTTGATTCATCAAAATCAAAAAAATTTAGAAAAACAAGATATTTGCGAAGCTTTTATGAAAAGAAATGTTTGTTGTTTTGGTAAAATCCTTATAAATCTAAACAAATTTTATGAACTGAAAAATCATTTTCCATATATGAGAGTAAATTTATAGAGCTTTCCAATTGTATTTGAATAATCAAAATCTACAAATTTCAAAAAAATCAGGGATTTGCGAAGGTTTTGCCACACAATTTCAGCGTTATTTTTTAAAATCTTTATAACTCTAAACACGGGTCATGAATTGGAAAATTGGTTTTTCTCAATGAAAGTAAACTGATTGAGCTTTCCAACGGTATTTGATTCATCAAAATTAAAAAAAAAATTAATGGTCATGGAATGGAAAATCAATTTTTCCATATGAAAGTAAACTTATAGAGCTTTTCAATGGTATTTGAATCATCAAAATCTATAAATTTCAAAAAATCAGTGATTTGAGAAGGTTTTGCCACACAATTTCTATGTTATTTTTCTAAAATCTTTATAACTCTAAACACAGGTCATGGATTGAAAAATTGTTTTGTCTAAATGAAAGTAAACTGATAGTGCTTTCCAACGGTATTCGATTCATCATAATCTATATTTTTAAAAAAAAATAAGAGATATGCGGAGGTTTTTAAACACGAAATGTGCTTTGTTTTGGTAAAAAATCCTTTTACATCTAGACAAAGGTAATGGATTGGAAAATCATTTTTCCTATATGAAAGTAAACTTATAGAGATTTTCAATGGTATTTGAATCATCCAAATCTATACATTTCAAAAAATCAGTGATTTGAGAAGGTTTACTGCACGAATTCTGCGTTATTTTGCTAAAATCGTTATGACTCTAAACACGGGTTATGGATTGGAAAATTATTTTTCTCAATGAAAGTAAACTGATTGAGCCTTCCAACAGTATTTGACACATCAAAATCAATATTTTTTTTAAAAAAACAAGAGATTTACGAAGGTTTTACCAAACGAAATGTGCCTTGTTTTGGTAAAATCCTTATAAATCTAAACAAATGTCATGGATTGAAAAATCATTTTCCCTATATGAACGTAAATTTATAGAGCTTTCCAAAAGTATTTGAATAATCAAAATCCATAAATTTCAAAAAATCAGGGATTTGCGAAGGTTTTGCCACACAATTTCGGCGTTATTTTTCTAAAATCTTTATAACTCTAAACACGGGTCATGGATTGGAAAATTGGTTTTTCTCAATGAAAGTAAACCGATTGAGCTTTCCAATGGTATTTGATTCATCAAAATTAGAATTTTTTTTAAAAAAAGTGATTTACGAATGTTTTACCATACGAAATGTGCGTTGTTTTGGTAAAATCCTTATAAATCTATAAAATCTTCATGGATTGGAAAATCATTTTTTCTATATGAAAGTAAACTTATTGAGGTTTGCAATGGTATTTGAATAATCAAAATCTATAAATCTCACAAAATTAGTGATTTGCGAAGGTTTTGCCACACAATTTCGGCGTTATTTTCTAAAATCTTTATAACTCTAAACACGGGTCATGGATTGAAAAATTGGTTTTTCTCAATGAAAGTAAACCGATTGAGCTTTCCAATGGTATTTGATTCATCAAAATTAAAATGTTTTTTTAAAAAGTGATTTACGAAGGTTTTACCATACGAAATGTGCATTGTTTTGGTAAAATCCTTATAAATCTATAAAATCGTCATGGATTGGAAAATTATTTTTCCTATACGAAAGTAAACTTATAGAGGTTTGTAATGGTATTTGAATAATCAAAATCTATAAATTTCACAAAATTAATGATTTGCGAAGGTTTTACCACACTATTTCTGCGTTGTTTTGCTAAACTTTTTATAACTCTATACATGTTTCATGGATTTGAAAATTGTTTTTCTTATTGAAAGAAAACTGATAGAGCTTTCCAACAGTAGTTGATTCATCAAAATCAAAATTTTTTAAAAAACAAGTGATTTGCAAAGGTTTTACCATGGGAAATGTGCGTTGTTTTGGTAAAATCCTTATAAATCTATAAAACGGTCATGGATTGGAAAATCATTTTTTCTATATGAAAGTTTAACCACAATTTCTGCGTTATTTTTCAAAAATCTTTATAAATGTAAACACGGGTCATCGATTGCAAAATCGTTTTTTCTCAATGAAAGTTAACTGATAGAGCTTTCCAACGGTATTTTATTTATAAAAATTTAAAATTTTTAAAAAATAATTGATTTGTGAAAGTTTTACCATACGAAATGTGCGTTGTTTTTGTAAAATCCAAATGAATCTATACAAGGGTCATTGATTGGAAAATCATTTTTCTTATATGAAAGTAAACTTATTGAGGTTTCCAATGATATTTGAATAATCAAAATCTATAAATTTCACAAAATCAGTGATTTACGAAGGTTTTACCACTCTATTTCTGCGTTGTTCTGCTAAAAATTTTTATAACTCCATACACATATCATGGATTTGAAAATTGTTTTTCTTAATGAAAGAAATCTGATAGAGCTTTCCAACAGCAATTGATTCCTCAAAATCAAAATTTTTTAGAAAAACAAAAGATTTGCGAAGCTTTTACAAAACGAAATGTTTGTTGTTTTGGTAAAATCCTTATAAATCTAAAAAAAAAATTTGGATTGAAAAATCATTTTCCCTATATGAGAGTAAATTTATAGAGCTTTCCAATTGTATTTGAATAATCAAAATCTATAAATTTCAAAAAATCAGGGATTTGCGAAGGTTTTGCCACACAATTTCGGCGTTATTTTTCTAAAATCTTTATAACTCTAAACACGGGTCATGGATTGGAAAATTGGTTTTTCTCAATGAAAGTAAACTGATTGAGCTTTCCAACGGTATTTGATTCATCAAAATTAAAAAAAAAAATTAATGGTCATGGATTGGAAAATCAATTTTTCCATATGAAAGTAAACTTATAGAGCTTTTCAATGGTATTTGAATCATCAAAATCTATAAATTTCAAAATATCAGTGATTTGAGAAGGTTTTTCCACACAATTTCGTCGTTATTTTTCTAAAATCTTTATAACTCTAAACACGGGTCATGGATTTGAAAATTGTTTTTCTTAATGAAAGAAAACTGATAGAGCTTTCCAACAGTAGTTGATTCATCAAAATCAAAATTTTTTAAAAAACAAGTGATTTGCAAAGGTTTTACCATAGGAAATGTGCGTTGTTTTGGTAAAATCCTTATAAATCTATAAAACGGTCATGGATTGGAAAATTATTTTTTCAATATGAAAGTAAACTTATAGAACTTCCAATGGTATTTGAATCGTTAAAATCAATAAATTTCAAAAAATCAGTGATTTGAGAAAGTTTAACCACGCAAATTCTATGTTATTTTTCTAAAATCTTTATAACTGTAAACACGGGTCATTGATTGCAAAATCATTTTTTCTCAATGAAAGTTAACTGATATAGCTTTCCAACGGTATTTTATTTATAAAAAATTAAAATTTTTAAAAAATAATTGATTTGTGAAAGTTTTACCATACGAAATGTGCGTTGTTTTTGTAAAATCCAAATAAATATATACAAGGGTCATTGATTGGAAAATCATTTTTCCTATATGAAAGTAAACTTATAGAGGATTCCAATGGTATTTGAATAATCAAAATCTATAAATTTCACAAAATTAGTGATTTACGAAGGTTTTACCACACTATTTCTGCGTTGTTCTGCTAAATTTTTTATAACTCTACACACATATCATGGATTTGAAAATTATTTTTCTTAATGAAAGAAATCTGATAGAGATTTCAACAGCAGTTGATTCATCAAAATTAAAAAATTTTAGAAAAACAAGAGATTTGCGAAGCTTTTACCAAACGAAATGTTTGTTGTTTTGGTAAAATCCTTATAAATCTAAACAAATTTTATGGACTGAAAAATCATTTTCCATATATGAGAGTAAATTTATAGAGCTTTCCAATTGTATTTGAATAATCAAAATCTACAAATTTCAAAAAAATCAGGGATTTGCGAAGGTTTTGCCACACAATTTCAGCGTTATTTTTTAAAATCTTTATAACTCTAAACACGGGTCATGAATTGGAAAATTGATTTTTCTCAATGAAAGTAAACTGATTGAGCTTTCCAACGGTATTTGATTCATCAAAATTAAAAAAAAAAATTAATGGTCATGGATTGGAAAATCAATTTTTCCATATGAAAGTAAACTTATAGAGCTTTTCAATGGTATTTGAATCATCAAAATCTATAAATTTCAAAAAATCAGTGATTTGAGAAGGTTTTGCCACACAATTTCTACATTATTTTTCTAAAATCTTTATAACTCTAAACACGGGTCATGGATTCGAAAATCGTTTTGTCTCAATAAAAGTAATCTAATAGTGCTTTCCAACGGTATTTGATTTATCAAAATCAAATTTTTTTTAGCAAAACAAGGTATTTGCAAAGGTTTTACCAAACGAAATGTGCGTCGTTTTGTTAAAATCCTAATAAATCTAAACAATTGTCATGGATTGGAAATCATTTTCCCTATGTGAAAGTAAACTTCTGGAGCTTTCCAATCGTATTTGAATAATCAGAATCTATAAATTTAAGAAAATCAGGGATTTGCGAAGGTTTACCATACGATTTTCTGCATTGTTTTGCTAGAATCGTTATAACTCTAAACACGGGTCATGAAAGTAAACTTATAGAGGATTCCAATGGTATTTGAATAATCAAAATCTATAAATTTCACAAAATCAATGATTTACGAAGGTTTTACCACACTATTTCTGCGTTGTTCTGCTAAATTTTTATAACTCTATACACATATCATGGATTTGAAAATTGTTTTTCTTAATGAAAGAAATCTGATAGAGCTTTCAACAGCAGTTGATTCATCAAAATCAAAAAATTTTAGAATAACAAGAGATTTGCGAAGCTTTTACCAAACGAAATGTTTGTTGTTTTGGTAAAATCCTTATAAATCTAAACAAATTTTATGGATTGAAAAATCATTTTCCCTATATGAGAGTAAATTTATAGAGCTTTCCAATTGTATTTGAATAATCAAAATCTATAAATTTCAAAAAAATCAGGGATTTGCGAAGGTTTTGCCACACAATTTCGGCGTTATTTTTTAAAATCTTTATAACTCTAAACACGGGTCATGAATTGGAAAATTGGTTTTTCTCAATGAAAGTAAACTGATTGAGCTTTCCAACGGTATTTGATTCATCAAAATTAGATTTTTTTTAAAAAGTGATTTACGAAGGTTTTACCATACGAAATGTGCGTTGTTTTGGTAAAATTCTTATAAATCTATAAAATTGTCATGGATTGGAAAATCATTTTTTCTATATGAAAGTAAACTAATTGAGGTTTGCAATGGTATTTGAATAATCAAAATCTATAAATCTCACAAAATTAGTGATTTGCGAAGGTTTTACCACACTATTTCTGCGTTGTTTTGCTAAACTTTTTATAACTCTGTACATGTGTCATGGATTTGAAAATTGTTTTTCTTAATGAAAGAAAACTGATAGAGCTTTCCAACAGTAGTTGATTCATCAAAATCAAAATTTTTTAAAAAAACAAGTGATTTGCAAAGGTTTTACCATACGAAATGTGCGTTGTTCTGGTAAAATCCTTATAAATCTATAAAACAGTCATGGATTAGAAAATTATTTTTTCTATATGAAACTAAACTTATAGAACTTCCAATGGTATTTGAATCGTCAAAATCGATAAATTTCAAAAAATCAGTGATTTGAGAAAGTTTAACCACGCAATTTCTATGTTATTTTTCTAAAATCTTTATAATTGTAAACACGGGTCATCGATTGCAAAATCATTTTTTCTCAATGAAAGTTAACTGATAGAGCTTTCCAACGGTATTTTATATATAAAAATTTAAAATTTTTAAAAAATAATTTATTTGTGAAAGTTTTACCAGACGAAATGTGCGTTGTTTTTGTAAAATCCAAATAAATATATACAAGGGTCATTGATTGGAAAATCATTTTTCCTATATGAAAGTAAACTTATAGAGGATTCCAATGGTATTTGAATAATCAAAATCTATAAATTTCACAAAATCAGTGATTTACGAAGGTTTTACCACACTATTTCTGTGTTGTTCTGCTAAATTTTTTATAACTCTATACACATATCATGGATTTGAAAATTATTTTTCTTAATGAAAGAAATCTGATAGAGATTTCAACAGCAGTTGATTCATCAAAATCAAAAAAATTTAGAAAAACAAGATATTTGCGAAGCTTTTACGAAACGAAATGTTTGTTGTTTTGGTAAAATCCTTATAAATCTAAACAAATTTTATGGACTGAAAAATCATTTTCCATATATGAGAGTAAATTTATAGAGCTTTCCAATTGTATTTGAATAATCAAAATCTACAAATTTCAAAAAAATCAGGGATTTGCGAAGGTTTTGCCACACAATTTCAGCGTTATTTTTTAAAATCTTTATAACTCTAAACACGGGTCATGAATTGGAAAATTGGTTTTTCTCAATGAAAGTAAACTGATTGAGCTTTCCAACGGTATTTGATTCATCAAAATTAAAAAAAAAATTTAATGGTCGTGGATTGGAAAATCAATTTTTCCATATGAAAGTAAACTTATAGATCTTTTCAATGGTATTTGAATCATCAAAATCTATAAATTTCAAAAAATCAGTGATTTGAGAAGGTTTTGCCACACAATTTCTACGTTATTTTTCTAAAATCTTTATAACTCTAAACACGGGTCATGGATTGGAAAATTGTTTTGTCTCAATGAAAGTAAACTGATAGTGCTTTCCAACGGTATTCGATTCATCATAATCTATATTTTTAAAACAAATCAGAGATATGCGGAGGTTTTTAAACACGAAATGTGCTTTGTTTTGGTAAAAAATCCTTTTACATCTAGACAAAGGTAATGGATTGGAAAATCATTTTTCCTATATGAAAGTAAACTTATAGAGATTTTCAATGGTATTTGAATCATCCAAATCTATACGCACTACTAAAAAATCGATCATTGTTGAACCGTCCCTAATGCTAGAAACCCGTCCCCAATACATATTGGGGACGATAAATATAACCGTCCCTGTTAGGCGTGTTGCGGATAGTATTAGGGACGGTTGTAGGGACGGTTATATGACCGTTGGAAAAAGTGTACGTATTTGCGACTACAGATTATCGTCCCTATTGAGGGATCTTCTTTTAGTTACACTTTTCATTAGGGACGGCTTGAAACCGTCCCTAATTTCAATATTAGGGACGGCTTGAAACCATCCCTAATGGTAATGTAAATTTTTTTTTTCTTTTGATCATTACAATATGCACCTGTAGTTACTTACACAAGGAAAAAATCCCAGCAAAGTTGATTGATCCACAAATAAAAAATAATAACCATTCTATATCCACAAAATTTGTATCAATCCTAAACATAAACTGCTTTCAAGTAAATATAACATCCACCTAAATTCAATTTATAAATCCAAACTAACATATCCATATTCATTTAGAAATAAAAAATAAGATCATGCATATTTGATTCTCAAGTCAAAATAACATTAGCCTGCATTCCATTTAGAGATGTAAAGTTTCATATCTTCATCTATACACAAAAAACTATATATAAGATCCTGCACATTCCATTGACAAGCCAAAATACCATTAACCTTTGGATCATATTGTTAGATATCTGCAAATACAATAGTTCTTAATATTAATAATATAAATTAAACAGTATATAACTACAAAAGAGTGTCCACTCGAAAGACTATATGAATTGTAAATAAACTAAAGTAGCACAACAAGTGAAGCATATATCCAATATACATCTACGAATACCAAAGGGGTTCAATTTTACCAAATTTTACCAAAGTGATATTCACATCAGAGTGATATCTATACATTAATGCAAAGGGAATAAAATTTTTCACTCTGTGTGAATAAAATAGGCTTATTGGACCAACTCTAATGAAGCCAAAAAGAAAATAAATAAACTGCTAGAAACTCCAATTTAATATGGTTTAGCAATTTGCCTATGTTCACTTGCCCAATTCTAATTAAATCTTCCAATATAATCAACAATAATGAGATTAAAACTTCTCTAGATAAAATTAGACTCACAATATCATCTAGAATCAATAATTCTTCATCTACTATATGGATTATCGAGAACATAATCAAATACGAGATCCATGGGATTGTAGAGTGCGTTACTAGGATTCACTGTTGAAATTTGAACCAACATCGACAATTTAGATTTCCAATCGTCTAGCAAAGCTCCAATATTTCCTTACTCTTTTTTCTCTCATCTCTATAATTTTTTCCATGTTTGAGGTTGCTACTTTTGTGAATTTTGCACGTCAAGTTTCACACACCATGTGGCTCATGTGTTCGTTGCATATATACGGATTGAATTTAAGGATTACTTTTTCTTATTTCTTACTTTGTTACAAAAATTTGAAGAATCTCCTATTTTGGTCCCCAAACTTTTTAATCTCGCCTAGTTAATCATGCCTAATTGGTCCAGCCCAATAATGGGGCGGACAACCCAACAAACTCGCCCTCTGCCTCATGGGCTCTATCAAGCCTGCTCTCTGTCTACAAGATTCAAGCTTCTCATTAGGCAAGGATTTCATCAACATGTCTGATCCATTCTCAGTGGTATGAACATTCTCCAAATTCATTTGCTTCGCTTCAAGTAAATCATGAATCCAATGATATCTAACATCGATGAGCTTGGATTTAAAATAGAATGTCGAATTCTAGGAAAGGTGAATATCACTCTGACTGTAAACTACTTACTTTTCATGTTTAGTATCAAAGTTATATTCTATACTTGGATTTTGTGCCATTACTGCTATTTGATATAAAGCTTCTGGTGATACTGCACCCACCCCTCGATTTTGTAAAATAATGAATCAATAATAAAACATGATTAACAATAAAGCGATAGATTTCAACGATGCCTATATCTTCTTTTGTCAAGGATCAGCCATCACCATTAAAAATGATCCCCTGTAGCTAATGGAACTCAGTTCAGCATTCTAATTAAGCTCCAGTCTGATCATTACTTGGTGCAACTAATTAAAGACAATTTAGAAGCAAAATGGTGTTCCTAACTTATGAGTTTAACCACAGAATAACAGGTTTCTATAAATCTAAATGAAAATCACAAACGTAGTGCTCAATACCATAATTTTCACAAAACAAGTTGGCAGAGATGAACAGAGGATCATAGAACCAACCTTTTTTGCGTGTGATGGTAAAACAATTAACTTAATACATAGTGAAGTTCATATATCATGCATGTGGACTTGGGTTGCGACCTAGAGAAAGAGAAAGATAAGTACACTACTTACTAATGATTACACTGTGTGGTAGAATTGGGGGATGAAGTTGAATTCCTTGGTACTTGAGTGTTTTGCGACAGGTGCTGCAATGAAATAATAACCACTTAATGTTGTACATAAACATATTCACTAATGACAGTGTTAAAATATAACATAGATAACAAATTTTCTTACTCCATCTGGAAGAAACAATCGAAAATATCCCCTCATCATTGCTATTTCATCCATAGTAGCCTTCAATGAATCTTGTAATGCATTAGTAGTGCTTTTAAGATCATAACATTGTTGCTGCGTGTTCTTTAATTCTTCCTTTGTGCTTTTCAATTCTTCTTCTACATCCACTACCTTCCCCTTCAAGCTTCTAACCTCTGCATTATCTCTATTAGAGGTAGTATTCGACAATTCTCCCGGTAAGGTTGCTCTTCCAAAACACCGCTTCCGACCTCGGCTATCAGGTCCCATAACTTGGGTGAATATGTCGTCATGTCCGGTAGAGTACATAGATGAACCCTCATCGGTCACCATGTCAGCCAACTCTTTCATTTGGTCCTGCAGAATTTCAAATTCAAATTATATTAACATAGAGATGTTTTAATATAACTGTTGTTCAATAAAAAAATATAAAGCATTAGCTTCAATATTCAATACCATTTTTTCCTTAGCTAATTCATTGATCGGTGTCTTATCTTTTCGAGTATGAGTCTTCCTGAAGATTTCTAACCGAGTTGCTGGTGTGCCCGAAGGTGCATCTCGCTCTGGATCTTCCTCTATCTGATAGAATATGAAATAAACATAAGCAACTTAAGTATTGAAATGATGTTTGAAGTTTAGTCTTACCTCAACCGCATGCTTCATAAAACTCTTTGAACCCCCAGTATGCATTATTTTATGCCTCTTGCGATTTAGGGTATTTTTTCCTGCTTTTTCCTAAATAACAAATAATTAGAACTTTAAAAAAATCAATACATAATTCTACAATGTAACAATGTGTGATTATGTATATTAGAACCTATATGGGTTTTAGGATTCTCCCAGTACTCTACCAGCACCGTCCATTGATCCTCGGGCTCCTTATCTGGCCGGTTGGCAATTCGATCTTCCCTAGTGGCGAAGGGAGTAAAATATTCTCTCTTCAGATCTCCCTTTTCATCCTTCCATGCTGCGTTGAGTTGCTTAAAGACGTACTTGTTGCATTCATCTGGGAAGTCAAAGTGTTGCTTAAATTAAGAAAGACAAAAGTAAGAAACATTAGTCATAAAATTATCTAATGATTCTTGATAATTTAAAGTCCAATTACAAAGCAAAAGCTATAAATAATATAGTTTGTAGTTACCTTGATTTCCATCATTACTCTATCTTTATATTCAATATCCACCAATGGCCATTTAAGAAAGTGAAATGGTAATAAATTCGCGTCCCTTCCTAGACGTCCGGCCAAAGTAGACAACTCAGTTGAGTTTGGTCCAATTGCAACCCCATCCCGAATATTAACTGGAAGTTTTCCCACTCGTGTTCTCCCCAAGAACGCTAACTTGGCTTTTCCTCGAACATTTCTAGGAGCAACTCCCTCTTCTTCAGCCATTTACCTGCACACTTGTAACAATAATTGAGTAGATAATCCATTTAAAATTACATCTAATTGAAATATATAAAAACACATAGGAACATTTATATCCATTATTAATTTGAGATATTATTAACTAAAATAACAAAGCAATATAACTAAACAAATGAGAATTAGCCATTGCTATTTGCTTAGAAGAGAAAAGAAATTTAAGAATTGTGTTTGTGTGTAGGGAAATATGAAGAACCTGATACGATTTTCTCTTATCTTAACACGTGCATTCATGTTCGTGTTCTGTGTTTGCTTCTTGCTAAGAAATATACCATAATGAAATTGATTTGATATTTGCAGTAATTATATGAATGAAGCATTTTATGCATACAATGATTCAAACTCTGATCATGGAACACAGTCATCAATGGAAATCAAAAAGAATATTGGTTATCAGATGGATAAAGAATCAGATGGATAAAGAATCCATAATCAAAGACGCCATTGGTTATATTCAAAAATTATAAGAAGAATAGAGGAAAATTCAAGCAGAAATATCAGATTTGGATATTTAACTAGGTTCAGGTAGAGTAATCATTGACTGAAGAATTAAAGCAAAGAACAACCTGAAAACATTGAGTGACAGCTATTAGTAAGTCTAGTTTTGAGGGGGGAATAGGTACAAAAACATGGTTTTCCTGATAAGTCAATATATAGGTAATTAAATGAAGAGAAGATGCCATTTCCATAGATAAAAATACAAGCACTGGTACAGAGATATGGGAAGAAACATAAGATAATTTAGATTAATCAAGTGAGCCCCCATGGGTGGGTTGCTGTTTATTTATTTTCTTGGCTGCGGAGCCTTGTTAATTGGACCAGCAGCAGCAAGCATGAAGCATGAATAAATATGCCTTCCCTGCACTCTGCACATGATCACTACAAATTTCTACCCTGCTCTGACATTATTAATATTCAATATCCAATTTCACTCGTCCTAAGCTCCACTAGGCTGCTTTAAAGCTCAAGCAAATATTTGCTTATTTTAAAAGATACATGTCTCACCTCACTTAAATATAATAATGACATCAACATTTGTTCAGAAAACTTAGTTCAACACAGCCCCCACGCTTCACATATTAATAACATAAAAATCACTCATTATTTGTTCAACTGAAGAAAAATAAAAATCTTTTTTTTCACTCCAAAATCTACATTTTTTTTCACAATGACCTAGAACTCTATCACAAGGGAAGGCATCCAGTCGCCACAACCTAAATGATATGTTTCATGAGAATTTTAGCAAAAAATGTGGTTCTATCACAGTGTATTTTCGTACCCAAATTTTCTTTATTTTCAGCCATATATGTATCGTTTCAATTGTTAGGTAAGTTATAGGAGGTTGAGAGAGGCTTGAGGGTTTGAATTCAAAGTTCAAACCACTCCCTCCAACCCATTTCAATTGATTATGGCTCGGGTCAACCCATACCGGCAAACCCCATATTATCATCATGTAGTCGAAGCAAATATTGCCTCTTTCCTAAGCCAATTGGCTGCACCATAATGATACAATTAAAGCACAAATGTCATAAAGCAACAATGGATTATCACCCCAAGAATCAATTTTTCTTCAGTAATAATGGCAATTTGGTAATGTCATAAAAATCTATTTAGTACATTAGACTACTACATGTCTGAATGGAATTCAGCAGAGAAAGAGAGAGGTATTCACATGGCAAGCATGAAATTCTCTGAAAACAGCAGAAGTGAAAGAGGCAGACGTGTCGACTCTGCACCTACACCCATCAATGGGACTCCAAGTACATACGTCTGATCAAAGTATCTTATCTAAGTAATGAATCAAAGTTTTATGTGTTCAAATATAGTTGGCAAGGTGTATAAATAAACACGAAAAAGGTCCTCCCCTGTCATCTTACTAGGTATTGCCTGTTATCATCCATGCAAATCCACATTACCTAAACAAAAAACACTACATTGTTAATAAATTAAACGATTCCTATACAAGTATTTTTTCTCAATTTCTCTTTCACCACATAATTTGAATAGTCTAATAGTCTCTGCTATTCAAATTTTACATATATTTCGGCAAAGTTATCAATCGTTTAATTGAAGTTCATCTTCATCTTCATCTTCATCTTCATCTACATCTTCATCCAAGACTTCATCTTCATCATTAATGAAGTCTATGCAAGTATCTGTTTCAACATCATATATGGGTGGAGCGCCATCAACATATCCTCCAACAACATCATTCCTCATCAAGTTGATATTATCATCTTCAACATCATCACTTAGGCTTCCATTCCCATAAAGATCATTATCAAATGGAATATCATCACCTCCACCCAAGTCATAAGTGTCTCTAGGCTTAGTCTTCATTACAACATACCAATCTGTGTCTATTGGATCCTGAACATAAAAAACTTGTCTAGCTTGAGATGCCAACACATATGGTTCTTCTTTTTGCGATGGTAAAAGATGTGTAAAATTGACAAGAGTAAACCCAAGCTCATCAACTTTAATGCCTAAACTTGTAAGATCCACCCAATCACATTTAAATAGTAAAAATATGCGACCCTGTGGATATGAAACCTCAATTATGTCAATTAAACGCCCATAATATGCAATCTCCGCTTCAACCGGCCTTTGATCTTTTGAACTCGCATAGCTCATCACGGTTGCATTGACTACAACACCGCTATTTTGGGTTGTAGATCCAAGATCTCTACCAACAGTTTTGAAATGAAACCCACCAACTGTATAACCAGTGAATCTTTTTGCTGTTGCAAAAGGACCTTCAGCGATTACGCCAAGCTCTACATGAATTGATTGTTTAGCTTTATTTGCTGTTCTAATACACTCCTTAAACCATCCTGCAAATTCATTCTTGTGCTTCTTTTGGATCTCGCGAACTGGCAATTTTGGGTTCAACATTTTCAAAAGGTGATTGTGCCGTCTACATAGAAAAATATTCATATTATTCATATAATATAAAGAAAATAAGTAGATGAAGACTATTATTTACATTAAATTATACACTCTTACTTTGTATAGGTAGAGATGTTATCATTATTGAACAACACATAGTCATGCATCTGTTCCCTCTCTTTTTGGCTAAGCATGAAACCTTCAACACTGCCAATATGACTATCTTCCTTGTACCTAGCAGGCCTATTCAGTCGTGTCTCAACATCCTCTAAGTACCTCGTCACAAACGTAAGGCACTCTTCTATCACATATCCCTCTGCAATAGACCCCTCGGGATGAGCTCTATTGCGCACATATTTCTTCAATGTGCACAAGTATCTGTTCTCACATAAGAAGGTTCACAAGAATGAATAAAACATAAATATACTGGATCAATTAGAAAAGATATAAAAGACCAAATATATAATGAATACCTTTCAACAGGATACATCCAACGATAATGGACAGGTCCACCTATTTCTGCCTCGGAAGCTAAATGGATGGGCAAGTGCACCATAATGTCAAAAAAAGCTGGTGGAAATATTCGCTCTAAATTGCAAAGTATGAGTGCAATGCGCTCTCCTAGCCTTCTAAAATCCTCAGGCCGTGCTACCTTGGAGCATAATTCACGAAAGAATGTACTTAGCTCTATTAATATGGAACTGACCTTTTTCGGCAATGCCTTTCGAATAGCTAAGGGCAAAAATTGTTGCATAATGACATGCGCATCGTGGCTCTTCAAACCAGATATCTTACCTTCTTTGACTTTTATGCACTTTGCAAAGTTAGAAGAATAACCATCTGGAACTTTTATACTCTTCAAAACCATGCAAAAAGTTTGCTTCTCAGTCTTATTCATAGAGTAGCATGCTGGCAGAATATAATGCTTTCTCTTATCCTCCTGCCAATCTGGGTGAAGTTCAGGCCTAACTCCCATTCGTTGTAAATCTAATCTTGCCTTTAAACCGTCCTTGGATTTTCCATCAAGATCGAGAATAGTACCAACCACATTATCACACAAGTTCTTCTCGATGTGCATTACATCTAAATTATGTCTAAGCAAAAGGTATGGATAATAAGGCAGCTCACTAAAAATAGTCAACTTATTCCAATTACCTGGCCATTCTGTTGTTCAGATTCTTTTTCTCCGCGAACTATCATCATCTTCAAGAACCTTCCCAAATGTGTTTGGAATACCTTCTAATTGTTCCAAAATATGCATTCCTGTTAGTGTGGTTGGAGCTTGTCTCATTTCAATATCTCCATCGAAATCTTTCTTTAGTCGACGGAACCTATGATCCATAGGTAAGAACCGACGATGACCCATATAACATTGTTTCCTCCCATTCTTTAAATACTTGCTGCATGTGTTATTATGGCATGATGGGCATGCCAAGTATCCCTTCGTGCTCCAACCCGAAAGCATTGCCAAGCCTGGAAAGTCACTAATTGTGTATAACATAGCTGCATACATCTTGAACATTTTCTTCGTCGACGCATCATAAGTGTCCACCCCTTCATTCCATAATTCTTTAAGTTCATCTATTAAAGGTCTCATGTAAACATCAATGTTGTTACCGGGGCTTTTAGGACCAGATATAAGCAAAGACAAGATCATGTGAGATTGTTTCATACATAGCCATGGAGGCAAATTGTATGGGATAATTACCACAGGCCACGTGCTGTGCGTGGAACTCATGTTTCCAAATGGGTTAAAGCCATCACTTGCTAATCCAAGTCTCACACTTCTTGGATCTGCAGCAAAAATTGGGTATTTCTCGTCAATGTGTTTCCAAGCTGGTGTGTCTGCTGGATGCCTCATTATCCCATCTTTAGTGCGCCCATCTTCATGCCATCTCATGTCAACTGTAACTTTAGATGACATGTACAAACGTTGGAGCCTCGGTATCAATGGGAAGTGACGAAGAATCTTTGCTGGTGATTTTTTCTTTGTAATACCACTTTTCTTAATATATCTTGAAGCCCCACATACGGTACATTGTTCAAGTTTGGAATTCTCCTTCCAAAACAACACACAATCATTTGGACACGCATCTATCTTGTTGTAACCCAAATCCATATCTAAAATAATCTTCTTGCTCTGCGTGAAATTTTCTGGCAAAGTACATCCCTCAGGAAACACCTTTCTTAATAAGTCAAGCAATGAAGTAAATATCTTATTGCTAATGCCACCAAGGCATTTGAGGTGCCATAGTTTAAAATGAAATGACAACTTCGTGTAATTTTTGCAACCAGGATATAAAGGTACCTTCGATTCTTCTACCAATTTGTTAAATTGGGTAGCAGCACCATCACTAGATACACCATCAGTTTTCTCTGCCATACCATCCGTATCTTCGTCTACGACCGGCCTCTCAAACCTATCTCGCAGCATATCAATTATGTAGTCACGATCACCACCATCACTACATTCTCCACATTCACCATCAATATTATCTATAATGGTTTCGAAAGTAGGTGTTGTCTCAAATTTCTCTCCATGAAGATGCCACACCTTATAATTACTCATCATTCTCCTACATATCAAATGTTCATAGAGTATTTCTTTGTTTACATCGTTCATGTTTTTACAGTCAATGCACGGACACTTTACTTTGCTAGCACAAACAAACCCATGAGCAAATGCGTGCTCTATGAATGCTTTAAGTCCAACATCAAATTCCTTAGTACATGGATGCATGTGAACCCAAATTTTATCCATTGTATTCTGTAAATTGATAACTAAAAAAATGCAATAAATGTTGAAAGATTGATAAACGAAAGATGTAAATATTGAAAATAAACGTGGCATAAGAATTCCAGCTTGAAATTACAAAATTAAACTCCAATTTGATCCAAGAGATATAGCAAAAAATAGTTGAGGCATATTATAATATGTAACTCAAATTGTGAATAGTAGTTCTCATATGTGACCCCATTGTTTCTGACTAGTAGTTCTCATTACATAACATTCGCACAATGGCTGATTGTATCTTTACTAATTTAGCACGAATTTTGAGCCATTGACGAAACAATATATGATTTGTTACTTCATACGTAACAAAATATACGATATGAGAAAAAAAATTACTCAACGTGTTGATATAAATTACGTAACAAAATATACGATCCAATTACTCAAATATCTTCTTAATCAAAACTTCGTGTAGAATCAAAGAATCAGAGTATGTGTTATATCCTGATCATAGAGATTAAATGATATGATGGAAGTTCATGCTTAGTTACTCATTTATTTATATGCTGGATGGGTGTTGCAAGTAATGCATCAGTGTTTTTCTTTTAACCAAGCCGCTTTCCCATCCTGTTCATACCGCTCATGTTAGATTTTCACTCATTATATAAACCGTATCTTTTCTAGTTGCCAGAATTTTTGGAGAGTATCAAAACGAAGAAATTTGTCTTGATACATGGAGAAGGATAAAACCATTGCTCTACTAGAGGAATCAGGATTACTTCCCATTGCCTTGGATCTAACAGGATCTGGTACTGATCTAACGGATACGAATAACGTCACTACATTAGCAGATTACTCAAAACCATTGATTGAGCATCTGCAGAATTTACCAGAGGATGAAAAGGTAGAGTATGATTAAGGAATTGCCTGACTCCATATTTCAAGCAACAGGCACAACTATAAATTAGGCACAACCATCTTCTGCCAGGTCATTTCCAAAATTCCTAAAGTTTAAATTACTCCCCATGTCAATCAATCTGTCCAGTGTCCAAAGCTATTCCAAAGCAAATTGGATTTAAGAATAAGGGAAAAAAGAATGAAACCAAGATTAAGAATCAACACAGACATGCAAACGATTGAATATGCAAACGATAGAATATAGATTTAGATTGAAAATATTCATCATATGCATCAACGAACAATGACAGACCACAGGAAAGTGAAACTCCTACTGCCCTAAATTCCCCAATACAGATATATTCCCAATTCTGGCCGGAGACGGGAGAGAGAAACGAAGGAGAGAGAGAATGAGAGAGAGAGGATGAAAGAATTACCTGGCCGGAGACGGTAGAGAAACAAAATTACGGCTGCTTTCCTTCAACTCGGTAATCGCAGCTAGGGCTTTTCCTTTACGCTCGCGCGGGACTGGTTTTCTTCAATTCTGGCTTGCTAAAAACGTTTGGTGAAAATTGGAAGGAAATACCGCGCGCCAAAATATTAACTCATTAGGGACGGATTGTTTGGAAAATTGCGTCCCAGTTACTAATGTTTGGGACATTTTACCCAACAGTCCCCATTCAATTTTTCTAACAAATATCAAAAACAAAATGGCATGAACATTTGCGACGGATCAAACCGTCCCAAGTAATATATTATTGGGGACAAATCTTGAAAAAACCGTCCCTAATAACTCACTTTTTGGGATGGAAGAGTTCAAACCGTCCCTAATAATTAACTATTGGGGACGAAATATTTAACTGTCCCCAATTAAACGTCTCCAAAAATCATTTTTTTAGTAGTGACATTTCAAAAAATCAGTGATTTGAGAAGGTTTACTGCACGAATTCTGCGTTATTTTGCTAAAATTGTTATGACTCTAAACACGGGTTATGGATTGGAATATTATTTTTTCTCAATGAAAGTAAACTGATTGAGCCTTCCAACAGTATTTGACACATCAAAATCAATATTTTTTTAAAAAAAACAAGAGATTTACGAAGGTTTTACCAAACGAAATGTGCCTTGTTTTGGTAAAATCCTTATAAATCTAAACAAATGTCATGGATTGAAAAATCATTTTCCCTATATGAAAGTAAATTGAGAGAGCTTTCCAAAAGTATTTGAATAATCAAAATCCATACATTTCAAAAAATCAGGGATTTGCGAAGGCTTTGCCACACAATTTCGGCGTTATTTTTCTAAAATCTTTATAACTCTAAACACGGGTCATGGATTGGAAAATTGGTTTTTCTCAATGAAAGTAAACCGATTGAGCTTTCCAATGGTATTTGATTCATCAAAATTAGAATTTTTTAAAAAAAAGTGATTTACGAAGGTTTTACGATACGAAATGTGCGTTGTTTTGGTAAAATCCTTATAAATCTATAAAATCGTCACGGATTGGAAAATCATTTTTTCTATATGAAAGTAAACTTATTGAGGTTTGCAATGGTATTTGAATAATCAAAATCTATAAATCTCACAAAATTAGTGATTTGCGAAGGTTTTACCACACTATTTCTGCGTTGTTTTGCTAAACTTTTTATAACTCTATACATGTTTCATGGATTTGAAAATTGTTTTTCTTAATGAAAGAAAACTGATAGAGCTTTCCAACAGTAGTTGATTCATCAAAATCAAATTTTTTTAAAAAACAAGTGATTTGCAAAGGTTTTACCATATGAAATGTGCGTTGTTTTGGTAAAATCTTTATAAATCTATAAAACGGTCATGGATTGGAAAATTATTTTTTCTATATGAAAGTAAACTTAAATAACTTCCAGTGGTATTTGAATCGTCAAAATCGATAAATTTCAAAAAATCAGTGATTTGAGAAAGTTTAACCACGCAATTTCTATGTTATTTTTCTAAAATCTTTATAATTGTAAACACGGGTCATCGATTGCAAAATCATTTTTTCTCAATGAAAGTTAACTGATAGAGCTTTCCAACAGTATTTTATTTATAAAAATTTAAAATTTTTAAAAAATAATTGATTTGTGAAAGTTTTACCATACGAAATGTGCGTTGTTTTTGTAAAATCCAAATAAATATATACAAGGGTCATTGATTGGAAAATCATTTTTCCTATATGAAAGTAAACTTATAGAGGATTCCAATGGTATTTGAATAATCAAAATCTATAAATTTCACAAAATCAGTGATTTACGATGGTCTTACCACACTATTTCTGCATTGTTCTGCTAAATTTTTAATAACTCTATACACATATCATGGATTTGAAAATTGTTTTTCTTAATGAAAGAAATCTGATAGAGATTTCAACAGCAGTTGATTAATCAAAATCAAAAAATTTTAGAAAAACAAGAGATTTGCGAAACTTTTACCAAACGAAATGTTTGTTGTTTTGGTAAAATCCTTATAAATCTAAACAAATTTTATGGACTGAAAAATCATTTTCCATATATGAGAGTAAATTTATAGAACTTTCCAATTGTATTTGAATAATCAAAATCTACAAATTTCAAAAAAATCAGGGATTTGCGAAGGTTTTGCCACACAATTTCAGCGTTATTTTTTAAAATCTTTATAACTCTAAACACGGGTCATGAATTGGAAAATTGGTTTTTCTCAATGAAAGTAAACTGATTTAGCATTCCAACGGTATTTGATTCATCAAAATTAAAAAAAAATTTAATGGTCATGGATTGGAAAATCAATTTTTCCATATGAAAGTAAACTTATAGAGCTTTTCAATGGTATTTGAATCATCAAAATCTATAAATTTCAAAAAATCAGTGATTTGAGAAGGTTTTGCCACACAATTTCTACGTTATTTTTCTAAAATCTTTATAACTCTAAACACGGGTCATGGATTGGAAAATTGTTTTGTCTCAATGAAAGTAAACTGATAGTGCTTTCCAACGGTATTCGATTCATCATAATCTATATTTTTAAAAAAAATAAGAGATATGCGGAGGTTTTTAAACACGAAATGTGCTTTGTTTTGGTAAAAAATCCTTTTACATCTAGACAAAGGTAATGGATTGGAAAATCATTTTTTCTACATGAAAGTAAACTTATAGAGATTTCCAATGGTATTTGAATTATCCAAATCCATAAATTTCAAAAAATCAGTGATTTGAGAAGGTTTACTACACGATTTCTGTGTTATTTTGCTAAAATCCTTATGACTCTAAACACGGGTTATAGATTGGAAAATTATTTTTTCTCAATGAAAGTAAACTAATTGAGCCTTCCAACGGTATTTGATACATCAAAATCAATATTTTTTAAAAAAACAAGAGATTTACGAAGGTTTTACCAAATGAAATGTGCCTTGTTTTGGTAAAATCCTTATAAATCTAAACAAATGTCATGGATTGAAAAATCATTTTCCCTATATCAAAGTAAATTTATAGAGCTTTCCAAAAGTATTTGAATAATCAAAATCCATAAATTTCAAAAAATCAGGGATTTGCGAAGGTTTTGCCACACAATTTCGGCGTTATTTTCTAAAATCTTTATAACTCTAAACACTGGTCATGGATTGGAAAATTGGTTTTTCTCAATGAAAGTAAACCGATTGAGCTTTCCAATGGTATTTGATTCATCAAAATTAGAATGTTTTTTTAAAAAGTGATTTACGAAGGTTTTACCATACGAAATGTGCATTGTTTTGGTAAAATCCTTATAAATCTATAAAATCGTCATGGATTGGAAAATTATTTTTCCTATACGAAAGTAAACTTATAGAGGTTTGTAATGGTATTTGAATAATCAAAATCTTTAAATTTCACAAAAATTAATGATTTGCGAAGGTTTTACCACACTATTTCTGCGTTGTTTTGCTAAACTTTTTATAACTCTATACATGTTTCATGGATTTGAAAATTGTTTTTCTTATTGAAAGAAAACTGATAGAGCTTTCCAACAGTAGTTGATTCATCAAAATCAAAATTTTTTAAAAAACAAGTGATTTACAAAGGTTTTACCATGGGAAATGTGCGTTGTTTTGGTAAAATCCTTATAAATCTATAAAACGGTCATGGATTGGAAAATCATTTTTTCTATATGAAAGTTTAACCACAATTTCTGCGTTATTTTTCTAAAATCTTTATAAATGTAAACACGGGTCATCGATTGCAAAATCGTTTTTTCTCAATGAAAGTTAACTGATAGAGCTTTCCAACGGTATTTTATTTATAAAAATTTAAAATTTTTAAAAAATAATTGATTTGTGAAAGTTTTACCATACGAAATGTGCGTTGTTTTTCTAAAATCCAAATGAATCTATACAAGGGTCATTGATTGGAAAATCATTTTTCTTATATGAAAGTAAACTTATTGAGGTTTCCAATGATATTTGAATAATCAAAATCTATAAATTTCACAAAATCAGTGATTTACGAAGGTTTTACCACACTATTTCTGCGTTGTTCTGCTAAAAATTTTTATAACTCCATACACATATCATGGATTTGAAAATTGTTTTTCTTAATGAAAGAAATCTGATAGAGCTTTCCAACAGCAATTGATTCCTCAAAATCAAAATTTTTTAGAAAAACAAAAGATTTGCGAAGCTTTTACCAAACGAAATGTTTGTTGTTTTGGTAAAATCCTTATAAATCTAAAAAAAAATTTTGGATTGAAAAATCATTTTCCCTATATGAGAGTAAATTTATAGAGCTTTCCAATTGTATTTGAATAATCAAAATCTATAAATTTCAAAAAATCAGGGATTTGCGAAGGTTTTGCCACACAATTTCGGCGTTATTTTTCTAAAATCTTTATAACTCTAAACACGGGTCATGGATTGGAAAATTGGTTTTTCTCAATGAAAGTAAACTGATTGAGCTTTCCAACGGTATTTGATTCATCAAAATTAAAAAAAAAAATTAATGGTCATGGATTGGAAAATCAATTTTTCCATATGAAAGTAAACTTATAGAGCTTTTCAATGGTATTTGAATCATCAAAATCTATAAATTTCAAAATATCAGTGATTTGAGAAGGTTTTTCCACACAATTTCGCCGTTATTTTTCTAAAATCTTTATAACTCTAAACACGGGTCATGGATTGGAAAATTGGTTTTTCTCAATGAAAGTAAACCGATTGAGCTTTCCAATGGTATTTGATTCATCAAAATTAGAATGTTTTTTTAAAAAGTGATTTACGAAGGTTTTACCATACGAAATGTGCATTGTTTTCGTAAAATCCTTATAAATCTATAAAATCGTCATGGATTGGAAAATTATTTTTCCTATACGAAAGTAAACTTATAGAGGTTTGTAATGGTATTTGAATTATCAAAATCTATAAATTTCACAAAATTAATGATTTGCGAAGGTTTTACCACACTATTTCTGCGTTGTTTTGCTAAACTTTTTATAACTCTATACATGTTTCATGGATTTGAAAATTGTTTTTCTTATTGAAAGAAAACTGATAGAGCTTTCCAATAGTAGTTGATTCATCAAAATCAAATTTTTTTAAAAAACAAGTGATTTGCAAAGGTTTTACCATAGGAAATGTGCGTTGTTTTGGTAAAATCCTTATAAATCTATAAAACGGTCATGGATTGGAAAATCATTTTTTATACATGAAATTAAACTTATAGAACTTCCAATGGTATTTGAATCGTCAAAATCAAAAAATTTCAAAAAATCAGTGATTTGAGAAAGTTCACCCACAATTTCTGCGTTATTTTTCTAAAATCTTTATAAATGTAAACACGGGTCATCGATTGCAAAATCGTTTTTTTCTCAATGAAAGTTAACTGATAGAGCTTTCCAACGGTATTTTATTTATAAAAATTTAAAATTTTTATAAAATAATTGATTTGTGAAAGTTTTACCATACGAAATGTGCGTTGTTTTTGTAAAATCCAAATGAATCTATACAAGGGTCATTGATTGGAAAATCATTTTTCCTATATGAAAGTAAACTTATAGAGGATTCCAATGATATTTGAATAATCAAAATCTATAAATTTCACAAAATCAGTGATTTACGAAGGTTTTACCACACTATTTCTGCGTTGTTCTGCTAAACTTTTTATAACTCCATACACATATCATGGATTTGAAAATTGTTTTTCTTAATGAAAGAAATCTGATAGAGCTTTCCAACAGCAGTTGATTCTTCAAAATCAATTTTTTTTAGAAAAACAAAAGATTTGCGAAGCTTTTACCAAACGAAATGTTTGTTGTTTTGGTAAAATCCTTATAAATCTAAACAAATTTTATGAATTGAAAAATCATTTTTCCCTATATGAGAGTAAATTTATACAGTTTTCCAATTGTATTTGAATAATCAAAATCTATAAATTTCAAAAAATCAGGGATTTGCGAAGGTTTTGCCACACAATTTCGGCGTTATTTTTCTAAAATCTATATAACTTTAAACACGGGTCATGGATTAGAAAATTGGTTTTTCTCAATGAAAGTAAACTGATTGAGCTTTCCAACGGTATTTGATTCATCAAAATTAAAAAAAAAAAAATTAATGGTCATGGATTGGAAAATCAATTTTTCCATATGAAAGTAAACTTATAGAGCTTTTCAATGGTATTTGAATCATCAAAATCAATAAATTTTAAAAAATCAGTGATTTGAGAAGGTTTTGCCACACAATTTCTACGTTATTTTTCTAAAATCTTTATAACTCTAAACACAGGTCATGGATTGGAAAATTGTTTTGTCTCAATGAAAGTAAACTGATAGTGCTTTCCAACGGTATTCGATTCATCATAATCTATATTTTTAAAAAAAATAAGAGATATGCGGAGGTTTTAAAACACGAAATGTGCTTTGTTTTGGTAAAAAATCCTTTTACATGTAGACAAAGGTAATGGATTGGAAAATCATTTTTCCTATATGAAAGTAAACTTATAGAGATTTCCAATGGTATTTGAATCATCCAAATCTATAAATTTCAAAAAATCAGTGATTGGAGAAGGTTTACTACACGATTTCTGCGTTATTTTTCTAAAATCGTTATGACTCTAAACACGGGTTATGGATTGGAAAATTATTTTTTCTCAATGAAAGTAAACTGATTGAGCCTTCCAACGGTATTTGATACATCAAAATCAATATTTTTTAAAAAAACAAGAGATTTACGAAGGTTTGACCAAACGAAATGTGCCTTGTTTTGGTAAAATCCTTATAAATCTAAACAAATGTCATGGATTGAACATTCATTTTCCCTATATGAAAGTAAATTTATAGAGCTTTCCAAAAGTATTTGAATAATCAAAATCCATAAATTTCAAAAAGTCAGGGATTTGCGAAGGTTTTGCCACACAATTTCGGCGTTATTTTTCTAAAGTCTTTATAACTCTAAACACGGGTCATGGATTGGAAAATTGGTTTTTCTCAATGAAAGTAAACCGATTGAGCTTTCCAATGGTATTTGATTCATCAAAATTAGATTTTTTTTAAAAAAAGTGATTTACGAAGGTTTTACCATACGAAATGTGCGTTGTTTTGGTAAAATCCTTATAAATCTATAAAATCGTCATGGATTGGAACATCATTTTTCCTATATGAAAGTAAACTTATAGAGGTTTGCAATGGTATTTGAATAATCAAAATCTATAAATCTCACAAAATTAGTGATTTGCGAAGGTTTTACCACACTATTTCTGCGTTGTTTTGCTAAACTTTTTATAACTTTATACTTGTTTCATGGATTTGAAAATTGTTTTTCTTAATGAAAGAAAACTGATAGAGCTTTCCAACAGTAGTTGATTCATCAAAATCAAAATTTTTTAAAAAACAAGTGATTTGCAAAGGTTTTACCATAGGAAATGTGCGTTGTTTTGGTAAAATCCTTATAAATATATAAAACGGTCATGGATTGGAAAATCATTTTTTCTATATGAAAGTAAACTTATAGAACTTCCAATGGTATTTGAATCGTCAAAATCGATAAATTTCAAAAAATCAGTGATTTGAGAAAGTTTAACCACACAATTTCTGCGTTATTTTTCTAAAATCTTTATAACTGTAAACACGGGTCATCGATTGCAAAATTGTTTTTTCTCAATGAAAGTTAACTGATAGAGCTTTCCAACGGTATTTTATTTATAAAAATTTAAAATTTTTGAAAAATAATTGATTTGTGAAAGTTTTACCATACAAAATGTGCGTTGTTTTTGTAAAATCCAAATGAATCTATACGAGGGTCATTGATTGAAAAATCATTTTTCCTATATGAAAGTAAACTTATAGAGGATTCCAATGGTATTTGAATAATCAAAATCTATAAATTTCACAAAATCAGTGATTTATGAAGGTTTTACCACACTATTTCTGCGTTTTTCTACTAAATTTTTTATAACTCTATACACATGTCATGGATTTGAAAATTGTTTTTCTTAATGAAAGAAATCTGATAGAGCTTTCAACAGCAGTTGATTCATCAAAATCAAAAAATTTTAGAAAAACAAGAGATTTGCGAAGCTTTTACCAAACGAAATGTTTGTTGTTTTGGTAAAATCCTTATAAATCTAAACAAATTTTATGGATTGAAAAATCATTTTCCCTATATGAGAGTAAATTTATAGAGCTTTCCAATTGTATTTGAATAATCAAAATCTATAAATTTCAAAAAAATCAGGGATTTGCGAAGGTTTTGCCACACAATTTTGGCGTTATTTTTCTAAAATCTTTATAACTCTAAACACTGGTCATGAATTGGAAAATTGGTTTTTTTCAATGAAAGTAAATTGATTGAGCTTTCCAACGGTATTTGATTCATCAAAATTACATTTTTTTTTAATGGTCATGGATTGGAAAATCAATTTTTTCCATATGAAAGTAAACTTATAGAGCTTTTCAATGGTATTTGAATCATCAAAATCTATAAATTTCAAAATATCAGTGATTTGAGAAGGTTTTCCCACACAATTTCTGCGTTATTTTTCTAAAATCTTTATAACTCTAAACACGGGTCATGGATTGGAAAATAGTTTTGTCTCAATGAAAGTGAATTGATGTTGCTTTCCAACGGTATTTGATTCATCATAATCTATATTTTTTAAAAAAAAATAAGAGATTTGCGAAGGTTTTAAAACACGAAATGTGCTTTGTTTTGGTAAAAAATCCTTTTAGATCTGAACAAATGTCATGGATTGGAAAATCATTTTTCCTATATGAAAGTAAACTTATAGAGCCTTCCAATGGTATTTGAATAATCAAAATCTATAAATTTCAGAAAATCAGTGATTTGGGAAGGTTTTACCATACAACTTATGCATTGTTTTGCTAAAATCTTTCTAACTCTAAATACGGGTCATGGATTAGAAAATTGTTTTTCCTCAATGAAAGTAAACTGATAGTGCTTTCCAACGTTATTTGATTCATCATAATCTAAAATCTTTTAAAAAAAACATGAGATTTGCGAACATTTTACCATACGAAATGTGCGTTGTTTTGGTAAAATCTTTTTAAGTCTAAACAAATGTCATGGATTGGAAATTCATTTTTCCTATACGAAAGTAAAATTATAGTGCTTTCCAATGTTATTAGAATATTCAAAATCTATAAATTTCAAAATATCAGTCATTTGGGAAGGTTTTACCACAGGATTTCTGCGTTGTTTTGCTAAAATCGTTATAACTCTAAACGTGGGTCATGGATTGGGAAAATTGTTTTTTCTCAATCAAAGCAAACTGATTGAGCTTTTGAACAGTATTTGATTCATCAAATTCTGAAATTTTTAAAAAACAAGTGATTTGCGAAGGTTTTACCATACGAAATGTGCGTTGTTTTGGTAAAATCCTTATAAATCTATAAAATGGTCATGGATGGGAAAATCATTTTTCCTATATGAGAGTATACTTATAGAGCTTTCCAATGGTATTTGAATCATCAAAATCTTTAAAAGTCAAAAAATTAGTAATTTACGAAGCTTGTATAACACGATCTCTATGTTGTTTTGATAAAATCTTTATAACTTCAAACACGGATCATAGATTGCAAAATCATTTTTTCTCAATAAAAGTAAAATGATAGAGCTTTCCAAGTGATAGTGCTTTTCAAAGGTATTTGATTCATCAAAATCAAAAAAATTTAAAAAAAAAAAAAAAAAGAGATTTGCGAAGGTTTTACCGTACGAAATGTGCGTTGTTTTGGTAAAATCCATATAATTCAATACAAGGGTCACGGATTGAAAAATCATTTTACATATATGAAAGTAAACTTATAGAGCTTTCCAATAGTATTTGAATAATCAAAATCTATAAATTTCAATAAAACAGTGACTTGCGAGGGTTTTACCACACGATTTCAACGTTGTTTTGTTGAAATCTTTATATCTCTAAATACGGGTCATGGACTGGAAAATCATTTTTTTTTCAATTAAAGAAAACTAATAGTGCTATCCAATGGTATTTAATTCATCAAAGCTAATTTTTTTTAAAAAACAAGAGTTTTACGAAAGTTTTACCATTCGAAATGTGCATTGTTTTGGTAAAATCCTTTTAAATCTAAACAAAGGTCATGGATTGGAAAATCATTTTTCCAATATGAAAGTAAACTTATAGAGCTTTCCAATGGTATTTGAATAATCAAAATCTATAAATTTCAAAAAATCGATGATTTGCGAAGGTTTTACCACACGATTTCTGCGTTGTTTTGCTAAAATCTTTATAATTCTAAACATAGGTCATTGATTCGAAAATTGTTTTTCTCAATGAAAGTAAATTGATAGAGCTTTCCAACGGTAATTGATTCATCAAAATCAAAAAAAAATTAAAAACCAGTGATTTGCGAAGGTTTTAACATGCGTAATGTGGTTGTTTTGGTAAATTCCTTGTAAATCTATAAATGGGTCAGGGATTGGAAAATCATTTTTTTATATATGAAAGTAAACATATAAAGCTTTCCAATGGTATTTGAATCATCAAAATCTATAAATTTTAAAAAATCAGTAATTTGAGAAGGTTTACCACACAATTTCTGGGTTGTTTTGCTAAAATCTTTATAACTCTAAGCACGGGTCATGGATTGGAAAAATTATTTTTCCTATATGAAAGTAAACTTATAGAGGTTTCCAATGGTATTTGAATAATCAAATCTATAAATTTCAAAAAATCAGTGATTTGCGAAGGTTTCACCACACGATTTCTGCATTGTTTTGCAAATATTGTTATAACTCTAAACATGGGTCATGGACTGGAATATTGTTATGTCTCAATAAAAGTAAACTGATTGAGCTTTCCAACGGTACTTGATTCACAAAATATGAAATTTTAAAAAATAAGTGATTTGCGAAAGTTTTACCATACGAAATGTGCGATGTTTAGGTAAAATCTATTTAAATCTAGAAAAGGGCCATGGATGAAAAATCATTTTTCATATGTGAAAGTATACTTATAGAGCTTTCCAATGGTATTTGAATCATCAGAATTTGTAAATTTCAATAAAACAGTGAATTGGGAGGGTTTTACCACATGATTTCAACGTTGTTTTGTTAAATCTTTATAACTCTAAACACAGGTCATGGATTTAAAAATTGTTTCTTCTCAATGAAAGTAAACTGATAGTGTTTTCCAACGGTATTTGATTCATCAAAACTAAAATTTTTAAAAAAAACAAGAGATTTGCGAAGGTTTTACCATACTAAATGTGCATTGTTTTGGTAAAATCCGTTTAGATCTAAATAAAGGTCATGGATTGGAAAATCATTTTCTTCTCAATGAAAGTAAACTGATAGTGCTTTCCAATGGTATTTGATTCATCAAATCTAAATTTTTTTTAAAAAACGAGTGATTTGCGAAGGTTTTATACCATACGAAATGTGCATTGTTTTGGTAAAATCCTTTTAGATCTAAACAAAAGTCATGGATTGAAAAATTATTTTTCCTATATGAAAGTAAAATTATAGAGGTTTCCAATGGTGTTTGATTCATCAAAATCGAAATTTTTTAAAAAAAGAGTGATTTGAGAAGGTTTTACCATACGAGCGTTCTTTTGGTAACATCTTTATAAATCTATAAAACGGTCATGGATTGAAATATCATTTTTTTTTCTGTATGAAAGTAAACTTAGAGAGCTTTCCAATGGTACTTGAATAATCAAAATCTATAAATTTCAAAAAATTATTGATTTTCGAAGGTTTTACAACAAGATTTTTGCGTTGTTTTGCTAAAATTGTCATAACTCTAAACAAAGGTCATGGATTGGAAAATTATTTTTACTATATTAAAGTAAACTTATAGAGCTTTCCAATGGTATTTGAATCATCAAAGTCTATAAATTTCAAAAAATCAGTGATTTGAGAAGGTTTTGCCACACCATTTCTGCGTTGTTTTGCTAAAATCTTTATAACTCTAAACATGGGTCATTGATTTGAAAATTGATTTTCACAATGAAAGTAAACTGAGAGATCTTTCCAACGGTATTTGATTCATCAAAATCAAAATTTTTAAATAACAAGTGATTTGTAAAGGTTTTACTATATGAAATGTGCGTTGATTTGATAAAATCCTTATAAATCTATAAACAGGTCATGGATTGGAAAATCATTTTTACTATATTAAAGTAAACTTATAGTGGTTTCCAATGGTATTTAATTCATCAAAATTGAAAATTTTTAAAAAAAAAGTGATTTGTGATGGTTTTACCATACGAAATGTGCGTTCTTTTGGTAACATCTTTATAAATCTATAAACCGGTCATGGATTGTAAAATCATTTTTTCTATATGAAAGTAAACTTATAGAGTTTTCCAATGGTATTTGAATAATCAAAATCTATAAATTTCAAAAAATTAGTGATTTCTGAAGATTTTACAACACGATTTTTGCGTTGTTTAGCTAAAATTGTTATAACTCTAAGCACGGGTCATGGATTCAAAAATCATTTTTTCTTAATGAAAATAAACTGATAGAGCTTTACAACATTATTTGATTCATCAAAACTAAAATTTTTAATAAACAAGTGATTTGCGATGGTTTTACCGTACGTAATGTGCGTTGTTTTGGTAAAATCCATATAAATCTATAAAAGGTTCATGGATGAGAAAATCATTTGTCATACATGAAAGTTATAAAGCTTTATAATGGTATTTGAATCATCAAAATTTTTAAAATTCAAAAAATCAGTGCTTTGCAATGTTTGTACAACACAGTTTCTGCGCTGTTTTGATAAAATCTTTATAACTCTAAACATAAGTCATGGAGTGGAAAATCATTTTGTCTCAATGAAAGTAAACTGATAGTGCTTTCCAACGGTATTTAATTCATAAAAATCAAAACTTTTTAAAAAAACAAGATATTTGCGAAGGTTTTACCATACGACATGTGCGTTGTTTTGGTTAAATTCTCTTAAATCTAAACAAAGGTCATGGATTGGAAAATCCTTTTTCCTATATGAATGTAAACTTATAGAGCTTTCCAATGTTATTTGAATCATCAAAGTCTATAAATTTCAAAAAATCAGCGATTTGAGAAGGTTTTGCCCCCACAATTTCTGCGTTGTTTTGCTAAAATCTTTAGAACTCTAAACACGGGTAATGGATTTAAAAATCATTTTTTGTCAATGAAAGTAAACTGATAGTGTTTTACAATGGTATTTGATTCATCAAAATAAAAAATTTCTTAAAAAACAAGAGAGTTGCGAAGTTTTTACCATACGAAATGTGCGTTGTTTTGGTAAAATTCATATAAATCTATAAAAGGGTCACGGATTGGAAAATCATTTTTCCTATATGAAAGTAAACTTATAGAGCTTTCCAATGGTAGTTGAATAATCAAAATCTATAAATTTCAATAAAACAGTAACTTGCGAGGGTTTTACCACAAGATTTCAACGTTGTTTTTTTAAATCTTTTTAACTCTAAATACGGGCCATGGATTGGAAAATCGTTTTCTTCTCAATGAAAGTAAACTAATAGTGCTTTCCAACGGTATTTAATTTATCAAATCTAAAAATTTTTAAAAAATGAGTGATTTGAGAAGGTTTTACAGTACGAAATGTGCATTGTTTAGGTAAAATCCTTTTAGATCTAAACAATAGTGATGGATTGAAAAATCATTTTTCCTATATGAAAGTAAAATTATAGAGGTTTCCAATGGTATTTGATTCATCAAAATCGAATTATTTTTAAAAAAAAAGTGATTTGAGAAGGTTTTACCATACGAAATGTGCGTTCTTTTGGTAACATCTTTATAAATCTATAAAACGGTCATGTATTAAAAAATCATTTTTTCTATATGAAAGTAAACTTACAGAGCTTTCCAATGGTATTTGAATAATCAAAATCTATAAATTTCAAAAAATTAGTGATTTCAAAAGATTTTAAAACACGATTTTTGTGTTGTTTTGCTAAAATTGTTATAACTCTAAGCACGAGTCATGGATTCAAAATCGTTTTTTCTCAATGAAAATAAACTGATAGAGCTTTCCTACATTATTTGATTCATCAAAACTAAAATTTATAATAAACAAGTGATTTGCGTTGGTTTTACCATACGTAATGTGCGTTGTTTTGGTAAATTCTTTATAAATCTATAAAAGGTTCATGGATGGGAAAATCATTTGTCATACATGAAACTTATAGAGCTTTACAATGGTATTTGAATCATCAAAATTTTTAAAATTCAAAAAATCAGTGATTTGCAATGTTTGTACAACACGGTTTCTGCGTTGTTTTAATAAAATCTCTATAACTCTAAACACAAGTCATGGAGTGGAAAATCATTTTGTCTCAATGAAAGTAAACTGATAGTGCTTTCCAACGGTATTTCATTCATGAAAATCAAATTTTTTTTAAAAAAACAAGAGATTTGCTAAGGTTTTTACCATACGACATGTGCGTTATTTTGGTTAAATTCTATTAAATCTAAACAAAGGTCATGGATTGGAAAATCATTTTTCCTATCTGAAAGTAAACTTATAGAGCTTTCCAATGGTATTTGAATCATCAAAGTCTATAAATTTCAAAAAATCAGTGATTTGAGAAGGTTTTGCCTCCCACAATTTCTGCGTTGTTTTCCTAAAATCTTTAGATCTCTAAACACGGGTAATGGATTGGAAAATTGTTTTTTCTCAATGAAAGTAAACTGATAGTGTTTTCCAATGGTATTTGATTCATCAAAATAAAAAAAAATTAAAAAACAAAAGATTTGCGAAGGTTTTACCATACGAAATGTGCGTTGTTTTGGTAAAATCCATTTAAATCTATACAAGGGTCACGGATTGGAAAATCATTTTTTCTATATGAAAGTAAACTTATAGAGCTTTCCAATGGTATTTGAATAATCAAAATCTATAAATTTCAATAAAACAGTGACTTGCGAGGGTTTTACCACACGATTTCAAAGTTGTTTTGTTAATATCTTTATATCTCTAAACAGGGTCATGGATTAGAAAATCGTTTTCTTCTCAATGAAATTAAACTGATAGTGCTTTTCAACGGTATTTGATTCATCAAAAAAAAATTAAAAAAAACAAGAGAATTTTCGAAGGTTTTTACCATACGAAATGTGCATTGTTTTGGTAAAATCCTTTTAGATCTAAACAAAGGTCATGGATTGGAAAATCATTTTTCCTATAAGAAAGTAAACTTATAGAGCTTTCCAATGGTATTTTAATTATCAAAATCTATAAATTTCGAAAAATCAGTGATTTGCAAAGGTTTTACCACACGATTTCTGCGTTATAATTCTAAACACGGGTCATGGATTGGTTAATCGTTTTGTCTCAATAAAAGTAAACTGATAGTGCTTTCCAACGGCATTTTATTCATCAAAATCTAAAATTATTTAAAAAAACAAGAGATTTGCAAAGGTTTTACCATACAAAATGTGCGTTGTTTTGGTGAAATCCATAAAAATCTATACAAGGGTCACATATTGAAAAATCATTTTTACTATATGAAATTAAACTGATAGAGCTTTACAATGGTATTTCAACTATAAAAATATATAAATTTAAATAAAACAATGACTTGCGAGGGTTTTACCACACGATTTCAACGTTGTTTTGTTAAAATCTTTATATCTCTAAACACGGGTCATGGATTGGAAAATAATTTTTTTTCAATTAAAGAAAAATGATAGTGCTTTAAAACAGTATTTGTTTCATCAAAACTAATTTTTTTAAAACACAAGAGATTTGCGAAGGTTTTACCATACGAAATGTGCATTGTTTTAGTAAAATCATTTTAAATCTAAACAAAGGTCATGGATTGGAAAATCATTTTTCCCATATGAAAGTAAACTTATACAGCTTTCCAATGGTATTTGAATAATCAAAATCTATAAATTTCAAAAAATCGATAATTTGCGAAAGTTTTACCACATGATTTCTGCGTTGTTTTGCTAAAATCCTTATAACTCTAAACATGGGTCATTGATTTGAAAATTGTTTTTCTCAATGAAAGTAAACTGAGAGAGCTTTCCAACGATATTTGATTCATCAAAATCAAAAATTTTAAAAAACTAGTCATTTGTAAAGGTTTTACCATACGAAATGTGCGTTGTTTTGATAAAATCCTTATAAATCTATAAACAGGTCATGGATTGGAAAATAATTTTTCATATATGAAAGTATACTTATAGAGATTTTCAATGGTATTTGAATCATGAAAATCTATAAATTTCAATAAAACAGTGACTTGCGAGGGTTTACCACACGATTTGAATGTTGTTTTGTTAAAATCTTTATAACTCTAAATACAGGTCATGGATTGGAAAATCATTTTCTTCTAAATGAAAGTAAACTGATAGTGCTTTCCAACAGTAATTGATTCATTAAATCTAAATTTTTTTAAAAAACGAGTGATTTGCGAAGGTTTTACCATAACTCTAAGCACGGGTCATGGATTCAAAAATCATTTTTTCTCAATAAAAATAAACTGATAGAGGGTTCCAACATTATTTGATTCATCAAAACTAAAATTTTTAATAAACAAATGATTTGCAATGGTTTTACCATACGTAATGTGCTTTGTTTTGGTAAGATCCATATAAATCTATAAAAGGTTCGTGGATGGGAAAATCATTTGTCATACATGAAAGTTATAAAGCTTTACAATGGTATTTGAATCATCAAAATTTTTAAAATTCAAAAAATCAGTGATTTGTAATGTTTGTACAACACGGTTTCTGCGTTGTTTTGATAAAATCTTTATAGCTCTAAACACAAGAGATTTGTGAAGATTTTACCATACGACATGTGCGTTATTTTGGTTCAATTATCTTAAATCTAAACAAAGGTCATGGATTGGAAAATCATTTTTTCTATATGAAAGTAAACTTATAGAGCTTTCCAATGGTATTTGAATCATCAAATTCTATAAATTTCAGAAAATCAATGATTTGAGAAGGTTTTGCCCCCACAATTTCTGCGTTGTTTTGCTAAAATCTTTAGAACTCAAATACAGGTAATGGATTGGAAAAACGTTTTTTCTCAATGAAAGTAAATTGATAGTGTTTTCCAACGGTATTTGATTCATCAAAATAAAAAATTTCTTCAAAAACAAGAGATTTCAGAAGGTTTTACCATTTGAAATGTGCGTTTTTTTGGTAAAATCCATATAAATCTATACAAGGGTCACGGATTGGAAAATCATTTTTTCTATATGAAAGTAAACTTATAGAGCTTTCCAATGGTATTTGAATAAACAAAATCTATAAATTTCTATAAAACAGTGACTTGCGAGGGTTTTACCACACGACTTCAACGTTGTTTTTTTAATATATTTATAACTCTAAACAAATCGTTTCTTCTCAATGAAATTATTTCTTTTCAACGGTATTTGATTCATCAAAACAAAATTTAAAAAAAAAACAAGATATTTTTCGAAGGTTTTTCCATACGAAATGTGCGTTGTTTTGGTAAAATCCTTTTAGATCTAAACAAAGGTCATGGATTGGAAAATCATTTTTCCTATATGAAAGTAAACTTATAGAGCTTTCCAATGGTATTTGAATTATCAAAATCTATAAATTTTGAAAAATCAATTATTTGCAAAGGTTTTACCACACGATTTCTGCGTTGTTTTGCTATAATCGTTATAATTCTGAACACGGGTCATTGATTGGATAATCGTTTTGTCTCAATGAAAGTAAACTGATAATGCTTTCCAACAGTATTTGATTCAACAAAATCTAAAATTATTTAAAAAAAACAAGAGATTTGCGAACGTTTTATCATACAAAATGTGCATTTTTTTGGTGAAATCTATATAAATCTATACAAGGGCCACGAATTGGAAAATCATTTTTCCTATATGAAATTAAACTTATAGAGCTTTACAATGGTATTTCAATAATCAAAATCTATTAATTTAGATAAAACAGCGACTTGCGAGGGTTTTACCACACGATTTCAACGTTGTTTTGTTAAAATCTTTGTATCTCTAAACACGGGTCATGGATTAGAAAATAATTTTTTTCAATTAAAGAAAAATGATAGTGCTTTAAAATGGTATTTGTTTCATCAAAACTAATTTTTTTAAAAAACAAGAGATTTGCGAAGTTTTACCATATTGTTTTAGTAAAATCAGTTTAAATCTAAACAAAGGTCATGGATTGGAAAATCATTTTTCCTATAGGGAAGTAAAATAATAGAGCTTTCCAATGGTATTTGAATAATCAAAATAAATACATTTCAAAAAATCGATGATTTGCGAAGGTTTTACCACACCATTTCTGCGTTGTTTTGCTAAAATCTTTATAACTCTAAAAATGGATCATTGATTTGAAAATTGTTTTACTCAATGAAATTAAACTGAGAGAGCTTTCCAACGGTATTTGATACATCAAAATCAAAAAATTAAAAAAACAAGTGATTTGTAAAGGTTTTACCATACGAAATGTGCGTTGTTTTGATAAAAACCTTATAAATCTATAAACATGTCATGGGTTGGAAAATCATTTTTACTATATTAAAGTAAATTTATAGAGCTTTCCAATGGTATTTGAATCATCAAAATCTATAAATTTCAAAAAATCGATGATTTATGAAGGTTTTACCACACGATTTCTGCATTGTTTTGCTAAAATCATTATAACTCTAAAAATGGATCATTGATTTGAAAATTGTTTTACTCAATGAAAGTAAACTGAGAGAGCTTTCCAACGGTATTTGATACGTCAAAATCAAAAATTTTAAAAAACAAGTGATTTGTAAAGGTTTTACCATACGAAATGTGCGTTATTTTGATAAAATCCTTATAAATCTATAAACAGGTCATGGATTGGAAAATCATTTTTACTATATTAAAGTAAACTTATAGATCTTTCCAATGGTATTTTAATCATCAAATTCCACAAATTTCGAAAAATCAGTGATTTGAGAAGTTTTTACCACACGATTTTTGCGTTGTTTTGCTAATATCGTTATAACTCTAAACATGGGTCATGGATTGGAATATTGTTTTGTCTCGATGAAAGTAAATTGATTGAGCTTTCCAACAGTATTTGGTTAATCAGAATCTAAAATTTTTAAAAAACAAGTGATTTGTTAAAGTTTTACCATACCAAATGTGCGTTGTTTATGTCAAATTCTTATAAATCTATAAAAGGGTCATGGATGGAAAATAATTTTTCATATATGAAAGTATACTTATAGAGATTTTCAATGGTATTTGAATAATCAAAATCTATAAATTTCAATAAAACAATGACTTGCAAGGGTTTAACCACACCATTTCAACGTTGTTTTGTTAAAATATTTATAACTCAAAACATGGGTTATGGATTGAAAAATCGTTTTCTTCTCAATGAAAGTAATCTGATAGTGCTTTCCAACAGTATATGATTCATCAAATCTAAATTTTTTTAAAAAACCAGAGATTTGCGAAGGTTTTACCATACAAAATTTGCGTTGTTTTGGTAAAATTCATATAAATCTATAAAAGGGTCATGGATGGAAAATAATTTTTCATATATGAAAGTATACTTATAGATATTTTCAATGGTATTTGAATCATCAAAATCTATAGATTTCAATAAAACAGTGACTTGCGAGGGTTTTACCACACGATTTCAACGTTGTTTTGTTAAAATCTTTATAAGTCTAAATACGGGTCATGGATTGAAAAATTGTTTTCTTCTCAATGAAAGTAAACTGATAGTGCTTTCCAACGGTATTTAATTCATCAAATCTAATTTTTTTTTAAAAACGAGTGATTTGCGAAGGTTTTACCATACGAAATGTGCATTGTTTTGGTAAAATCCTTTTAGATCTAAACAAAAGTGATGGATTCAAAAATCATTTTTCCTATATGAAAGTAAAATTATAGTGGTTTCCAATGGTATTTAATTCATCAAAATTGAAAATTTAAAAAAAAAAAGTGATTTGAGAAGGTTTTACCATACGAAATGTGCGTTCCTTTGGTAACATCTTTATAAATCTATAAACCGGTCATGGATTGAAAAATCATTTTTTCTATATGAAAGTAAACTTATAGAGCTTTCCAATGGTATTTGAATATTCAAAATCTATAAATTTCAAAAAATTAGTGATTTTCGAAGATTTTACAACACGATTTTTGCGTTGTTTTGCTAAAATTGTTATAACTCTATGCACGGGCATGGATTCAAAAATCATTTTTTCTTAATGAAAATAAACTGATAGAGCTTTCCAACATTATTTGATTCATCAAAACTAAAATTTTTAATAAACAAATGATTTGCGATGGTTTTACCATACGTAATGTGCGTTGTTTTGGTAAAATCCATATAATTCTATAAAAGGTTCATGGATGAGAAAATCATTTGTCATACATGAAAGTTATAAATCTTTACAATGGTATTTGAATCATCAAAGTTTTTAAAATTCAAAAAATCAGTGATTTGCAATGTTTGTACAACACAGTTTCTACGTTGTTTTGATAAAATCTTTATAACTCCAAACACAATTCATGGAGTGGAAAATCATTTTGTCTCAATGAAAGTAAACTGATAGTGCTTTCCAACGGTATTTCATTCATGAAAATCAAAACTTTTTAAAAAAACAAGATATTTGCGAAGGTTTTACCATACGACATGTGCGTTATTTTGGTTAAATTCTCTTAAATCTAAACAAAGGTCATGGATTGGAAAATCCTTTTTCCCATAAGAAAGTAAACTTGTAGAGCTTTTCAATGTTATTTGAATCATCAAAGTCTATAAATTTCAAAAAATTAGCGATTTGAGAAGGTTTTGCCCCCACAATTTTTGCGTTGTTTTGCTAAAATTTTTATAACTCTAAACACGGGTAATGGATTTAAAAATCATTTTTTCTCAATGAAAGTAAACTTATAGTGTTTTACAACGGTATTTGATTCATCAAAATAAAAAATTTCTTCAAAAACAAGAGATTTGCGATGTTTTTACCATACGAAATGTGCGTTGTTTTGGTAAAATTCATATAAATCTATACAAGGGTCACGGATTGGAAAATCATTTTTTCTATACGAAAGTAAACTTATAGAGCTTTCCAATGGTATTTGAATAATCAAAATCTATAAATTTCAATAATACAGTGACTTGCGAGGGTTTTACCACATGATTTTAACGTTGTTTTGGTAAAATCTTTAGAACTAAATACAGGTAATGGATTGGAATATCGTTTTTTCTCAATGAAAGTAAACTGATAGTGTTTTCCAACGGTATTTGATTCATCAAAATAAAAAATTTCTTCAAAAACAAGAGATTTGAGAAGGTTTTACCATACAAAATGTGCGTTGTTTTTATAAAATCCATATAAATCTATACAAGGGTCACAGATTGGAAAATTATTTTTTCTATATGAAAGTAAACTTATAGAGCTTTCCAGTGGTATTTGAATAAACAAAATCTATAAATTTCTATAAAATAGTGACTTGCGAGGGTTTTACCACACGATTTCAACTTTTTTTTTAATATATTTATATCTCTAAACACGGGTCATGGATTAGAAAATCGTTTCTTCTCAATGAAATTAAACTGATAATTCTTTTCAACGATATTTGATTCATCATAACAAAATTTTTTAAAAAAAAACAAGATATTTTTCGAAGGTTTTACCATACGAAAAGTGCGTTGTTTTGGTAAAATCCTTTTAGATCTAAACAAAGGTCATGGATTGGAAAATCATTTTTCCTATATGAAAGTAAACTTCTAGAGCTTTCCAATGGTTTTTGAATTATCAAAATCTATAAATTTTGAAAAATCAGTGATATGCAAAGGTTTTTACACACGATTTCTGCGTTGTTTTGCTATAATCGTTATAATTCTGAACACGGGTCATTGATTTGATAATCGTGTTGTCTCAATGAAAGTAAACTAATAGTGCTTTCCAACAGTATTTGATTCAACAAAATCTAAAATTATTTAAAAAAAACAAGAGATTTGCGAACGTTTTATCATACGAAATGTGCGTTTTTTTGGTGAAATCCATATAAATCTATACAAGGGTCACGTATTGGAAAATCATTTTTCCTATATGAAATTAAACTTATAGAGCTTTACAATGGTATTTCAATAATCAAAATCTATTAATTTAAATAAAACAGCGACTTGCGAGGGTTTTACCACACGATTTCAACGTTGTTTTGTTAAAATCATTGTATCTCTAAACACGGATCATAGATTAGAAAATAATTTTTTTCACTTAAAGAAAAATGATAGTGCTTTAAAATGGTATTTGTTTCATCAAAACTAATATTTTTTAAAAACAAGAGATTTGCGAAGTTTTACCATATTGTTTTAGTAAAATCAGTTTAAATCTAAACAAAGGTCATGGATTGAAAAATCATTTTTCCTATATGAAAGTAAAATAATAGAGCTTTCCAGTGGTATTTGAATAATCAAAATATATACATTTCAAAAAATCGATGATTTGCGAAGGTTTTACCACACCATTTCTGCGTTGTTTTGCTAAAATCTTTATAACTCTAAAAATGGATCATTGATTTGAAAATTGTTTTACTCAATGAAAGTAAACTGAGAGAGCTTTCCAACGGTATTTGATACATCAAAATCAAAAATTTTAAAAAACAAGTGATTTGTAAAGGTTTTACCATACGAAATGTGCGTTGTTTTGATAAAATCCTTAAAAATCTATAAACATGTCATGGGTTGGAAAATCATTTTTACTATATTAAAGTAAATTTATAGAGCTTTCCAATGGTATTTGAATCATCAAAATCTATAAATTTCAAAAAATCGATGATTTGTGAAGGTTTTACCACACGATTTCTGCGTTGTTTTGGTAAAATCTTTATAACTCTAAAAATGGATCATTGATTTGAAAATTGTTTTACTCAATGAAAGTAAACTGAGAGAGCTTTCCAACGGTATTTGATTCATCAATCAAAAATTTTAAAAAAACAAGTGATTTGTAAAGGTTTTACCATACGAAATGTGCGTTGTTTCGATAAAATCCTTATAAATCTATAAACAGGTCATGGATTGGAAAATCATTTTTACTATATTAAAGTAAACTTTTAGAGCTTCCCAATGGTATTTCAATAATCAAAATCTATAAATTTCAAAAAATCGATGATTTACAAAGATTGTACCACACGATTTCTGCGTTGTTTTGCTAAAATCCTTACAATTCTAAACATGGGTCATTGATTCGAAAATTGTTTTTCTCAATGAAAGTAAAATGAGAGAGTTTTCTAACGGTATTTGATTCATCAATCAAAAATTTTAAAAAAACAAGTGATTTGTAAAGGTTTTACCATACGAAATGTGCGTTGTTTCGATAAAATCCTTATAAATCTATAAACAGGTCATGGATTGGAAAATCATTTTTACTATATTAAAGTAAACTTATAGAGCTTTCCAATGGTATTTGAATCATCAAAATCTATAAATTTCAAAAAATCAGTGATTTGAGAAGGTTTTACCACACTCTTTATGCGTTGATTTTCTAAAATCATTATAACTCTAAACATGGGTCATGGATTGGAATATTGTTTTGTCTCGATGAAAGTAAACTGATTGAGCTTTCCAATGGTATCTGGTTCATCAAAATCTGAAATTTTTAAAAAACAAGTGATTTGTGAAAGTTTTATCACACAAAATGTGCGTTGTTTTTGTAAAATTCTTATAAATCTATAAAAGGGTCATGGATGGAAAATAATTTTTCATATATGAAAGTATACTTATAGAGATTTTCAAAGGTATTTGAATCATCAAAATCTATAAATTTCAATAAAACAGTGACTTGCGAGGGTTTTTCCACACAATTTCAACGTTGTTTTGTTAAAATCTTTATAACTCTAAACACGGGTTATGGATTGAAATATCGTTTTCTTCAAAGTAAACTGCTAGTGCTTTCCAACAGTATTTGATTCATCAAATCTAAATTTTTTTAAAAAAACGAGAGATTTGCGAAGGTTTTACCATACGAAATGTGCATTGTTTTGGTAAAATCCTTTTATATCTAAACAAAGGTCATGGATTGCTAAATTATTTTTCCTATATTAAAGTAAACATATAGGGGTTTCCAATGGTATTTGAATAATCAAAATCAATAAATTTCCAAAAACAAGTGATTTGCGAAGGTTTTACCATACGAAATGTGCATTGTTTTGGTAAAATCCTTTTAGATCTAAACAAAAGTCATGGATTGAAAAATAATTTTTCCTATATGAACGTAAACTTACATAGGTTTCCAGTGGTATTTGATTTATCAAAATCAAAAATTTTGAAAAACAAGTGATTTGAGAAGGTTTTACCATACGAAATGTGCATTCTTTTGGTAACATCTTTATAAATCTATAAAACGGTCATGGATTGAAAAATCATTTTTTCTATATGAAAGTAAACTTATAGAGCTTTCCAATGGTATTTGAATCATCAAAATCTATAAATTTCAAAAAAAATCGGTGATTTGAGAAGGTTTTACCACACAATTTCTGCGTTGTTTTTCAAAAATCTTTGTAACTCTAATCACGAGTCATGGATTGGAAAATCGTTTTGTCTCCCTAAAATTAAACTGATAGTGCTTTCCAACGGTATTTGATTTATCAAAATTAAAAATTTAACAAAAAACGAAGAGATTTGCGAAGGTTTTACCATACGAAATTTGCGTTATTTTGGTAAATTCCTTTTAAATCTAAACAAAGGTCGTGGATTGGAAAATTATTTTTTCTATATGAAAGTAAACTTATAGAAGTTTCCAATGGTATTTTAATCATCAAAATTTATAAATTTCAAAAAATCAATGATTTGTGAAGGTTTTACCACACAATTTCTGTGTTGTTTTGCTAAAAATTTCATAACCCTAAACACGGGTCATGGATTGGAAAAATTTTTTTTTCTCAATGAAAGTAAACTGATAGTTCTTTCCAGCCGTATTTGATTAATCAAAATCTAAAATTTTTAAAAAAAACAAGAGATTTGCGAAAGTTTTACCATACGAAAAGTACGTTATTTTGGTAAAATCCATATAATCTATACAAGGGTCACAGATTGGAAAATCATTTTTCCTATAAGAAAGTAAACTTATAGAACTTTTGAATGGTATTTGAATAATGAAAATCTATAAATTTCAATAAAACAGTGACTTGCGAGGGTTTTACTACACGATTTCAACGTTATTTTCTTAAAATACTTATAACACTAAACACGGGTCATGGTTTCGAAAATCGTTTCTTCTCAATAAAAGTAAATTGATAGTTCTTTCCAATGGTAATTGAATTATCAAAACTAAAATTTAAAAAAAAAAAAAAAACAACATATTTGCTAAGGTTTTACCATACGAAATGTGCATTGTTTTGGTAAAATCCTTTTAGATCTAAAATAGGGTCATGGTTTGGAAAATCATTTTTCCAATATGAAAGTAAACCTATGGAGCTTTCCAATGGTATTTGAATAATCAAAATCTATAAATTTCAAAAAATCAGTGATTTGCGAAGGTTTTACCACGCTATTTCTGCGTTGTTTTGCTAAAATCGTTATAATTCTAAACACGATTCATGGATTGGATAATCGTTTTGACTCAATGAAAGTAAACTGATAGTGCTTTCCAACGGTATTTGATTAATCAAAATCTAAAATTAAAAAAAAAATAGAGATTTGCGAATGTTTTCCTATACGAAATATGCGTTATTTTGGTACAATCCTTTTAAATCTAAACAAAGGTCATAGACTGGAAAATCATTTTTCCTATATGAAAGTAAACTTATAGAGCTTTCCAATGGTATTTGAATAATCAAAATCTATAAATTTCAAAAAATTAGTGATTTGCGAAGGTTTTATCACACAATTTTTGCGTTGTTTTGCTAAAATTGTTATTACTCTAAACACAGGCCGTGGATTCAAAAATCGTTCTTTCTCAATGAAAATAAACTGATAGAGCTTTCCAACATTATTTGATTCATCAAAACTAAATTTTTTAATAAACAAGTGATTTGTGATGGTTTTACCATACGTAATGTGCGTTGTCTGGTAAAATCCATATAAATCTATAAAAGGTTCATGGACGGAAAAATCATTTGTCATACATGAAAGTTATAAATCTTTCCAATGGTATTTGAATCATCAAAATTTTTAAAATTCTAAAAATCAGTAATTTGCAAAGTTTGTACAACACGGTTTCTGCGTTGTTTTGATAAAACCATTATAACTCTAATCACGAGTCATGGACTAGAAAATTGTTTTGTCTCAATGAAAGTAAACTGATAGTGCTTTCCAACGGTATTTCATTCATGAAAATCAAAATTGTTTTAAAAAAAACAAGAGATTTGCGAAGATTTTACCCTACGAAATGTGCGTTATTTTGGTTAAATCCTTTTAACTCTAGACAAAGTTCATGGATTGGAAAATCATTTTTCCTATATGAAAGTAAACTTATAGAGCTTTCCAATGGTATTTGAATCATCAAAATATATAAATTTCAAAAAATCGGTGATTTGAGAAGGTTTGACCCCCACAATTTCTACGTTGTTTTGCTAAAATCTTTAGAACTCTAAACACGGGTAATGGATTAGAAAATCATTTTATCTCAATGAAATTAAACTGATAGTGTTTTCCAACGGTATTTGATTCATCAAAATCAAAAAAATTTAAAAAAAACAAGAGATTTTGCGAAGGTTTTACCATACGAAATGTGCGTTGTTTTGGTAAAATCCATATAAATCTATACAAGGGTCACGGATTGGAAAATAATTTTTTCCTATATGAAAGTAAACTTATAGAGCTTTCCAATGGTATTTGAATAATCAAAATCTATAAATTTCAATAAAACGGTGACTTGCGAGGGTTTTACCACACGATTTCAACGTTGTTTTGTTAAAATCTTTATATCTCTAAACACGAGTCATGGATTAGAAAATCATTTCTTCTCAATAAAATTAAACGTATAGTGCTTTCCAACGGTATTTGATTCATCAAAACTAAATTTTTTAAAAAAACAAGAGATTTTTCGAAGGTTTTACCATACGAAATGTGCATTGTTTTGGTAAAATCCTTTTAGATATAAACAAAGGTCATGGATTGGAAAATCATTTTTCCTATATGAAAGTAAACTTATAGAACTTTCCAATGGTATTTGAATTATTAAAATCTAAAAATTTTGAAAAATCAGTGATTTGCAAATGTTTTACCACACGATTTCTGCGTTGTTTTGCTATAATCGTTATAATTCTAAACACGGGTCATGGATTGGATAATCGTTTTATCTCAATGAAAGTAAACTGATAGTGCTTTCCAACGGTGTTTGATTCATCAAAATCTAAAATTATTTAAAAAAACAAGAGATTTGCTAAGGTTTTACCATACAAAATGTGCGTTGTTTTGGTGAAATCCATATAAATCTATACAATTGTCACGAATTGGAAAATCATTTTTCCTATATGAAATTAAACTTATAGAGCTTTACAATGGTATTTCATTAATCAAAATCTATAAATTTAAATAAAACAGTGACTTGCGATGGTTTTACCACACGATTTCAACGTTGTTTTGTTAAAATCTTTATATCTCTAAACACGGGTCATGGTTGGAAAATAATTTTTTTTCAATTAAAGAAAAATGATATTGCTTTAAAATGGTATTTGTTTCATCAAAACTATATTTTTTAAAAAGCAAGAGATATGCGAAGGTTTTACCATACGAAATGTGCATTGTTTTAGTAAAATCAGTTTAAATCTAAACAAAGGTCCTGGATTGGAAAATCATTTTTTCTATATGAAAGTAAACATATAGAGCTTCCCAATGGTATTCGAATAATCAAAATCTATAAATTTCAAAAAATCGATGATTTACGAAGATTGTACCACACGATTTCTGCGTTGTTTTGCTAAAATCCTTATAACTCTAAGCTTGGGTCATTGATTTGAAAATTGTTTTTCACAATGAAAGTAAATTGAGAGAGTTTTCCAATGGTATTTAATTCATCAAAATCAAAAATTTTAAAAAACAAGTGATTTGTAAAGGTTTTACCGCACGAAATGTGCGTTGTTTTGATAAAATCCTTATAAATCTATAAACAGGTCATGGATTGGAAAATCATTTTTACTATATTAAAGAATTGAGAATTAAGAATTGGGAATTAAGAACTGATAACACAATTGAGAAATAAGAAATGAGTTAAGAAATTACAAATGAGAATTGAGCATAGTTGAATTTAGACTTGAGAATTGAAAAATCAGATATGAAGTGTTGAGAGAGTCGAGACTTGACACTTAGAATTATGAAACGAGGAATGAGAATTGAAAAACCAAAATTGAAAAGTGAGGTTGAGGATTGAGAATTGAGAAAAATGGGAAAAAAGAACTGGGAATGAGAACTTAAAAAGTACTATTGAATTGAGAATTGAGAATTAAGAATGAGAAATGAGTTGAGAAATTACAATTGAGAATTGAAAAATCATATATGAAGAGTTGTGAGAGTCGAGACGAGAAACTAAAGACTTAGAATTGAGATACAAGAATTGAGAAATGGGGAAGAAGAATTGAGAATCCAAAATTTAAAAATAAGGTCGAGGATTGAGATTGAGAAAAATGGGAAAAGTGGTTTCGAAATGAGGATTTAAAAATTGAAAATTGGTAATTGAGAGTTGGGAAATTAAGAACAGAGAACGAAATTGAGAAAATACAATTGAGAATTGAGTCTAGTAGAGTTTAAGTTGAGAGTTGAAAAATCAGATATAAAGAGTTGATAGTTGATACTTGAAACATAAAAAGACTTAGAATTGAGATATGGGAATTGAGACACGGGGATTTAGAATTCATAAAAATGGGAAAGGGAACTCTGAATGAGGATTTAAAAATTGAGAATTGGTAATTGAGAATTGAGAACTGAGAATTGGGAATTGAGAATTGGGAATTAAGAACTAAGGAATTGAGAAATAAGAAATGAGTTGAGAAATTAAAATTAAGAATTGAGCATAGTTGAGTTTAGAGTTTATAATTGAGCATAGTTTAGAATTTTTTTAATTGAGTTGACATTTGAGCATAGTTGAGTTTACAATTGAGAATTGAACATAGTTGAGTTTAGAATTGAGAATTGAAAAATCAGATATGAATAGTTGAGAGAGTTGAGACATGAAATTAAAGACTTAGAGTTGAGAATTGATAACCCAAAATTTAAAAATGAGGTTGAGGATGGAGAATTGAAAAAATGGGAAAAGAGAATTGGGAATGAGTATTTAAAAATTGACAATTTGTAATTGAAAATTGAGAATTGGAAATTGGGAACTAAAAACTGAGAATGGAATTTAGAAATTACAATCATGAATTGAGCATAATTGAGTTTAGAATTGAGAATTGAAAAATTAGATATAAAGAGTTGATAGTTGAGACTTGAAACTTAAAAAAGACTTAGAATTGAGATATGGGAATTGAGACACGAGGAATTTGAATTGATAAAAATGGGAAAAGGAAACTGGGAATGAGGATTTAAAAATTGAGAATGGGTAATTAAGATTTGAGAATTGGGAATTTAGAACTGAGGAGTTGAGAAATAAGAAATGAGTTGAGAAATTACGATTGAGAATTTAGCATAGTTGAGTTTAGATTTGAGAACTGAAAAATCAGATATAAAGTGTTGAGAGAGTTGAGACTTGACACTCAAATACTTAGAATTGAAAAACGAGGAATGAGAATTGAGAATTGAGAAAAATGGAAAACGAGAATGGGTAATTAGTATTTAAAAATTGACAATTGAATTGAGAATTAGGAATTGAGAACTGTCAAATTACAATTGAGAATTGAGCATAGTTGAGTTTAGAAATGAGAATTGAAAAATCAGATATGAATAGTTGAGAGAGTTGAGACATGAAATTAAAGACTTAGAGTTGAGAATTGATAACCCAAAATTTAAAAATGAGGTTGAGGATGGAGAATTGAAAAAATGAGAAAAGAGAATTGGGAATGAGTATTTAAAAATTGACGATTTGTAATTGAAAATTGAGAATTGGAAATTGGGAATTAAAAACTGGGAATAGAATTTAGAAATTACAATCAAGAATTGAGCATAATTGAGTTTAGAATTGAGAATTGAAAAATTAGATATAAAGAGTTGATAGTTGAGACTTGAAACTTAAAAAAGACTTAGAATTGAGATATGGGAATTTAGACACAAGGAATTAGAATTGATAAAAATGGGAAAAGGAAACTGGGAATGAGGATTTAAAAATTGAGAATGGGTAATTAAGATTTGAGAATTGGGAATTAGGTATTGGGAATTGGGAATTTAGAACTGAGGAGTTGAGAAATTACGATTGAGAATTTAGCATAGTTGAGTTTAGATTTGAGAACTGAAAAATCAGATATAAAGTGTTGAGAGAGTTGAGACTTGACACTCAAATACTTAGAATTGAAAAACGAGGAATGAGAATTGAGAATTGAGAAAAATGGAAAACGAGAATGGGTAATTAGTATTTAAAAATTGACAATTGAATTGACAATTGGGAATTGAGAACTGTCAAATTACAATTGAGAATTGAGCATAGTTGAGTTTAGAGTTGAGATTTGAAAAATCAGATATGAAGCGTTGAGAGAGTTGAGAGAGTTGAAAAATCAGATATAAAGAGTTGATACTTGATACTTGAAACATAAAAAGACTTAGAATTGAGATATGGGAATTGAGACACGGGGATTTAGAATTCATAAAAATGGGAAAGGGAACTCTGAATGAGGATTTAAAAATTGAGAATTGGTAATTGAGAATTGAGAACTGAGAATTGGGAATTGGGAATTAAGAACTAAGGAATTGAGAAATAAGAAATGACTCGAGAAATTAAAATTAAGAATTGAGCATAGTTGAGATTACATTTGAGAACTGAAAAATTAGATGAGTTTACATTTGAGCATAGCTGAGTTTACAATTGAGAATTGAGCATAGTTGAGTTTAGAGTTTATAATTGAGCATAGTTTAGAATTTTTTTAATTGAGTTTACATTTGAGCATAGTTGAGTTTACAATTGAGAATTGAACATAGTTGAGTTTAGAATTGAGAATTGAAAAATCAGATATGAATAGTTGAGAGAGTTGAGACATGAAATTAAAGACTTAGAGTTGAGAATTGATAACCCAAAATTTAAAAATGAGGTTGAGGATGGAGAATTGAAAAAATGGGAAAAGAGAATTGCGAATGAGTATTTAAAAATTGACAATTTGTAATTGAAAATTGAGAATTGGAAATTGGGAATTAAAAACTGAGAATGGAAGACATAGAATTGAGATATGGGAATTGAGACACGAGGAATTTGAATTGATAAAAATGGGAAAAGGAAACTAGGAATGAGGATTTAAAAATTGAGAATGGGTAATTAAGATTTGAGAATTGGGAATTGGGAATTTAGAACTGAGGAGTTGAGAAATAAGAAATGAGTTGAAAAATTACGAGTGAGAATTTAGCATAGTTGAGTTTAGATTTGAGAACTGAAAAATCAGATATAAAGTGTTGAGAGAGTTGAGACTTGACAATCAAATACTTAGAATTGAAAAACGAGGAATGAGAATTGAGAATTGAGAAAAATGGAAAACGAGAATGGGTAATTAGTATTTAAAAATTGACAATTGAATTGAGAATTAGGAATTGAGAACTGTCAAATTACAATTGAGAATTGAGCATAGTTGAGTTTAGAATTGAGAATTGAAAAATCAGATATGAATAGTTGAGAGAGTTGAGACATGAAATTAAAGACTTAGAGTTGAGAATTGATAACCCAAAATTTAAAAATGAGGTTGAGGACGGAGAATTGAAAAAATGAGAAAAGAGAATTGGGAATGAGTATTTAAAAATTGACGATTTGTAATTGAAAATTGAGAATTGGAAATTGGGAATTAAAAACTGGGAATGGAATTTAGAAATTACAATCAAGAATTGAGCATAATTGAGTTTAGAATTGAGAATTGAAAAATTAGATATAAAGAGTTGATAGTTGAGACTTGAAACTTAAAAAAGACTTAGAATTGAGATATGGGAATTTATACACAAGGAATTAGAATTGATAAAAATGGGAAAAGGAAACTGGGAATGAGGATTTAAAAATTGAGAAAGGGTAATTAAGGTTTGAGAATTGGGAATTGGGAATTTAGAACTGAGGAGTTGAGAAATAAGAAATGAGTTGAGAAATTACGATTGAGAATTTAGCATAGTTGAGTTTAGATTTGAGAACTGAAAAATCAGATATAAAGTGTTGAGAGAGTTGAGACTTGACACTCAAATACTTAGAATTGAAAAACGAGGAATGAGAATTGAGAATTGAGAATTGAGAAAAATGGAAAACGAGAATGGGTAATTAGTATTTAAAAATTGACAATTGAATTGACAATTGGGAATTGAGAACTGTCAAATTACAATTGAGAATTGAGCATAGTTGAGTTTAGAGTTGAGATTTGAAAAATCAGATATGAAGCGTTGAGAGAGTTGAGAGAGTTGAAAAATCAGATATAAAGAGTTGATACTTGATACTTGAAACATAAAAAGACTTAGAATTGAGATATGGGAATTGAGACACGGGGATTTAGAATTCATAAAAATGGGAAAGGGAACTCTGAATGAGGATTTAAAAATTGAGAATTGGTAATTGACAATTGAGAACTGAGAATTGGGAATTGGGAATTAAGAACTAAGGAATTGAGAAATAAGAAATGACTCGAGAAATTAAAATTAAGAATTGAGCATAGTTGAGATTACATTTGAGAACTGAAAAATTAGATCAGTTTACAATTGAGCATAGTTGAGTTTACAATTGAGAATTGAGCATAGTTGAGTTTAGAGTTTATAATTGAGCATAGTTTAGAATTTTTTTAATTGAGTTTACATTTGAGCATAGTTGAGTTTACAATTGAGAATTGAACATAGTTGAGTTTGGAATTGAGAATTGAAAAATCAGATATGAATAGTTGAGAGAGTTGAGACATGAAATTAAAGACTTAGAGTTGAGAATTGATAACCCAAAATTTAAAAATGAGGTTGAGGATGGAGAATTGAAAAAATGGGATAAGACAATTGCGAATGAGTATTTAAAAATTGACAATTTGTAATTGAAAATTGAGAATTGGAAATTGGGAATTAAAAACTGAGAATGGAATTTAGAAATTACAATCATGAATTGAGCATAATTGAGTTTAGAATTGAGAATTGAAAAATTAGATATAAAGAGTTGATAGTTGAGACTTGAAACTTAAAAAAGACTTAGAATTGAGATATGGGAATTGAGACACGAGGAATTTGAATTGATAAAAATGGGAAAAGGAAACTGGGAATGAGGATTTAAAAATTGAGAATGGGTAATTAAGATTTGAGAATTCGGAATTGGGAATTTAGAACTGAGGAGTTGAGAAATAAGAAATGAGTTGAGAAATTACGATTGAGAATTTAGCATAGTTGAGTTTAGATTTGAGAACTGAAAAATCAGATATAAAGTGTTGAGAGAGTTGAGACTTGACACTCAAATACTTAGAATTGAAAAACGAGGAATGAGAATTGAGAATTGAGAAAAATGGAAAACGAGAATGGGTAATTAGTATTTAAAAATTGACAATTGAATTGAGAATTAGGAATTGAGAACTGTCAAATTACAATTGAGAATTGAGCATAGTTGAGTTTAGAATTGAGAATTGAAAAATCAGATATAAATAGTTGAGAGAGTTGAGACATGAAATTATAGACTTAGAGTTGAGAATTGATAACCCAAAATTTAAAAATGAGGTTCAGGATGGAGAATTGAAAAAATGGGAAAAGAGAATTGGGAATGAGTATTTAAAAATTGACAATTTGTAATTGAAAATTGAGAATTGGAAATTGGGAATTAAAAACTGAGAATGGAATTTAGAAATTACAATCATGAATTGAGCATAATTGAGTTTAGAATTGATAATTGAAAAAATAGACATAAAGAGTTGATAGTTTAGACTTGAAACTTTAAAAAGACTTAGAATTGAGATATGGGAATTGAGACACGAGGAATTTGAATTGATAAAAATGGGAAAAGGAAACTGGGAATGAGGATTTAAAAATTGAGAATGGGTAATTAAGATTTGAGAATTGGGAATTGGATATTTAGAACTGTGGAGTTGAGAAATAAGAAATGAGTTGAGAAATTACGATTGAGAATTTAGCATAGTTGAGTTTGGATTTGAGAACTGAAAAATCAGATATAAAGTGTTGCGAGAGTTGAGACTTGACACTCAAATACTTAGAATTGAAAAACGAGGAATGAAAATTGAGAATTGAGAATTGAGAAAAATGGAAAACGAGAATGGGTAATTAGTATTTAATAATTGACAATTGAATTGAGAATTAGAAATTGAGAACTGTCAAATTACAATTGAGAATTGAGCATAGTTGAGTTTAGAATTGAGAATTGAAAATTCAGATATGAATAGGTAACCCAAAATTTAAAAATGAGGTTGAGGATGGAGAATTGAAAAAATGAGAAAAGAGAATTGGAAATGAGTATTTAAAAATTGACGATTTGTAATTGAAAATTGAGAATTGGAAATTGGGAATTAAAAACTGGGAATGGAATTTAGAAATTACAATCAAGAATTGAGCATAATTGAGTTTAGAATTGAGAATTGAAAAATTAGATATAAATAGTTGATAGTTGAGACTTGAAACTTAAAAAAGACTTAGAATTGAGATATGGGAATTGAGACACGAGTAATTTGAATTGATAAAAATGGGAAAAGGAAACTGGGAATGAGGATTTAAAAATTGAGAATGGGTAATTAAGATTTGAGAATTGGAAATTGGGAATTTAGAACTGAGGAGTTGAGAAATAAGAAATGAGTTGAGAAATTACGATTGAGAATTTAGCATAGTTGAGTTTAGATTTGAGAACTGAAAAATCAGATATAAAGTGTTGAGAGAGTTGAGACTTGACACTCAAATACTTAGAATTGAAAAACGAGGAATGAGAATTGAGAATTGAGAAAAATGGAAAACGAGAATGGGTAATTAGTATTTAAAAATTGACAATTGAATTGAGAATTAGGAATTGAGAACTGTCAAATTACAATTGAGAATTGAGCATAGTTGAGTTTAGAATTGAGAATTGAAAAATCAGATATGAATAGTTGAGAGAGTTGAGACATGAAATTAAAGACTTAGAGTTGAGAATTGATAACCCAAAATTTAAAAATGAGGTTGAGGACGGAGAATTGAAAAAATGAGAAAAGAGAATTGGGAATGAGTATTTAAAAATTGTCGATTTGTAATTGAAAATTGAGAATTGGGAATTGGGAATTAAAAACTGGGAATGGAATTTAGAAATTACAATCAAGAATTGAGCATAATTGAGTTTAGAATTGAGAATTGAAAAATTAGATATAAAGAGTTGATAGTTGAGACTTGAAACTTAAAAAAGACTTAGAATTGAGATATGGGAATTGAGACACAAGGAATTAGAATTGATAAAAATGGTAAAAGGAAAGTGGGAATGAGGATTTAAAAATTGAGAATGGGTAATTAAGATTTTAGAATTGGGAATTGGGAATTTAGAACTGAGGAGTTGAGAAATAAGAAATGAGTTGAGAAATTACGATTGAGAATTTAGCATAGTTGAGTTTAGATTTGAGAACTGAAAAATCAGATATAAAGTGTTGAGAGAGTTGAGACTTGACACTCAAATACTTAGAATTGAAAAACGAGGATTGAGAATTGAGAATTGAGAATTGAGAAAAATGGAAAACGAGAATGGGTAATTAGTATTTAAAAATTGACAATTGGGAATTGAGAACTGTCAAATTACAATTGAGAATTGAGCATAGTTGAGTTTAGAGTTGAGATTTGAAAAATCAGATATGAAGCGTTGAGAGAGTTGAGAGAGTTGAAAAATCAGATATAAAGAGTTGATACTTGATACTTGAAACATAAAAAGACTTAGTATTGAGATATGGGAATTGAGACACGGGGATTTAGAATTCATAAAAATGGGAAAGGGAACTCTGAATGAGGATTTAAAAATTGAGAATTGGTAATTGAGAATTGAGAACTGAGAATTGGGAATTGGGAATTAAGAACTAAGGAATTGAGAAATAAGAAATGACTCGAGAAATTAAAATTAAGAATTGAGCATAGTTGAGATTACATTTGAGAACTGAAAAATTAGATGAGTTTACATTTGAGCATAGTTGAGTTTACAATTGAGAATTGAGCATAGTTGAGTTTAGAGTTTATAATTGAGCATAGTTTAGAATTTTTTTAATTGAGGTTACATTTGAACATAGTTGAGTGTACAATTGAGAATTGAACATAGTTGAGTTTAGAATTGAGAATTGAAAAATCAGATATGAATAGTTGAGAGAGTTGAGACATGAAATTAAAGACTTAGAGTTGAGAATTGATAACCCAAAATTTAAAAATGAGGTTGAGGATGGAGAATTGAAAAAATGGGAAAAGAGAATTGCGAATGAGTATTTAAAAATTGACAATTTGTAATTGAAAATTGAGAATTGGAAATTGGGAATTCAAAACTGAGAATGGAATTTAGAAATTACAATCATGAATTGAGCATAATTGAGTTTAGAATTGAGAATTGAAAAATTAGATATAAAGAGTTGATAGTTGAGACTTGAAACTTAAAAAAGACTTAGAATTGAGATATGGGAATTGAGACACGAGGAATTTGAATTGATAAAAATGGGAAAAGGTAACAGGGAATGAGTATTTAAAAATTGAGAATTGGTAATTAAGAATTGGGAATTGGGAATTGAGAATTAAAAACTGGGGAGTTGAGAAATAAGAAATGAGTTGAGAAATTACGATTGAGAATTTAGCATAGTTGAGTTTAGATTTGAGAACTGAAAAATCAGATATAAAGTGTTGAGAGAGTTGAGACTTGACACTCAAATACTTAGAATTGAAAAACGAGGATTGAGAATTGAGAATTGAGAAAAATGGAAAACGAGAATGGGTAATTAGTATTTAAAAATTGACAATTGGGAATTGAGAACTGTCAAATTACAATTGAGAATTGAGCATAGTTGAGTTTAGAGTTGAGATTTGAAAAATCAGATATGAAGCGTTGAGAGAGTTGAGAGAGTTGAAAAATCAGATATAAAGAGTTGATACTTGATACTTGAAACATAAAAAGACTTAGTATTGAGATATGGGAATTGAGACACGGGGATTTAGAATTCATAAAAATGGGAAAGGGAACTCTGAATGAGGATTTAAAAATTGAGAATTGGTAATTGAGAATTGAGAACTGAGAATTGGGAATTGGGAATTAAGAACTAAGGAATTGAGAAATAAGAAATGACTCGAGAAATTAAAATTAAGAATTGAGCATAGTTGAGATTACATTTGAGAACTGAAAAATTAGATGAGTTTACATTTGAGCATAGTTGAGTTTACAATTGAGAATTGAGCATAGTTGAGTTTAGAGTTTATAATTGAGCATAGTTTAGAATTTTTTTAATTGAGGTTACATTTGAACATAGTTGAGTGTACAATTGAGAATTGAACATAGTTGAGTTTAGAATTGAGAATTGAAAAATCAGATATGAATAGTTGAGAGAGTTGAGACATGAAATTAAAGACTTAGAGTTGAGAATTGATAACCCAAAATTTAAAAATGAGGTTGAGGATGGAGAATTGAAAAAATGGGAAAAGAGAATTGCGAATGAGTATTTAAAAATTGACAATTTGTAATTGAAAATTGAGAATTGGAAATTGGGAATTCAAAACTGAGAATGGAATTTAGAAATTACAATCATGAATTGAGCATAATTGAGTTTAGAATTGAGAATTGAAAAATTAGATATAAAGAGTTGATAGTTGAGACTTGAAACTTAAAAAAGACTTAGAATTGAGATATGGGAATTGAGACACGAGGAATTTGAATTGATAAAAATGGGAAAAGGAAACTGGGAATGAGGATTTAAAAATTGAGAATGGGTAATTAAGATTTGAGAATTGGGAATTGGGAATTTAGAACTGAGGAGTTGAGAAATAAGAAATGAGTTGAGAAATTACGATTGAGAATTTAGCATAGTTGAGTTTAGATTTGAGAACTGAAAAATCAGATATAAAGTGTTGAGAGAGTTGAGACTTGACACTCAAATACTTAGAATTGAAAAATGAGGAATGAGAATTGAGAATTGAGAAAAATGGAAAACGAGAATGGGCAATTAGTATTTAATAATTGACAATTGAATTGAGAATTAGGAATTGAGAACTGTCAAATTACAATTGAGAATTGAGCATAGTTGAGTTTAGAATTGAGAATTAAAAAATCAGATATGAATAGTTGAGAGAGTTGAGACATGAAATTAAAGACTTAGAGTTGAGAATTGATAACCCAAAATTTAAAAATGAGGTTGAGGATGGAGAATTGAAAAAATGAGAAAAGAGAATTGGGAATGAGTATTTAAAAATTGACGATTTGTAATTGAAAATTGAGAATTGGAAATTGGGAATTAAAAACTGGGAATGGAATTTAGAAATTACAATCAAGAATTGAGCATAATTGAGTTTAGAATTGAGAATTGAAAAATTAGATATAAAGAGTTGATAGTTGAGACTTGAAACATAAAAAAGACTTAGAATTGAGATATGGGAATTGAGACACGAGGAATTAGAATTGATAAAAATGGGAAAAGGAAACTGGGAATGAGTATTTAAAAATTGAGAATGGGTAATTAAGATTTGAGAATTGGGAATTGGGTATTGGGAATGGGAATTTAGAACTGAGGAGTTGAGAAATTACGATTGAGAATTTAGCATAGTTGAGTTTAGATTTGAGAACTGAAAAATCAGATATAAAGTGTTGAAAGAGTTGAGACTTGACACTCAAATACTTAGAATTGAAAAATGAGGAATGAGAATTGAGAATTGAGAAAAATGGAAAACGAGAATGGGTAATTAGTATTTAAAAATTGACAATTGAATTGAGAATTGGGAATTGAGAACTGTCAAATTACAATTGAGAATTGAGCATAGTTGAGTTTAAAGTTGAGATTTGAAAAATCAGATATCAAGCGTTGAGAGAGTTGAAACTTGACACTTAAAGACTTAGAATTGAGAAACAAGGATTGATAATTGTGAATCCAAAATTGATAAGTGAGGTTGAGGATTGAGAATTGAGAAAAATGAGAAAAGTGAATTGGGAATGAAGATTTAAAAATTGACAATTGAATTGAGAATTGGGAATTAAGAACTGAGAAATGAGAAATGAATTGTGAAAATGCAATTGAGAATTGAGCATAGTTGAGTTTATAGTTGAGAATTGAAAAATCAGGTATGAAGAATTGAGAGAGTTGAGACTTGAAATTGAAGACATAGTATTGAGAATTGAGAATCCAAAATTTAAAAATGAGGTTGAGGGTTGAGAATTGAGAAAAATGGGAAAAGTGAATTAGGAATGAATATTTAAAAATTGACAATTGGTAATTTAGAATTTAGAATTGGGAATTGATAAGTGAGAATGGAATTGTGAAATTACAAACGAGAATTATGAATAATTGAGTTTAGAATTGAGAATTGAAAAATCAGATACAAAGAATTGATAGTTGAGACTTGAAACATAAAAATGGAAAAAGGGAGTTACTAGTATAGAGGATTTCAAAATTGACAATTGGTAAATAAGAATTGAGAATTAATAATTGGGAAATGGGAATTGGGAATCAAGAACTGAGAACACAATTGAGAAATAAGAAATGAGTTGAGAAATTACAAATGAGAATTGAGCATAGTTGAATTTAGACTTGAGAATTGAGAAATCAGATATGAAGTATTGAGAGAGTCGAGACTTGACACTTAGAATTATGAAACGAGGAATGAGAATTGAAAAACCAAAATTGAAAAGTGAGGTTGAGGATTGAGAATCGAGAAAAATGGAAAAAAAGAATTGGGAATGAGAACTTAAAAATTACTATTGAATTGAGAATTGTGAATTGAGAATTAAGAATGAGAAATGAGTTGAGAAATTACAATTGAGAATTGAAAAATCATATATGAAGGGTTGTGAGAGTTGAGACGTGAAACTAAAGACTTAGAATTGAGATACAAGAATTGAGAAATGGGGAAGGAGAATTGAGAATCCAAAATTTAAAAATAAGGTCGAGGATTGAGATTGAGAAAAATGGGAAAAGTGGATTCGAAATGAGGATTTAAAAATTGACAATTGGTAATTGAGAATTGAGAAATTAAGAATTGAGAACAAAATTGAGAAAATACAATTGAGAATTGAGTCTAGTTGAGTTTAAGTTGAGAGTTGCAAAATCAGATATAAAGAGTTGATACTTGATACTTGAAACATAAAAAGACTTAGAATTGAGATATGGGAATTGAGACACCGGGATTTAGAATTCATAAAAATGGGAAAGGGAACTCTGAATGAGGATTTAAAAATTGAGAATTGAGAACTCAGAATTGGGAATTGGGAATTGAGAACTAAGGAATTGAGAAATAAGAAATGAGTTGAGAAATTAAAATTAAGAATTGAGCATAGTTGAGTTTACATTTGAGAACTGAAAAATTAGATGAGTTTACATTTGAGCATAGTTGAGTTTACAATTGAGAATTGAGCATAGTTGAGCTTAGAGTTTATAATTGAGCATAGTTTAGAATTTTTTTAATTGAGTTTACATTTGAGCATAGTTGAGTTTACAATTGAGAATTGAACATAATTGAGTTTAGAATTGAAAATTAAAAAATCAGATATAAATAGTTGAGAGAGTTGAGACATGAAATTAAAGACTTAGAGTTGAGAATTGATAACCCAAAATTTAAAAATGAGGTTGAGGATGGAGAATTGAAAAAATGGGAAAAGAGAATTGGGAATGAGTATTTAAAAATTGACGATTTGTAATTGAAAATTGAGAATTGGAAATTGGGAATTAAAAAATGAGAATGGAATTTAGAAATTACAATCAAGAATTGAGCATAATTGAGTTTAGAATTGAAAATTGAAAAATTAGATATAAAGAGCTGATAGTTGAGACTTGAAACTTAAAAAAGACTTAGAATTGAGATACGGGACACGAGGAATTAGAATTGATAAAAATGGGAAAAGGAAACTGGGAATGAGGATTTAAAAATTGAGAATGGGTAATTAAGATTTGAGAATTGGAAATTGGGAATTTAGAACTGAGGAGTTGAGAAATAAGAAATCAGTTGAGAAATTACGATTGAGAATTTAGCATAGTTGAGTTTAGATTTGAGAACTGAAAAATCAGATATAAAGTGTTGAGAGAGTTGAGACTTGACACTCAAATACTTAGAATTGAAAAATGAGGAATGAGAATTGAGAATTGAGAAAAATGGAAAACGAGAATGGGTAATTAGTATTTAATAATTGACAATTGAATTGAGAATTAGGAATTGAGAACTGTCAAATTACAATTGAGAATTGAGCATAGTTGAGTTTAGAATTGAGAATTAAAAAATCAGATATGAATAGTTGAGAGAGTTGAGACATGAAATTAAAGACTTAGAGTTGAGAATTGATAACCCAAAATTTAAAAATGAGGTTGAGGATGGAGAATTGAAAAAATGAGAAAAGAGAATTGGGAATGAGTATTTAAAAATTGACGATTTGTAATTGAAAATTGAGAATTGGAAATTGGGAATTAAAAACTGGGAATGGAATTTAGAAATTACAATCAAGAATTGAGCATAATTGAGTTTAGAATTGAAAATTGAAAAATTAGATATAAAGAGCTGATAGTTGAGACTTGAAACTTAAAAAAGACTTAGAATTGAGATACGGGACACGAGGAATTAGAATTCATAAAAATGGGAAAAGGAAACTGGGAATGAGGATTTAAAAATTGAGAATGGGTAATTAAGATTTGAGAATTGGAAATTGGGAATTTAGAACTGAGGAGTTGAGAAATAAGAAATCAGTTGAGAAATTACGATTGAGAATTTAGCATAGTTGAGTTTAGATTTGAGAACTGAAAAATCAGATATAAAGTGTTGAGAGAGTTGAGACTTGACACTCTAATACTTAGAATTGAAAAACGAGGAATGAGAATTGAGAATTGAGAATTGAGAAAAATGGAAAACGAGAATGGGTAATTAGTATTTAAAAATTGACAATTGAATTGAGAATTGGGAATTGAGAACTGTCAAATTACAATTGAGAATTGAGCATAGTTGAGTTTAGAGTTGAGATTTGAAAAATCAGATATGAAGCGTTGAGAGAGTTGAAACTTGACACTCAAAGACTTAGAATTGAGAAACAAGGATTGATAATTGTGAATCCAAATAAGTGAGGTTGAGGTTTGAGAATTGAGAAAAATGAGAAAAGAGAATTGGGAATGAGGATTTTAAAATTTATAAATGAATTGAGAATTGGGAATTAAGAACTGAGAAACGAGAAATGAATTGAGAAATTACAATTGAGAATTGAGCATAGTTGAGTTTATCGTTGAGAATTGAAAAATCAGATATGAAGAATTGAGAGAGTTGAGACTTGAAATTGAAGACATAGTATTGAGAATTGAGAATCCAAAATTAAAAAATGAGGTTGAGGGTTGACAATTGAGAAAAATGGGAAAAGTGAATTAGGAATGAATATTTAAAAATTGACAATTGGTAATTGAGAATTTAGAATTGGGAATTGGGAATTAATAACTGAGTATGGAATTGTGAAATCACAAACGAGAATTATGAATAATTGAGTTTAGAATTGAGAATTGAAAAATCAGATATAAAGAATTGATAGTTGAGACTTGAAACACAAAAATGGAAAAAGGGAGTAACTAGTATAGAGGATTTCAAAATTGACAATTGGTAAATAAGAATTGAGAATTAAGAATTGGGAATTAAGAACTGATAACACAATTGAGAAATAAGAAATGAGTTAAGAAATTACAAATGAGAATTGAGCATAGTTGAATTTAGACTTGAGAATTGAAAAATCAGATATGAAGTGTTGAGAGAGTCGAGACTTGACACTTAGAATTATGAAACGAGGAATGAGAATTGAAAAACCAAAATTGAAAAGTGAGGTTGAGGATTGAGAATTGAGAAAAATGGGAAAAAAGAATTGGGAATCAGAACTTAAAAATTACTATTGAATTGAGAAATGTGAATTGAGAATTAAGAATGAGAAATGAGTTGAGAAATTACAATTGAGAATTGAAAAATCATATATGAAGAGTTGTGAGAGTCGAGACGAGAAACTAAAGACTTAGAATTGAGATACAAGAATTGAGAAATGGGGAAGAAGAATTGAGAATCCAAAATTTAAAAATAAGGTCGAGGATTGAGATTGAGAAAAATGGGAAAAGTTGTTTCGAAATGAGGATTTAAAAATTGACAATTGGTAATTGAGAGTTGGGAAATTAATAACTGAGAACGAAATTGAGAAAATACAATTGAGAATTGAGTCTAGTAGAGTTTAAGTTGAGAGTTGAAAAATCAGATATAAAGAGTTGATAGTTGATACTTGAAACATAAAAAGACTTAGAATTGAGATATGGGAATTGAGACACGGGGATTTAGAATTCATAAAAATGGGAAAGGGAACTCTGAATGAGGATTTAAAAATTGAGAATTGGTAATTGAGAATTGAGAACTGAGAATTGGGAATTGGGAATTGGGAATTGGGAATTAAGAACTAAGGAATTGAGAAATAAGAAATGAGTTGAGAAATTAAAATTAAGAATTGAGCATAGTTGAGTTTACATTTGAGAACTGAAAAATTAGATGAGTTTACATTTGAGCATAGTTGAGTTTACAGTTGAGAATTGAGCATAGTTGAGTTTAGAGTTTATATTTGAGCATAGTTTAGAATTTTTTTAATTGAGTTTACATTTGAGCATAGTTGAGTTTACAATTGAGAATTGACCATAGTTGAGTTTAGAATTGAGAATTGAAAAATCAGATATGAATAGTTGAGAGAGTTGAGACATGAAATTAAAGACTTAGAGTTGAGAATTGATAACCCAAAATTTAAAAATGAGGTTGAGGATGGAGAATTGAAAAAATGGGAAAAGAGAATTGGGAATGAGTATTTAAAAATTGACGATTTGTAATTGAAAATTGAGAATTGGAAATTGGGAATTAAAAACTGAGAATGGAATTTAGAAATTACAATCAAGAATTGAGCATAATTGAGTTTAGAATTGAGAATTGAAAAATTAGATATAAAGAGGTGATAGTTGAGACTTGAAACTTAAAAAAGACTTAGAATTGAGATATGGGAATTGAGACACGAGGAATTAGAATTGATAAAAATGGGAAAAGGAAACTGGGAATGAGGATTTAAAAATTGAGAATTGGTAATTAATATTTGAGAATTGGGAATTTAGAGCTGAGGAGTTGCGAAATAAGAAATGAGTTGAGAAATTACGATTGAAAACTGAAAAATCAGATATAAAGTGTTGAGAGAGTTGAGACTTGACACTCAAATACTTAGAATTGAAAACGAGGAATGAGAATTGAGAATTGAGAATTGAGAAAAATGGAAAACGAGAATGGGTAATCAGTATTTAAAAATTGACAATTGGGAATTGAGAACTGTCAAATTACAATTGAGAATTGAGCATAGTTGAGTTTAGAGTTGAGATTTGAAAAATAAGATATGAAGCGTTGAGAGAGTTGAGAGAGTTGAAAAATCAGATATAAAGAGTTGATACTTGATACTTGAAACATAAAAAGACTTAGAATTGAGATATGGGAATTGAGACACAGGGATTTAGAATTCATAAAAATGGGAAAGGGAACTCTGAATGAGGATTTAATAATTGAGAATTGGTAATTGAGAATTGAGAACTGAGAATTGGAAATGGGAATTAAGAACTAAGGAATTGAGAAATAAGAAATGAGTCGAGAAATTAAAATTAAGAATTGAGCATAGTTGAGTTTACATTTGAGAACTGAAAAATTAGATGAGTTTACATTTGAGCATAGTTGAGTTTACAATTGAGAATTGAGCATAGTTGAGTTTAGAGTTTATAATTGAGCATAGTTTAGAATTTTTTTAATTGAGTTTACAATTGACCATAGTTTAGTTTACAATTGAGAATTGAACATAGTTGAGTTTAGAATTGAGAATTGAAAAATTAGATACGAATAGTTGAGAGAGATGAGACATGAAATTAAAGACTTAGAGTTGAGAATTGATAACCCAAAATTTAAAAATGAGGTTGAGGATGGAGAATTGAAAAAATGGGAAAAGAGAATTGGGAATGAGTATTTAAAAATTGACAATTTGTAATTGAAAGTTGATAATTGGAAATTGAGAATTAAAAACTAAGAATGGAATTTAGAAATTACAATCATGAATTGAGCATAATTGAGTTTAGAATTGAGAATTGAAAAATTAGATATAAAGAGTTGATAGTTGAGACTTGAAACTTAAAAAAGACTTAGAATTGAGATATGGGAATTGAGACACGAGGAATTTGCATTGATAAAAATGGGAAAAGGAAACTGGGAATGAGGATTTAAAAATTGAGAATGGGTAATTAAGATTTGAGAATTGGGAATTGGGAATTTAGAACTGAGGAGTTGAGAAATTACGATTGAGAATTTAGCATAGTTAGTTTAGATTTGAGAACTGAAAAATCAGATATAAAGTGTTGAGAGAGTTGAGACTTGACACTCAAATACTTAGAATTGAAAAACGAGGAATGAAAATTGAGAATTGAGAATTGAGAAAAATGGAAAACGAGAATGGGTAATTAGTATTTAAAAATTGACAATTGAATTGAGAATTGGGAATTGAGAACTGTCAAATTACAATTGAGAATTGAGCATAGTTGAGTTTAGAGTTGAGATTTGAAAAATCAGATATGAAGCGTTGAGAGAGTTGAAACTTGACACTTAAAGACTTAGAATTGAGAAACAAGGATTGATAATTGTGAATCCAAAATTGATAAGTGAGGTTGAGGATTGAGAATTGAGAAAAATGAGAAAAGGGGATTGGGAATGAAGATTTAAAAATTGACAATTGAATTTAGAATTGGGAATTAAGAACTGAGAAATGAGAAATGAGAAATGAATTGAGAAATTACAATTGAGAATTGAGCATAGTTGATTTTATAGTTGAGAATTGAAAAATCAGATATGTAGAATTGAGAGAGTTGAGACTTGAAATTGAAGACATAGTATTGAGAATTGAGAATCCAAAATTTAAAAATGAGGTTGAGGGTTGAGAATTGAGAAAAATGGGAAAAGTGAATTAGGAATAAATATTTAAAATTTGACAATTGGTAATTGAGAATTTAGAATTGGGAATTAATAACTGAGAATGGAATTGTGAAATTACAAACGAGAATTATGAATAATTTAGTTTAGAATTGAGAATTGAAAAATCAGATATAAAGAATTGATAGTTGAGATTTGAAACATAAAAATGGAAAAAGGGAGTTACTAGTATAGAGGATTTCAAAATTGACAATTGGTAAATAAGAATTGAGAATTAAGAATTGGGAAATGGGAATTGGGAATCAAGAACTGAGAACAAAATTGAGAAATAAGAAATGAGTTGAGAAATTAGAAATGAGAATTGAGCATAGCTGAATTTAGACTTGAGAATTGAAAAATCAGATATGAAATGTTGAGAGAGTCGAGACTTGACACTTAGAATTATGAAACGAGGAATGAGAATTGAAAAACCAAAATTGAAAAGTGAGGTTGAGGATTGAGGATTGAGAAAAATGGGAAAAAAGAATTGGGAATGAGAACTTAAAAATTACTATTGAATTGAGAATTGTGAATTGAGAATTAAGAATGAGAAATGAGTTGAGAAATTACAATTGAGAATTGAAAAATCATATATGAAGAGTTGTGAGAGTTGAGACGTGAAACTAAAGACTTAGAATTGAGATACAAGAATTGAGAAATGGGGAAGGAGAATTGAGAATCCAAAATTTAAAAATAAGGTCGAGGATTGAGATTGAGAAAAATGGGAAAAGTGGATTCGAAATGAGGATTCAAAAATTGACAATTGGTAATTGAGAATTGGGAAATTAAGAACTGAGAACGAAATTGAGAAAATACAATTGAGAATTGAGTCTAGTTGAGTTTAAGTTGAGAGTTGAAAAATCAGATATAAAGAGTTGATAGTTGATACTTGAAACATAAAAAGACTTAGAATTGAGATATGGGAATTGAGACACGGGGATTTAGAATTCATAAAAATGGGAAAGGGAACTCTGAATGAGGATTTAAAAATTGAGAATTGGTAATTGAGATTTGAGAACTGAGAATTGGGAATTGGGAATTGGGAATTGGGAATTAAGAACTAAGAAATTGAGAAATAAGAAATGAGTTGAGAAATTAAAATTAAGAATTGAGCATAGATGAGTTTACATTTGAGAACTGAAAAATTAGTTGAGTTTACATTTGAGCATAGTTGAGTTTAGAGTTTATAATTGAGCATAGTTTAGAATTTTTTTTAATTGAGTTTACATTTGAGCATAGTTGAGTTTACAATTGAGAATTTAACATAGTTGAGTTTAGAATTGATAATTGAAAAATCCGATATGAATAGTTGAGAGAGTTGAGACATGAAATTAAGGACTTAGAGTTGAGAATTGATAACCCAAAATTTAAAAATGAGGTTGAGGATGGAGTATTGAAAAAATGGGAAAAGAGAATTGGGAATGAGTATTTAAAAATTGACGATATGTAATTGAAAATTGAGAATTGGAAATTGGGAATTAAAAACTGAGAATGGAATTTAGAAATTAAAATCAAGAATTGAGCATAATTGAGTTTAGAATTGAGAATTGAAAAATTAGATATAAAGAGTTGATAGTTGAGACTTGAAACTTAAAAAAGACTTAGAATTGAGACACGTGGAATTAGAATTGATAAAAATGGGAAAAGGAAACTTGGAATGAGGTTTTAAAAATTGAGAATGGGTAATTAAGATTTGAGAATTGGGAATTAGGAATTTAGAACTGAGGAGTAGAGAAATAAGAAATGAGTTGAGAAATTACGATTGAGAATTGAGCATAGTTGAGTTTGGATTTGAGAACTGAAAAATCAGATATAAAGTGTTGAGAGAGTTGAGACTTGACACTCAAATATTTAGAATTGAAAAACGAGGAATGAGAATTGAGAATTGAGAAAAATGGAAAACGAGAATGGGTAATTAGTATTTAAAAATTGACAATTGAATTGAGAATTGGGAATTGAGAACTGGCAAATTACAATTGAGAATTGAGCATAGTTGAGTTTAGAGTTGAGATTTGAAAAATCAGATATGAAGCGTTGAGAGAGTTGAGAGAGTTGAAACTTGACACTTAAAGACTTAGAATTGAGAAACAAGGATTGATAATTGTGATTCCAAAATTTGTAAGTGAGGTTGAGGATTGAGAATTGAGAAAAATGAGAAAAGAGAATTGGGAATGAGGATTTAAAAATTGACAATTGAATTGAGGATTGGGAACTAAGAACTGAGAATTGAGAAATTACAATTGAGAATTGAGCATAGTTGAGTTTATAGTTGAGAATTGAAAAATCAGATATGAAGAATTGAGAGAGTTGAGACTTGAAATTGAAGACATAGTATTGAGAATTGAGAATCCAAAATTAAAAAATGAGGTTGAGGGTTGAGTGTTGAGAATTGAGAAAAATGGAAAAAGTGAATTAGGAATGAATATTTAAAAATTGACGATTGGTAATAGAGAATTTAGAATTGGGAATTGGGAATTAATAACTGAGAATGGAATTGTGAAATTACAAACGAGAATTATGAATAATTGAGTTTAGAATTGAGAATTGAAAAATCAGATATAAAGAATTGATAGTTGAGACTTGAAACATAAAAATGGAAAAAGGGAGTTACTAGTATAGAGGATTTCAAAATTGACAATTGGTAAATAAGAATTAAGAATAGGGAAATGGGAATTGGGAATTAAGAACTGAGAACACAATTGAGAAATAAGAAATGAGTTGAGAGATTACAAATGAGAATTGAGCATAGTTGAATTTAGACTTGAGAATTGAAAAATAAAATATTAAGTGTTGAGAGAGTCGAGACTTGACACTTAGAATTATGAAACGAGGAATGAGAATTGAAAAACCAAAATTGAAAAGTGAGGTTGAGGATTGAGAATTGAGAATTGAGAAAATTGGGAAAAAAGAATTGGGAATGAGAACTTAAAAAATTACTATTGAAATGAGAATTCTGAATTGAGAATTAAGAATGAGAAATGAGTTGAGAAATTAAAATTGAGAATTGAAAAAATCATATATGAAGAGTTGTGCGAGTTGAGACGTGAAACTAAAGACTTAGAATTGAGATATAAGAATTGAGAAATGGGGAAGGAGAATTGAGAATCCAAAATTTAAAAATAAGGTCGAGGATTGAGATTGAGAAAAATGGGAAAAGTGGATTCGAAATGAGGATTTAAAAATTGACAATTGGTAATTGAGAATTGGGAAATTAAGAACTGAAAACGAAATTGAGAAAATACAATTGAGAATTGAGTCTAGTTGAGTTTAAGTTGAGAGTTGAAAAATCAGATATAAAGAGTTGATACTTGATACTTGAAACATAAAAAGACTTAGAATTGAGATATGGGAATTGAGACACGGGGATTTAGAATTCATAAAAATGGGAAAGGGAACTCTGAATGAGGATTTGAAAATTGTGAATTGAGAACTGAGAACTGAGAATTGGGAATTGGGAATTAAGAACTAAGGAATTGAGAAATAAGAAATGAGTTGAAAAATTAAAATTAAGAATTGAGCATAGTTGAGTTTACATTTGAGAACTGAAAAATTAGTTGAGTTTACATTTGAACAAAGTTGAGTTTACAATTGAGAATTGAACAAAGTTGAGTTTAGAGTTTATAATTGAGCATAGTTTAGAATTTTTTTAATTGAGCTTACATTGAGTTTACAATTGACAATTGAACATAGTTGAGTTTAGAATTGAGAATTGAAAAATCATATATGAATAGTTGAGAGAGTTGAGACATGAAATTAAAGACTTAGAGTTGAGAATTGATAACCCATAATTTAAAAATGAGGTTGAGGTTGGAGAATTGAAAAAATGGGAAAAGTGAATTGGGAATGAGTATTTAAAAATTGACGATATGTAAGTGAAAATTGGGAATTAAAAACTGAGAATGGAATTTAGAAATTACAATCAAGAATTGAGCATAATTGAGTTTAGAATTTAGAATTGAAAAATTAGATATAAAGAGTTGATAGTTGAGACTTGAAACTTAAAAAAGACTTAGAATTGAGATATGGGAATTGAGACACGAGGAATTAGAATTGATAAAAATGGGAAAAGGAAACTGGAAATGAGGATTTAAAAATTGAGAATGGGTAATTAAGATTTGAGAATTGGGAATTGGGTATTGGGAATTGGGAATTTAGAACTGAGGAGTTGAGAAATAAAAAATGAATTGAGAAATTACGATTAAGAATTGAGCATAGTTGAGTTTAGATTTGAGAACTGAAAAATCAGATATAAAGTGTTGAGAGAGTTGAGACTTGACACTCAAATACTTAGAATTGAAAAACGAGGAATGAGAATTGAGAATTGAGAAAAATGGAAAACGAGAATGGGTAATTAGTATTTAAAAATTGAGAATTGGGAATTGAGAACTATCAAATTACAATTGAGAATTGAGCATAGTTGAGTTTAGAGTTGAGATTTGAAAAATCAGATATGAAGCGTTGAGAGAGTTGAGAGAGTTGAAACTTGACACTTAAAGACGTAGAATTGAGAAACAAGGATTGATAATTGTGAATCCAAAATTGATAAAGTGAGGTTGAGGATTGAGAATTGAGAAAAATGAGAAAAGAGAATTGGGAATGAGGATTTCAAAATTGACAATTGAATTGACAATTTGGAATTAAGAATTGAAAAATGAGAAATGAATTAAGAAATTACAATTGAGAATTGAGCATAGTTGAGTTTATAGTTGAGAATTGAAAAATCAGATATGAAGAATTGAGAGAGTTGAGACTTGAAATTGAAGACATAGTATTGAGAATTGAGAATCCAAAATTAAAAAATGAGGTTGAGGATTGAGAATTGAGAAAAATGGGAAAAGTGAATTAGGAATGAATATTTAAAAATTGACGATTAGCAATTGAGAATTTAGAATTGGGAATTGGGAATTAATAACTGAGAATGGAATTGTGAAATTACAAACGAGAATTATGAATAATTGAGTTTAGAATTGAGAATTGAAAATTCAGATATAAAGAATTGATAGTTGAGACTTGAAACATAAAAATGGAAAAAGGGAGTTACTAGTATAGAGGATTTCAAAATTGACAATTGGTAAATAAGAATTGAGAATTAAGAATTGGGAATTAAGAACTGAGAACACAATTGAGAAATAAGAAATGAGTTGAGAAATTACAAATGAGAATTTAGCATAGTTGAATTTAGACTTGAGAATTGAAAAATCAGATATGAAGTGTTGAGAGAGTCGAGACTTGACGCTTAGAATTATGAAACGAGGAATGAGAATTGAAAAACCAAAATTGAAAAGTGAGGTTGAGGATGAGAATTGAGAAAATTGGGGATGGGAACTTAAAAAATTACTATTGAAATGAGAATTGTGAATTGAGAATTAAGAATGAGAAATGAGTTGAGAAATTACAATTGAGCATTGAGCATTGTTGTGTTTAGAGTTGAGAATTGAAAAATCATATATGAAGAGTTGTGAGAGTTCAGACGTGAAACTAAAGACTTAGAATTGAGATACAAGAATTGAGAAATGGGGAAGGAGAATTGAGAATCCAAAAATTGAGATACAAGAATTGAGCATTGTTGAGTTTAGAGTTGAGGATTTAAAAATTGACAATTGGTAATTGAGAATTGGGAAATTAAGAACTGAGAACGAAATTGAGAAAATACAATTGAGAATTGAGTCTAGTTGAGTTTAAGTTGAGAGTTGAAAATTCAGATATAAAGAGTTGATAGTTGAGACTTGACACATAAAAAGACTTAGAATTGAGATATGGGAATTGAGACACGAGGAATTAGAATTGATAAAAATGGAAAAAGGGAACTCTGAATGTGGATTTAAAAATTGAGAATTGGTAATTGAGAATTGAGAATTGGGAATTGGGAATTGGGAACTAAGGAGTTGAGAAATTAAAATTAAGAATTGAGCATAGTTGAGTTTACATTTGAGAACTGAAAAATCAGATATAAAGTGTTGAGAGAGTTTAGACTTGACACTCAAAGGCTTAGAATTGAGAAACGAGGATTGAAAATTGAGAATCCAAAACTGAAAAGTGATGTTGAGGATGGAGAAATGATAAAAATGGAAAAAGAGAATGGGGAATGAGTATTTAAAAATTAACAATTGAGCATAGTCGAGTTTAGAGTTGAGAATTGAAAAATCAGATTTGAAGTGTTGACAGAGTTGAAACTTGACACTTAAAGACTTAGAATTGAGAAACGAGTAATGAGTATTGAGAATCAAAAATTGAAAAGTGATGTTGAAGATTTAGAATTGAGAAAAATGGGAAAAGAGAATGGGGAATGAGTATTTAAAAATTGACAATTGAATTGAGAATTTAGAATTAAGAACTTAATTGAGAAATTACAATTGAGAATTGAGCATAGTTGAGTTTAGAGTTGAGAATTGAAAAATCAGATATGAATAGTTGAGAGAGTTGAGACTTGAAATTTAAGACTTAGAATTGATAATTGATAATCCAAAATTAAAAAATGATGTTGAGGATGGAGAATTGAGAAAAATGGGAAAAGTGAATTGGAATGAGTATTTAAAAATTGACGATTGGGAATTGGGAATTAAGAACTGAGAATGGAATTAAGAAATTACAATCAAGAATTGAGCATAATTGAGTATAGAATTGAGAATTGAAAAATCAGATACAAAGAGTTGATAGTTGAGACTTGAAACTTAAAAAGACTTAGAATTGAGATATGAGAATTGAGATACGAGGAATAAGAATTGATAAAAATGGGAAAATGGAACTGAGAATGAGGATTTAAAAAGTGAGAATTGGTAATTAAGAATTGAGAATTAAGAATTGGGAATTGGGAATTGGGAATTGGGGATTGGGGATTATGAACTAAGGAGTTGAGAAATAAGAAATGAGTTGAGAAATTACAATTAAGAATTAAGCATAGTTGAGTTTACATTTGAGAACTGAAAAATCAAATATAGAGTGTTGAGAGAGTTGAGACATGACACTCAAATTCCTAGAATTGAGAAACGAGGAATGAGAATTTAAATTCCAAAATTGAAAAGTGATGTTGAGGATTGAGAATTGAGAAAAATGGGAAAAGAGAATGGAGAATTAGTGTCAATTTGAATTGAGAATTGGGAATTAACAACTGACAAATTACATTTGAGAATTGAGCATAGTTGAGTTTAAAGTCGAGAATTGAAACTTGATACTTAAACACTTAGAATGGAGAAACAAGGAATGAGAATTGAGAATCTAAAATTGAAAAGTGATGTTGAGGATTGAGAATTGTGAAAAATGGGAAAAGTAAATTGGGAGTGAGTATTTAAAAATTGGGAATTGGGAATTGGGAATTAAGAACTAAGAATGGAATTTAGAAATTACAATCAAGGATTGATCATAATTGAGTTTAAAATTGAGAATTAAAAAATCAGATATAAAGAGTTGATGGTTGAGACTTGAAACTGAAAAAGAGTTAGAATTGAGATATGAGAATTGGGAAAAATGGGGAAAGAGAACTATGAATGAGGATTTAAAAATTGAGAATTAGTTATTAAGATTGGAAATTGAGAATTGGAAATTAAGAACTGAGAACGGAATTGATAAATTACAATTGAGAATTGAGTATAGTTAAGTTTAGAGTAGAGAGTTGAAAAACCAGATATGAAGTGTTGAGAGAGTTGAAACTAGACACTTAAAGACTTAGAATTGAGAAACAAGGAATGAGAATTAACAATCCAAAATTGAATAGTGAGGTTGAGGATTGAGAATTGAAAAAAATGGGAAAAGAGAATTTGGGAATGAGGATTTAAAATTTGACAATTGAATTGAGAATTGGGAATTAAGAACAGAGAAATGAGAAATGAACTGAGAAATTACAATTGAGAAATGAGCATAGTTGAGTTTAGAGTTGAGAATTGAAAAATCAGAAATAAATAGTTGAGATAGTTGAGACTTGAAATTAAAGACTTAGAATTGAGAATTCAGAATCCAAATTAAAAAATGAGGTTGAGGATTGAGAATTGAGAAAAATGGGAAAAGTGAATTAGGAATGAATATTTAAAAATTGACGATTAGCAATTGAGAATTTAGAATTGGGAATTGGGAATTAATAACTGAGAATGGAATTGTGAAATTACAAACGAGAATTATGAATAATTGAGTTTAGAATTGAGAATTGAAAATTCAGATATAAAGAATTGATAGTTGAGACTTGAAACATAAAAATGGAAAAAGGGAGTTACTAGTATAGAGGATTTCAAAATTGACAATTGGTAAATAAGAATTGAGAATTAAGAATTGGGAATTAAGAACTGAGAACACAATTGAGAAATAAGAAATGAGTTGAGAAATTACAAATGAGAATTTAGCATAGTTGAATTTAGACTTGAGAATTGAAAAATCAGATATGAAGTGTTGAGAGAGTCGAGACTTGACGCTTAGAATTATGAAACGAGGAATGAGAATTGAAAAACCAAAATTGAAAAGTGAGGTTGAGGATGAGAATTGAGAAAATTGGGGATGGGAACTTAAAAAATTACTATTGAAATGAGAATTGTGAATTGAGAATTAAGAATGAGAAATGAGTTGAGAAATTACAATTGAGCATTGAGCATTGTTGTGTTTAGAGTTGAGAATTGAAAAATCATATATGAAGAGTTGTGAGAGTTCAGACGTGAAACTAAAGACTTAGAATTGAGATACAAGAATTGAGAAATGGGGAAGGAGAATTGAGAATCCAAAAATTGAGATACAAGAATTGAGCATTGTTGAGTTTAGAGTTGAGGATTTAAAAATTGACAATTGGTAATTGAGAATTGGGAAATTAAGAACTGAGAACGAAATTGAGAAAATACAATTGAGAATTGAGTCTAGTTGAGTTTAAGTTGAGAGTTGAAAATTCAGATATAAAGAGTTGATAGTTGAGACTTGACACATAAAAAGACTTAGAATTGAGATATGGGAATTGAGACACGAGGAATTAGAATTGATAAAAATGGAAAAAGGGAACTCTGAATGTGGATTTAAAAATTGAGAATTGGTAATTGAGAATTGAGAATTGGGAATTGGGAATTGGGAACTAAGGAGTTGAGAAATTAAAATTAAGAATTGAGCATAGTTGAGTTTACATTTGAGAACTGAAAAATCAGATATAAAGTGTTGAGAGAGTTTAGACTTGACACTCAAAGGCTTAGAATTGAGAAACGAGGATTGAAAATTGAGAATCCAAAACTGAAAAGTGATGTTGAGGATGGAGAAATGATAAAAATGGAAAAAGAGAATGGGGAATGAGTATTTAAAAATTAACAATTGAGCATAGTCGAGTTTAGAGTTGAGAATTGAAAAATCAGATTTGAAGTGTTGACAGAGTTGAAACTTGACACTTAAAGACTTAGAATTGAGAAACGAGTAATGAGTATTGAGAATCAAAAATTGAAAAGTGATGTTGAAGATTTAGAATTGAGAAAAATGGGAAAAGAGAATGGGGAATGAGTATTTAAAAATTGACAATTGAATTGAGAATTTAGAATTAAGAACTTAATTGAGAAATTACAATTGAGAATTGAGCATAGTTGAGTTTAGAGTTGAGAATTGAAAAATCAGATATGAATAGTTGAGAGAGTTGAGACTTGAAATTTAAGACTTAGAATTGATAATTGATAATCCAAAATTAAAAAATGATGTTGAGGATGGAGAATTGAGAAAAATGGGAAAAGTGAATTGGAATGAGTATTTAAAAATTGACGATTGGGAATTGGGAATTAAGAACTGAGAATGGAATTAAGAAATTACAATCAAGAATTGAGCATAATTGAGTATAGAATTGAGAATTGAAAAATCAGATACAAAGAGTTGATAGTTGAGACTTGAAACTTAAAAAGACTTAGAATTGAGATATGAGAATTGAGATACGAGGAATAAGAATTGATAAAAATGGGAAAATGGAACTGAGAATGAGGATTTAAAAAGTGAGAATTGGTAATTAAGAATTGAGAATTAAGAATTGGGAATTGGGAATTGGGAATTGGGGATTGGGGATTATGAACTAAGGAGTTGAGAAATAAGAAATGAGTTGAGAAATTACAATTAAGAATTAAGCATAGTTGAGTTTACATTTGAGAACTGAAAAATCAAATATAGAGTGTTGAGAGAGTTGAGACATGACACTCAAATTCCTAGAATTGAGAAACGAGGAATGAGAATTTAAATTCCAAAATTGAAAAGTGATGTTGAGGATTGAGAATTGAGAAAAATGGGAAAAGAGAATGGAGAATTAGTGTCAATTTGAATTGAGAATTGGGAATTAACAACTGACAAATTACATTTGAGAATTGAGCATAGTTGAGTTTAAAGTCGAGAATTGAAACTTGATACTTAAACACTTAGAATGGAGAAACAAGGAATGAGAATTGAGAATCTAAAATTGAAAAGTGATGTTGAGGATTGAGAATTGTGAAAAATGGGAAAAGTAAATTGGGAGTGAGTATTTAAAAATTGGGAATTGGGAATTGGGAATTAAGAACTAAGAATGGAATTTAGAAATTACAATCAAGGATTGATCATAATTGAGTTTAAAATTGAGAATTAAAAAATCAGATATAAAGAGTTGATGGTTGAGACTTGAAACTGAAAAAGAGTTAGAATTGAGATATGAGAATTGGGAAAAATGGGGAAAGAGAACTATGAATGAGGATTTAAAAATTGAGAATTAGTTATTAAGATTGGAAATTGAGAATTGGAAATTAAGAACTGAGAACGGAATTGATAAATTACAATTGAGAATTGAGTATAGTTAAGTTTAGAGTAGAGAGTTGAAAAACCAGATATGAAGTGTTGAGAGAGTTGAAACTAGACACTTAAAGACTTAGAATTGAGAAACAAGGAATGAGAATTAACAATCCAAAATTGAATAGTGAGGTTGAGGATTGAGAATTGAAAAAAATGGGAAAAGAGAATTTGGGAATGAGGATTTAAAATTTGACAATTGAATTGAGAATTGGGAATTAAGAACAGAGAAATGAGAAATGAACTGAGAAATTACAATTGAGAAATGAGCATAGTTGAGTTTAGAGTTGAGAATTGAAAAATCAGAAATAAATAGTTGAGATAGTTGAGACTTGAAATTAAAGACTTAGAATTGAGAATTCAGAATCCAAATTAAAAAATGAGGTTGAGGATTGAGAATTGAGAAAAATGGGAAAAGTGAATTAGGAATGAATATTTAAAAATTGACGATTAGCAATTGAGAATTTAGAATTGGGAATTGGGAATTAATAACTGAGAATGGAATTGTGAAATTACAAACGAGAATTATGAATAATTGAGTTTAGAATTGAGAATTGAAAATTCAGATATAAAGAATTGATAGTTGAGACTTGAAACATAAAAATGGAAAAAGGGAGTTACTAGTATAGAGGATTTCAAAATTGACAATTGGTAAATAAGAATTGAGAATTAAGAATTGGGAATTAAGAACTGAGAACACAATTGAGAAATAAGAAATGAGTTGAGAAATTACAAATGAGAATTTAGCATAGTTGAATTTAGACTTGAGAATTGAAAAATCAGATATGAAGTGTTGAGAGAGTCGAGACTTGACGCTTAGAATTATGAAACGAGGAATGAGAATTGAAAAACCAAAATTGAAAAGTGAGGTTGAGGATGAGAATTGAGAAAATTGGGGATGGGAACTTAAAAAATTACTATTGAAATGAGAATTGTGAATTGAGAATTAAGAATGAGAAATGAGTTGAGAAATTACAATTGAGCATTGAGCATTGTTGTGTTTAGAGTTGAGAATTGAAAAATCATATATGAAGAGTTGTGAGAGTTCAGACGTGAAACTAAAGACTTAGAATTGAGATACAAGAATTGAGAAATGGGGAAGGAGAATTGAGAATCCAAAAATTGAGATACAAGAATTGAGCATTGTTGAGTTTAGAGTTGAGGATTTAAAAATTGACAATTGGTAATTGAGAATTGGGAAATTAAGAACTGAGAACGAAATTGAGAAAATACAATTGAGAATTGAGTCTAGTTGAGTTTAAGTTGAGAGTTGAAAATTCAGATATAAAGAGTTGATAGTTGAGACTTGACACATAAAAAGACTTAGAATTGAGATATGGGAATTGAGACACGAGGAATTAGAATTGATAAAAATGGAAAAAGGGAACTCTGAATGTGGATTTAAAAATTGAGAATTGGTAATTGAGAATTGAGAATTGGGAATTGGGAATTGGGAACTAAGGAGTTGAGAAATTAAAATTAAGAATTGAGCATAGTTGAGTTTACATTTGAGAACTGAAAAATCAGATATAAAGTGTTGAGAGAGTTTAGACTTGACACTCAAAGGCTTAGAATTGAGAAACGAGGATTGAAAATTGAGAATCCAAAACTGAAAAGTGATGTTGAGGATGGAGAAATGATAAAAATGGAAAAAGAGAATGGGGAATGAGTATTTAAAAATTAACAATTGAGCATAGTCGAGTTTAGAGTTGAGAATTGAAAAATCAGATTTGAAGTGTTGACAGAGTTGAAACTTGACACTTAAAGACTTAGAATTGAGAAACGAGTAATGAGTATTGAGAATCAAAAATTGAAAAGTGATGTTGAAGATTTAGAATTGAGAAAAATGGGAAAAGAGAATGGGGAATGAGTATTTAAAAATTGACAATTGAATTGAGAATTTAGAATTAAGAACTTAATTGAGAAATTACAATTGAGAATTGAGCATAGTTGAGTTTAGAGTTGAGAATTGAAAAATCAGATATGAATAGTTGAGAGAGTTGAGACTTGAAATTTAAGACTTAGAATTGATAATTGATAATCCAAAATTAAAAAATGATGTTGAGGATGGAGAATTGAGAAAAATGGGAAAAGTGAATTGGAATGAGTATTTAAAAATTGACGATTGGGAATTGGGAATTAAGAACTGAGAATGGAATTAAGAAATTACAATCAAGAATTGAGCATAATTGAGTATAGAATTGAGAATTGAAAAATCAGATACAAAGAGTTGATAGTTGAGACTTGAAACTTAAAAAGACTTAGAATTGAGATATGAGAATTGAGATACGAGGAATAAGAATTGATAAAAATGGGAAAATGGAACTGAGAATGAGGATTTAAAAAGTGAGAATTGGTAATTAAGAATTGAGAATTAAGAATTGGGAATTGGGAATTGGGAATTGGGGATTGGGGATTATGAACTAAGGAGTTGAGAAATAAGAAATGAGTTGAGAAATTACAATTAAGAATTAAGCATAGTTGAGTTTACATTTGAGAACTGAAAAATCAAATATAGAGTGTTGAGAGAGTTGAGACATGACACTCAAATTCCTAGAATTGAGAAACGAGGAATGAGAATTTAAATTCCAAAATTGAAAAGTGATGTTGAGGATTGAGAATTGAGAAAAATGGGAAAAGAGAATGGAGAATTAGTGTCAATTTGAATTGAGAATTGGGAATTAACAACTGACAAATTACATTTGAGAATTGAGCATAGTTGAGTTTAAAGTCGAGAATTGAAACTTGATACTTAAACACTTAGAATGGAGAAACAAGGAATGAGAATTGAGAATCTAAAATTGAAAAGTGATGTTGAGGATTGAGAATTGTGAAAAATGGGAAAAGTAAATTGGGAGTGAGTATTTAAAAATTGGGAATTGGGAATTGGGAATTAAGAACTAAGAATGGAATTTAGAAATTACAATCAAGGATTGATCATAATTGAGTTTAAAATTGAGAATTAAAAAATCAGATATAAAGAGTTGATGGTTGAGACTTGAAACTGAAAAAGAGTTAGAATTGAGATATGAGAATTGGGAAAAATGGGGAAAGAGAACTATGAATGAGGATTTAAAAATTGAGAATTAGTTATTAAGATTGGAAATTGAGAATTGGAAATTAAGAACTGAGAACGGAATTGATAAATTACAATTGAGAATTGAGTATAGTTAAGTTTAGAGTAGAGAGTTGAAAAACCAGATATGAAGTGTTGAGAGAGTTGAAACTAGACACTTAAAGACTTAGAATTGAGAAACAAGGAATGAGAATTAACAATCCAAAATTGAATAGTGAGGTTGAGGATTGAGAATTGAAAAAAATGGGAAAAGAGAATTTGGGAATGAGGATTTAAAATTTGACAATTGAATTGAGAATTGGGAATTAAGAACAGAGAAATGAGAAATGAACTGAGAAATTACAATTGAGAAATGAGCATAGTTGAGTTTAGAGTTGAGAATTGAAAAATCAGAAATAAATAGTTGAGATAGTTGAGACTTGAAATTAAAGACTTAGAATTGAGAATTCAGAATCCAAATTAAAAAATGAGGTTGAGGATTGAGAATTGAGAAAAATGGGAAAAGTGAATTAGGAATGAATATTTAAAAATTGACGATTAGCAATTGAGAATTTAGAATTGGGAATTGGGAATTAATAACTGAGAATGGAATTGTGAAATTACAAACGAGAATTATGAATAATTGAGTTTAGAATTGAGAATTGAAAATTCAGATATAAAGAATTGATAGTTGAGACTTGAAACATAAAAATGGAAAAAGGGAGTTACTAGTATAGAGGATTTCAAAATTGACAATTGGTAAATAAGAATTGAGAATTAAGAATTGGGAATTAAGAACTGAGAACACAATTGAGAAATAAGAAATGAGTTGAGAAATTACAAATGAGAATTTAGCATAGTTGAATTTAGACTTGAGAATTGAAAAATCAGATATGAAGTGTTGAGAGAGTCGAGACTTGACGCTTAGAATTATGAAACGAGGAATGAGAATTGAAAAACCAAAATTGAAAAGTGAGGTTGAGGATGAGAATTGAGAAAATTGGGGATGGGAACTTAAAAAATTACTATTGAAATGAGAATTGTGAATTGAGAATTAAGAATGAGAAATGAGTTGAGAAATTACAATTGAGCATTGAGCATTGTTGTGTTTAGAGTTGAGAATTGAAAAATCATATATGAAGAGTTGTGAGAGTTCAGACGTGAAACTAAAGACTTAGAATTGAGATACAAGAATTGAGAAATGGGGAAGGAGAATTGAGAATCCAAAAATTGAGATACAAGAATTGAGCATTGTTGAGTTTAGAGTTGAGGATTTAAAAATTGACAATTGGTAATTGAGAATTGGGAAATTAAGAACTGAGAACGAAATTGAGAAAATACAATTGAGAATTGAGTCTAGTTGAGTTTAAGTTGAGAGTTGAAAATTCAGATATAAAGAGTTGATAGTTGAGACTTGACACATAAAAAGACTTAGAATTGAGATATGGGAATTGAGACACGAGGAATTAGAATTGATAAAAATGGAAAAAGGGAACTCTGAATGTGGATTTAAAAATTGAGAATTGGTAATTGAGAATTGAGAATTGGGAATTGGGAATTGGGAACTAAGGAGTTGAGAAATTAAAATTAAGAATTGAGCATAGTTGAGTTTACATTTGAGAACTGAAAAATCAGATATAAAGTGTTGAGAGAGTTTAGACTTGACACTCAAAGGCTTAGAATTGAGAAACGAGGATTGAAAATTGAGAATCCAAAACTGAAAAGTGATGTTGAGGATGGAGAAATGATAAAAATGGAAAAAGAGAATGGGGAATGAGTATTTAAAAATTAACAATTGAGCATAGTCGAGTTTAGAGTTGAGAATTGAAAAATCAGATTTGAAGTGTTGACAGAGTTGAAACTTGACACTTAAAGACTTAGAATTGAGAAACGAGTAATGAGTATTGAGAATCAAAAATTGAAAAGTGATGTTGAAGATTTAGAATTGAGAAAAATGGGAAAAGAGAATGGGGAATGAGTATTTAAAAATTGACAATTGAATTGAGAATTTAGAATTAAGAACTTAATTGAGAAATTACAATTGAGAATTGAGCATAGTTGAGTTTAGAGTTGAGAATTGAAAAATCAGATATGAATAGTTGAGAGAGTTGAGACTTGAAATTTAAGACTTAGAATTGATAATTGATAATCCAAAATTAAAAAATGATGTTGAGGATGGAGAATTGAGAAAAATGGGAAAAGTGAATTGGAATGAGTATTTAAAAATTGACGATTGGGAATTGGGAATTAAGAACTGAGAATGGAATTAAGAAATTACAATCAAGAATTGAGCATAATTGAGTATAGAATTGAGAATTGAAAAATCAGATACAAAGAGTTGATAGTTGAGACTTGAAACTTAAAAAGACTTAGAATTGAGATATGAGAATTGAGATACGAGGAATAAGAATTGATAAAAATGGGAAAATGGAACTGAGAATGAGGATTTAAAAAGTGAGAATTGGTAATTAAGAATTGAGAATTAAGAATTGGGAATTGGGAATTGGGAATTGGGGATTGGGGATTATGAACTAAGGAGTTGAGAAATAAGAAATGAGTTGAGAAATTACAATTAAGAATTAAGCATAGTTGAGTTTACATTTGAGAACTGAAAAATCAAATATAGAGTGTTGAGAGAGTTGAGACATGACACTCAAATTCCTAGAATTGAGAAACGAGGAATGAGAATTTAAATTCCAAAATTGAAAAGTGATGTTGAGGATTGAGAATTGAGAAAAATGGGAAAAGAGAATGGAGAATTAGTGTCAATTTGAATTGAGAATTGGGAATTAACAACTGACAAATTACATTTGAGAATTGAGCATAGTTGAGTTTAAAGTCGAGAATTGAAACTTGATACTTAAACACTTAGAATGGAGAAACAAGGAATGAGAATTGAGAATCTAAAATTGAAAAGTGATGTTGAGGATTGAGAATTGTGAAAAATGGGAAAAGTAAATTGGGAGTGAGTATTTAAAAATTGGGAATTGGGAATTGGGAATTAAGAACTAAGAATGGAATTTAGAAATTACAATCAAGGATTGATCATAATTGAGTTTAAAATTGAGAATTAAAAAATCAGATATAAAGAGTTGATGGTTGAGACTTGAAACTGAAAAAGAGTTAGAATTGAGATATGAGAATTGGGAAAAATGGGGAAAGAGAACTATGAATGAGGATTTAAAAATTGAGAATTAGTTATTAAGATTGGAAATTGAGAATTGGAAATTAAGAACTGAGAACGGAATTGATAAATTACAATTGAGAATTGAGTATAGTTAAGTTTAGAGTAGAGAGTTGAAAAACCAGATATGAAGTGTTGAGAGAGTTGAAACTAGACACTTAAAGACTTAGAATTGAGAAACAAGGAATGAGAATTAACAATCCAAAATTGAATAGTGAGGTTGAGGATTGAGAATTGAAAAAAATGGGAAAAGAGAATTTGGGAATGAGGATTTAAAATTTGACAATTGAATTGAGAATTGGGAATTAAGAACAGAGAAATGAGAAATGAACTGAGAAATTACAATTGAGAAATGAGCATAGTTGAGTTTAGAGTTGAGAATTGAAAAATCAGAAATAAATAGTTGAGATAGTTGAGACTTGAAATTAAAGACTTAGAATTGAGAATTCAGAATCCAAATTAAAAAATGAGGTTGAGGATTGAGAATTGAGAAAAATGGGAAAAGTGAATTAGGAATGAATATTTAAAAATTGACGATTAGCAATTGAGAATTTAGAATTGGGAATTGGGAATTAATAACTGAGAATGGAATTGTGAAATTACAAACGAGAATTATGAATAATTGAGTTTAGAATTGAGAATTGAAAATTCAGATATAAAGAATTGATAGTTGAGACTTGAAACATAAAAATGGAAAAAGGGAGTTACTAGTATAGAGGATTTCAAAATTGACAATTGGTAAATAAGAATTGAGAATTAAGAATTGGGAATTAAGAACTGAGAACACAATTGAGAAATAAGAAATGAGTTGAGAAATTACAAATGAGAATTTAGCATAGTTGAATTTAGACTTGAGAATTGAAAAATCAGATATGAAGTGTTGAGAGAGTCGAGACTTGACGCTTAGAATTATGAAACGAGGAATGAGAATTGAAAAACCAAAATTGAAAAGTGAGGTTGAGGATGAGAATTGAGAAAATTGGGGATGGGAACTTAAAAAATTACTATTGAAATGAGAATTGTGAATTGAGAATTAAGAATGAGAAATGAGTTGAGAAATTACAATTGAGCATTGAGCATTGTTGTGTTTAGAGTTGAGAATTGAAAAATCATATATGAAGAGTTGTGAGAGTTCAGACGTGAAACTAAAGACTTAGAATTGAGATACAAGAATTGAGAAATGGGGAAGGAGAATTGAGAATCCAAAAATTGAGATACAAGAATTGAGCATTGTTGAGTTTAGAGTTGAGGATTTAAAAATTGACAATTGGTAATTGAGAATTGGGAAATTAAGAACTGAGAACGAAATTGAGAAAATACAATTGAGAATTGAGTCTAGTTGAGTTTAAGTTGAGAGTTGAAAATTCAGATATAAAGAGTTGATAGTTGAGACTTGACACATAAAAAGACTTAGAATTGAGATATGGGAATTGAGACACGAGGAATTAGAATTGATAAAAATGGAAAAAGGGAACTCTGAATGTGGATTTAAAAATTGAGAATTGGTAATTGAGAATTGAGAATTGGGAATTGGGAATTGGGAACTAAGGAGTTGAGAAATTAAAATTAAGAATTGAGCATAGTTGAGTTTACATTTGAGAACTGAAAAATCAGATATAAAGTGTTGAGAGAGTTTAGACTTGACACTCAAAGGCTTAGAATTGAGAAACGAGGATTGAAAATTGAGAATCCAAAACTGAAAAGTGATGTTGAGGATGGAGAAATGATAAAAATGGAAAAAGAGAATGGGGAATGAGTATTTAAAAATTAACAATTGAGCATAGTCGAGTTTAGAGTTGAGAATTGAAAAATCAGATTTGAAGTGTTGACAGAGTTGAAACTTGACACTTAAAGACTTAGAATTGAGAAACGAGTAATGAGTATTGAGAATCAAAAATTGAAAAGTGATGTTGAAGATTTAGAATTGAGAAAAATGGGAAAAGAGAATGGGGAATGAGTATTTAAAAATTGACAATTGAATTGAGAATTTAGAATTAAGAACTTAATTGAGAAATTACAATTGAGAATTGAGCATAGTTGAGTTTAGAGTTGAGAATTGAAAAATCAGATATGAATAGTTGAGAGAGTTGAGACTTGAAATTTAAGACTTAGAATTGATAATTGATAATCCAAAATTAAAAAATGATGTTGAGGATGGAGAATTGAGAAAAATGGGAAAAGTGAATTGGAATGAGTATTTAAAAATTGACGATTGGGAATTGGGAATTAAGAACTGAGAATGGAATTAAGAAATTACAATCAAGAATTGAGCATAATTGAGTATAGAATTGAGAATTGAAAAATCAGATACAAAGAGTTGATAGTTGAGACTTGAAACTTAAAAAGACTTAGAATTGAGATATGAGAATTGAGATACGAGGAATAAGAATTGATAAAAATGGGAAAATGGAACTGAGAATGAGGATTTAAAAAGTGAGAATTGGTAATTAAGAATTGAGAATTAAGAATTGGGAATTGGGAATTGGGAATTGGGGATTGGGGATTATGAACTAAGGAGTTGAGAAATAAGAAATGAGTTGAGAAATTACAATTAAGAATTAAGCATAGTTGAGTTTACATTTGAGAACTGAAAAATCAAATATAGAGTGTTGAGAGAGTTGAGACATGACACTCAAATTCCTAGAATTGAGAAACGAGGAATGAGAATTTAAATTCCAAAATTGAAAAGTGATGTTGAGGATTGAGAATTGAGAAAAATGGGAAAAGAGAATGGAGAATTAGTGTCAATTTGAATTGAGAATTGGGAATTAACAACTGACAAATTACATTTGAGAATTGAGCATAGTTGAGTTTAAAGTCGAGAATTGAAACTTGATACTTAAACACTTAGAATGGAGAAACAAGGAATGAGAATTGAGAATCTAAAATTGAAAAGTGATGTTGAGGATTGAGAATTGTGAAAAATGGGAAAAGTAAATTGGGAGTGAGTATTTAAAAATTGGGAATTGGGAATTGGGAATTAAGAACTAAGAATGGAATTTAGAAATTACAATCAAGGATTGATCATAATTGAGTTTAAAATTGAGAATTAAAAAATCAGATATAAAGAGTTGATGGTTGAGACTTGAAACTGAAAAAGAGTTAGAATTGAGATATGAGAATTGGGAAAAATGGGGAAAGAGAACTATGAATGAGGATTTAAAAATTGAGAATTAGTTATTAAGATTGGAAATTGAGAATTGGAAATTAAGAACTGAGAACGGAATTGATAAATTACAATTGAGAATTGAGTATAGTTAAGTTTAGAGTAGAGAGTTGAAAAACCAGATATGAAGTGTTGAGAGAGTTGAAACTAGACACTTAAAGACTTAGAATTGACAAACAAGGAATGAGAATTAACAATCCAAAATTGAATAGTGAGGTTGAGGATTGAGAATTGAAAAAAATGGGAAAAGAGAATTTGGGAATGAGGATTTAAAATTTGACAATTGAATTGAGAATTGGGAATTAAGAACAGAGAAATGAGAAATGAACTGAGAAATTACAATTGAGAAATGAGCATAGTTGAGTTTAGAGTTGAGAATTGAAAAATCAGAAATAAATAGTTGAGATAGTTGAGACTTGAAATTAAAGACTTAGAATTGAGAATTCAGAATCCAAATTAAAAAATGAAGTTGAGGATTGAGAATTCAGAAAAATGGGAAAAGTGAATTGAGGATGAGTATTTAAAAATTGAGAATTGGGAATTGGGAATTAAAAACTGAGAATGGAATTAAGAAATTGCAATCAAGAATTGAGCATAATTGAGTTTATAATTGAGAATTGAAAAATCGGATATAAAGAGTTGATAGTTGAGACTTGAAACTTAAAAAGACTTGATAAAAATGGGAATTGAGACACGAGGAATCAGTATTGATAAAAATGGGAAAAGGGAATTGGTAATGAGGATTTAAAAATTGAGAATTGGTAATTTAGAATTGAGAGTTGGGAATTAAGAACTAAGGAGTTGAGAAATTACAATTAAGAATTGAGCATAGTTGAGTTTACATTTGATAACTCAAAAATCAGATATAAAGTGTTGAGAGAGTTGAGTCTTGACACTCAAATACTTAGAATTGAGAAACGATGAATGAGAATTGAGAATCCAAAATTGAAAAGTGATGTTGAGGATTTAGAATTAAGAAAAATGGGAAAAGAGAATGGGGAATTAGTATCAATTGAAGTGAGAATTGGGAATTAAGAACTGACAAATTACAATTGAGAATTGAACATAGTTGAATTTAGAGTTGAGAATTGAAAAATCAGATATGAAGTGTTGAGAGAGTTGAAACTTCACACTTAAACACTTAGAATTGAGAAACGAGGAATGAGAATTGAGAATCTAAAATTGAAAAGTGATGTTGAGGATTTAGCATTGAGAAAAAAGGGGAAAAGAGAATGGGGAACGAGTATTTAAAAATTGACAATTGAGCATAGTTGAGTTTAGAGTTGAGAATTGAAAAATTAGATATGAAGTGTTGAGAGAGTTGAAACTTCACACTTAAACACTTAGAATTGAGAAACGAGGAATGAGAATTGAGAATCCAAAATTGAAAAGTGATGTTGAGGATTTAGAATTAAGAAAAATGGGAAAAGAGAATGGGGAATTAGTATCAATTGAAGTGAGAATTGGGAATTAAGAACTGACAAATTACAATTGAGAATTGAACATAGTTGAATTTAGAGTTGAGAATTGAAAAATCAGATATGAAGTGTTGAGAGAGTTGAAACTTCACACTTAAACACTTAGAATTGAGAAACGAGGAATGAGAATTGAGAATCTAAAATTGAAAAGTGATGTTGAGGATTTAGCATTGAGAAAAAAGGGGAAAAGAGAATGGGGAACGAGTATTTAAAAATTGACAATTGAGCATAGTTGAGTTTAGAGTTGAGAATTGAAAAATTAGATATGAAGTGTTGAGAGAGTTGAAACTTCACACTTAAACACTTAGAATTGAGAAACGAGGAATGAGAATTGAGAATCTAAAATTGAAAAGTGATGTTGAGGATTTAGAATTGAGAAAAAAGGGAAAAGAGAATAGGGAACGAGTATTTAAAAATTGACAATTGAGCATAGTTGAGTTTAGAGTTGAGAATTGAAAAATTAGATATAAAGTGTTGAGAGGGTTGAAACTTGACACTTAAAGACTTCTAATTGAGAAAGGAAGAATGAGAGTTGAGAATCCAAAATTGAAAAGTGATGTTGAGGATTGAGAATTGAGAAAAATGGAAAAAGACAACGGGAATGAGTATTCAAAAATTGACAATTGAATTGAGAATTAAGAATTAAGAACATAAATGAGAAATGAATTGAGAAATTACAATTGAGAATTGAGCATAGTTGAGTCAGTTGAGAATTGAAAAATCAGATATGAATAGTTGAGAGTGTTGAGACTAGAAATTAATGACATAGAATTGAGAATTAAGAATCCAAAATTAAAAAAATGAGATTGAGTATTCAGAATTGAGAAAAATGGGAAAAGTGAATTGCGAATGAGTATTTAAAAACTGACGATTGATAATTGACAATTGGAAATTGGGAATTGGGAATTAAAAACTAAGAATGGAATTTAGAAATTACAATTAAGAATTGAGCATAATTGAGTTTGGAATTGAGAATTGAAAAATCAGATATAAAGAGTTGATAGTTGAGAATTGAAACTTAAAAAGACTTAGAATTGAGATATGGGAATTGAGACTCGAGGAATTAGAATTGATAAAAATGGGAAAAGGGAACTGGGAATGAGAATTTAAAATTTGAGAATTGGGAATTAAGAGTTGAGGAGTTGAGAAATTACTATTGAGAATTGAGCATAGTTGAGTTTAGATTTGAGAACTGAAAAATTAGATATAAAGTGTTGAGAAAGCTGAGACTTGACACTCAAATACTTATAATTGAGAAACGAGGAATGAGAATTGAGAATCCAAAATTGAAAAGTGATGTTGAGGAATGAGAATTGAGAAAAATGGGAAAAGATAATGGGGAATAAGTATTTAAAAATTGACAATTTAATTAAGAATTTGGAATTAAGAACTGACATTTACAATTGAGAATTGAGCATAGTTGAGTTTAGAGTTGAGAATTGAGAATTGAAAAATCAGATATGAAGTGTTGAGAGAGTTGGAAACTTGACGGTTAAAAACTTAGAATCGAGAAACAAGGAATGAGAATTGTAAATCCAAAATTGATAAATGAGGTTGAGAATTGAGAAAAATAGGAAAAGAGAATTGGGAATGAGGATTTAAAAATAGACAATTGAATTGAGAATTGAGAATTGAGAACTGAGAAATGAGAAATGAGAAATGAGAAATGAATTGAGAAATTACAATTGAGAATTGAGCGTAGTTGAATTTATAGTTGAGAATTGAAAAATCAGATATGAAGAGTTGAGAGAGTTGAGACTTGATATTAAAGACATAGAATTGAGAATTGAGAATTGAGAATCCAAAATTAAAAAATGAAGTTGTGGATTGAGAATTGAGAAAAATGGGAAAAGTGAATTGGGAATGGTGTTTAAAAATTGACGATTGGTAATTGAGAATTGGGAATTGGGAATTCGTAATTAAGAACCGAGAATGGAATTGAGAAATTACAAATGAGAATTGAGCATAATTGAGTTTAGAATTGAGAATTGAAAAATCAGATATAAAGAGTTGATAGTTGAGACCTGAAACTTAAAAATGGAAAAAGGGAGTTACTTGTAAAGAGAAATTGGGAATTAAGAACTAAGAACACAATTGAGAAATTACAATTGAGAATTGAGCATAGTTGAGTTTAGAGTTGAGAATTGAAAATCAAACATAAAGAGTTGAAAGAGTTGAGACTTGAAAGTTAAAGACTTAGAATTGAGGTTCGGGAATGAGGATTTTAAAAATTGACAATTGGTAGTTAAGAATTGATAATTGGAAGTTGGGAATTAAAAATGAGAACACAATTGCGACATGAGAAATTACAATTGAGAATTGAGCATAGTTGAGTGTAGAGTTGAGATTTTAAAAATTAGATATGAAGTGTTGAGAGAGTTGAAACTTGACACTTACAATTGAGAAAAGAGGAATGAAAAATTGAGAATCCAAAAATGAAAAGTGAGGTTGAGGATTGAGAATTGCGAAAAATGGGAAAAGAGAATTGGGAATGACGATTTAAAAATTGACAATTGAATTAAGAATAGGGAATTAAGAACTAAGAAATGAGAAATGAGTTGAGAAATTACAATTAAGAATTGAGCATTGTTGAGTTTAGAGAGTTGAGAATTTAAAAATCGGATACAAATAGTTGAGAGAGTTGAGACATGAAACTAAATACTTAGAATTGGGATACAAGAATCGAGAAACGGGGAATGAGAATTGTGAATCCAAAATTTTTTTTAAATAAATGAGGTTGAAGATTGAGAATTGAGAAAATTTGGAAAAGTGAATTGGACATGAGGATTTAAAAATTGACAATTGTTAATTGAGAGACTTGGGAATTGGGAATTAAGAATTAAGAACTGAGAAATTAATAACGAAATTGAGAAATTACAATTGAGAATTGAGCATAGTTGATATTAGAGTTGAGAGTTTAAAAATCAAATATAAATAGTTGAGAGAGTTGAGACTTGAAACTTAAGACTTAGAATTGAGATACGATGAATGGGAATTGAGAAAAATAGGAAAGGTAATTGGGAATGAGGATTTAAAAATTGACAATTGGTAATGAAGAATTGAGAATTAGGAATTAGGAATTGGGAATTAAGAACTGAGATGAGAAATTACAACTGAGAATTGAGCATTGTTGAGTTGACAGTTGAGAATCGAAAAATCAGATATGAAGTGTTGAGAGAGTTGAAACATAGACATTTAAAGACTTGGAATTGAGAAACAAGGAATGAGAATTGAGAGTCCAAAATTGAAAAGTGGAGTTGAAGATTGACAATTGAGAAAAATGGGAAATGAGAAATGGGAATAAGGATTTAAAAATTCGGAATTAAGAATTGAGAAATAAGAAATGAATTGAAAAATTACAATTGAGAATTGAGCACAGTTGAGTATAGAGTTGATAATTGAAAAATCAGATATGAATAGTTGAGAGAGTTGAGATTCATTAAAGACTTAGAATTGAGAATCCAAAATTAAAAAATGATGTTGAGGATTGAGAATTAAGAAAAATGAGAAAAGAGAATGGGGAATGAGTATTTAAAAATTGAGAGTTGGGAATTATGAACTGAGAAATGAGAAATGAATTGAAAAAATACAATTGCGATTTGAGCATAGTTGAGTTTAGAGTTAAGAATTGAAAAATTATCTATGAAGAGCTGAGAGAGTTGAGACTTGAAATTAAAGGCTTATAATTGAGAAACAGGGAATGAGAATTGAGAATCCAAAACTGAAAAGTGAAGTTGAGGTTTTAGAATTGAGAAAAATGGGAATAGAGAATTGGGAATGTGGATTTGAAAATTGACTGAGAATTGGAAATTAAGAACTAAGAAATGAATCGAGAAATTACGATCAAGAATTGAGCATAGTTGAGTTTAAAGTTGAGAATTGTAAAATCATATATGAAGAGTTGAGAGAGTTGAGACTTGAAAAATTAAAGACTTAGAATTGAGAATCCAAAATGAAAAAATGAGGTTGAGGATTGAGAGTTGAGAAAATTGGGAAAAGTAAATTGGGAGTGAGTATTTAAAAATTGAGAATTGGGAATTGGGAATTAAGAACTAAGAATGGAATTTAGAAATTACAATCAAGAATTGATCATAATTGAGTTTAAAATTGAGAATTAAAAAATCAGATATAAAGAGTTGATGGTTGAGAATTGAAACTTAAAAAGACTTAGAATTGAGATACGAGAATTGAGAAAAATGGGAAAAGAGAACTGGGTATGAGGATTTAAAAATTGAGAATTGGTTATTAAGAATTAGAAATTGAGAATTGGGAATTAAGAACTGAGAACGGAATTCATAAATTACAATTGAGAATTGAGCATAGTTAAGTTGAGAATTGAGAATTGAAAAATCAGATATGAAGTGTTGAGTTAGTTGAAACTAGACACTTAAAGACTTTGAATTGAGAAACAATTAATGATAAATGAGAATCTAAAATTGAATAGTGAGGTTGAGGATTGAGAATTGAAAAAAAAAATGGGAAAAGAGAACTGGGAATGGGGATTTAAAAATTGACAATTGAATTGAGAAATGGGAATTAAGAACAGAGAAATGAGAAATGAACTGAGAAATTACAATTGAGAATTGAGCATAGTTAAGTTTAGAGTTGAGAATTGAAAAATCAGATATGAATAGTAGAGAGAGTTGATACGTGAAATTAAAGACTTAGAATTTAGAATTGAGAATCCAAAATTAAAAAATGAAGTAGATGATTGAGAATTCAGAAAATGGGAAAAGTGAATTGGGAATGAGTACTTAAAAATTGACAATTGGAAATTAAGAACTGAGAATGGAATTTAGAAATTACAATCAAGAATTAAGCATAATTGAGTTTAGAATTGAGAATTGAAAAATCAGATATAAAGAGTTGATAGTTGAGACTTGAAACTTAAAAATACTTAGAATTGAGATATGGCAATTGAGACATGAGGAATTAGAATTGATAAAAATAGGAAAAGGGAACTGGGAATGAGGATTTAAAAATTGAGAATTGGAAATTAAGAATTGAAAATTGGGAATTGGGAATTGGGAACTAAGAACTAAGGAGTTCAGAAATTACAATTAAGCATTGAGCATAGTTGAGTTTACATTTGAGAATTGAAAAATCAGATATAAAGTGTTGAGAGAGTTTAGACTTGACCTCAAATACGTAGAATTGAGAAACGAAGAATGAGAATTGAGAATCCAAAATTGAAAAGTGATGTTGAGGATTGAGAATTGAGAAAAATGGGAAAACAGAATGGACAATTAGTATTTAAAAATTGACAATTGAATTGAGAATTGGGAATTAAGAACTAACAAATTACAAATGAGAATTGAGCATAGTTGAGTTTAGAGTTGAGAATTGAAAAATCAAATACAAAGTGTTAAGAGAGTTGAAACTTGACACTAAAACACTTAGAATTGAGAAAAGAGGAATGAGAATTGAGAATCTAAAATTGAAAAGTGATGTTGAGGATTGAGAATTGGGAAAAATGGGAAAAGAGAATGGGTAATGAGTATTTAAAAATTGACAATTGATCATAGTTGAGTAAATTAGAATTGAAAAATCAGATATGAAGTGTTGAGAGAGTTGAAACTTGACACATAAAGACTTAGAATTGAGAAACGAATAATGAGAATTGAGAATCCAAAATTGAAAAGTAATGTTGAGGATTGATAATTGAGAAAAATGGAAAAAGAGAATGGTGAATAAGTATTTAAAAATTGGCAATTGAATTGAGAATTGAGAATTAAGAATAGAATTGAGAAATGAATTGAGAATTGAGCATAGTTTAGTTTAGAGTTGAGAATTGAAAAATCAGATATGAATAGTTAAGGGAGTTGAGACTAGAAATTAAAGACATAGAATTGAGAATTGAGAAAAATGAGAAAAGTGAATTGGGAATGAGTATTTAAAAATTGATGATTGGGAATTGAGAATTGGGAATTAAGAACTAAGAATGGAATTTAGAAATTACAATCAAGAATTGAGCATAATTGAGTTTAGAATTGTGAATTGAAAAATCAGATATAAAGAATTGATAGTTGAGACTTTAAACTTAAAAAGACTTAGAATTGAGATATGGGAATTGAGGCACGAGGGATTAGAATTGATAAAAATGGGAAAAGGTAACAGGGAATGAGTATTTAAAAATTGAGAATTGGTAATTAAGAATTGGGAATTGGGAATTGAGAATTAAAAACTGGGGAGTTGAGAAATAAGAAATGAGTTGAGAAATTACAATTGAGAATTGAGCATAGTTGAGTTTAGATTTGAGAACTGAAAAATCAGATATCAAGTGTTGAGAGAGTTGAGACTTGACACTCAAATACTTAGAATTGAGAAACAAGGAATGAGAATTGAGAATCCAAAATTGAAAAGTGATGTTGAGGATTGAGAATTGAGAAAAATGGGAAAAGAAAATGGGGAATTAGTATTTAAAAATGGAGAATTGAGAATTGGGAATTAATAATGACAAATTACAATTGAGAATTGAAAAATCAGATATGAGGTGTTGTGAGAGTTGAAACTTGACACTTAAAGACTTAAAACTGAGAAACAAGGAATGAGTATTGGGAATTGAGAAAAATGGGAAAAGAGAATTGGGAATGAGGATTTAAAAATTGACAATTGAATTGAGAATTCGGAATTAAGAAATGAGAAATAAGAAATGATGAATTGAGAAATTACAATTGAGAATTGAGCATAGTTGAGTTTATAGTTGAGAATTGAAAAATCAGATATGATGAGTTGAAAGAGTTGAGACTTGAAATTAAAGACTTAGAATTGAGAATTGAGAATCCAAAATTAAAAAATGAGTTTGAGGATTGAGAATTGAGAAAAATGGGAAAAGTGAATTGGGAATGAGTATTTAAAAATTGACAATTGGTAATTGAGTTTAGAATTGAGAATTGGGAATTAAGAACTGAGAATGGAATTGAGAAATTACAAACAAGAATTGAGCATAATTGAGTTTAGAATTGAGAATTGAAAAATCAGATATAAAGAGTTGATAGTTTAAACGTGAAACTTAAAAATGGAAAAAGGGAACTAGTAAAGAGGATTTCAAAATTGACAATTGGTAAATAAGAATTGGGAATTAAGAACTGAGAAACGCAATTGAGAAATAAGAAATGAGTTGAGAAATTACAAATGAGAATTGAGCATAATTGAGTTTAGAATTGAGAATTGAAAAATCAGATATAAAGAGTTGATAGTTTAAACGTGAAACTTAAAAATGGAAAAAGGGAACTAGTAAAGAGGATTTCAAAATTGACAATTGGTAAATAAGAATTGGGAATTAAGAACTGAGAAACGCAATTGAGAAATAAGAAATGAGTTGAGAAATTACAAATGAGAATTGAGCATAGTTGAGTTTAGATATGAAGTGTTGAGAGAGTCGAGACTTGACACTTAGAATTGAGAAACGAGGAATGAGGATTGAAAATCCAAAATTGAAAAGTGTGGTTGAGGATTGTGAATTGAGAAAAATGGGAAAAAAGAATTGGGAATGAGAACTCAAAAATTTACAATTGAATTGAGAATTGTGAATTAAGAATGAGAAATGAGTTGAGAAATTACATTTGAGAATTGAGCATAGAGTTGAGAATTGAAAAATAAAATATGAAGAGTTGTGAGAGTTGAGACTTGAAACTAAAAACTCAGAATTGAGATACAAGAATTGAGAAACGGGGAATGAGAATTGAGAATCCAAAATTTAAAAATAAGGTCGAGGATTGAGATTGATAAAAGTGGGAAAAGTGGATTGGGAATGAGGATTTAAAAATTAACAATTGAGAATTGAGAATTGGAAATTAATTACTAAGAACGAAATTGAGAAAATACAATTGAGAATTGAGTCTAGTTGAGAGTTGAAAAATCAGATTTAAAGAGTTGAGAGAGTTGAGACTTGAAACTTAAAGACTTAGAATTGAGATGCTGGAATTGAGACACGAGGCATGAGAATTGAGAAAATGGGAAAAGAGAACTGGGAATCAGGATTTAAAAATCGAATATCGGCTCCCCTTTGCTTCGATCTTAAATTACTTAAGCGTTCTCGTATCAAACTCAATTAAAAGAAAACAAACAATCAAAGGTTTTGCATCCTAAGTATTCTATGTATCCCAAATCCATAACAAGATAATGGAATATCAAAAGAAATTGATATAACAAGTTCAAGAACCAATAAAAATCAAGTAAATTAATTTCTAACTATCAAGAGTACATGATATTTAAGATGAAAAATATTGTATTTAATTAATCCAACAAAAATGAACCACGAAAGTTAAAGCCCGAAAACAGAATTAAAAGGATAACAGTAATGAGGATTTAAAAATTGACAATTAAGAATTGGGAATTAAGAATTAAGAACTCAGAACATAATTGAGAAATTACAATTGAATATTGAGCATAGTTAAGTGTAGCGTTGAGAATTGAAAATCAAACATAAAGAGTTTAAAGAGTTGGACTTAAAGACTTAGAATTGAGATTCGGGAATGAGGATTTTAAAAATTGACAATTGGTAATTAAGAATTGATAATTGGAAATTGGGAATTAAAAATAAGAACACAATTGCAACATGAGAAATTACAATTGAGAATGGAGCATAGTTGAGTTTAGAGTTGAGATTTGAAAAATTAGATATGAAGTGTTGAGAGAGTTGAAACTTGACACTTACAATTGAGAAAAGAGGAATGAGAATTGAGAATCCAAAATTGAAAAGTGAGGTTGGGGATTGAGATAAATGGGAAACGAGATTTGGGAATGACGATTTAAAAATTGACAAATTAAATTGAGAATTGGGAATTAAGAACTAAGAAATGAGAAATGAGTTGAGAAATTACAATTAAGAATTGATAATTGAGCATTGTTGAGTTTAGAGAGTTCAGGATTGAAAAATCAGATACAAAGAGTTGAGAGAGTTGAGACATGAAACTAAAGACTTAGAATTGAGGATACAAGAATCGAGAAACGGTGAATGAGAATTGTGAATCCAAAATTTTTTTAAAAAATGAGGTTAATGATTGAGAATTGAGAAAATTTGAAAAAGTGAATTGGAAATGAGGATTTAAAAATTGACAATTGGTAATTGAGAATTGTGAATTGAGAGACTTGGGAATTGGGAATTAAGAACTGAGAAATTGAGAATGAAATTGAGAAATTACAATTGAGAATTGAGCATAGTTCAGTTTAGAGTTGAGACTTGAAACTTAAGACCTATAATTGAGATACGAGGAATGAGAATTAAGAAACATAGGAAAGGTAATTGGGAATGAGGATTTAAAAATTGACAATTGGTAATGATGAATTGAGAATTGGGAATTAAGAACTTAGATGAGAAATTACAACTGAGAATTGAGCATTGTTGAGTTGACAATTGAGAATTGAAAAATCAGATATGAAGTATTAGGAGAGTTGAAACATGACACTTAAAAACTTGGAAATGAGAAACAAGGAATGAGAATTGAGAATCCAAAATAGAAAGTTAAAGTTGAGGATTGAGAATTGAGAAAAATGGGAAATGAGAATTGGGAATAAGGATTTAAAAATTGGTAATTAAGAACTGAGATATGAGAAATTACAATTAAAAATTGGGCATAGTTGAGTTGATAATTGAAAAATCAGATACGAATAGTTGAGAGAGTTGAGATTTGAAATTAAAGACTAAGAAGTGAGAATCCAAAATAAAAAATGAGGTTGAGGATTGAGAATTGAGATAAAGGGAAAAAGGGAACTGGGAATGGGGATTTAAAAATTGAGAATTGAGAATTGGGAATTGGAAATTGGGAATTTATGAGGAATTGAGAAATAAGAAATAAGAAATAAGAAATGAGTTAAGAAATTACAATTGAATTTAGCATAGTTGAGTTTATATTTGAGAAATGAAAAATCAGATATGAAGTGTTGAGATAGTTGAGACTTGACACTCAAAGACTTTCAATTGAGAAACGTGGAATGAGAATTGAGAATCCAAAATTGAAAAGTGATGTTGAGGATTAAGAATTGAGAAAAATGGGAAAAGAGAATGGGGAATGAGTATTTAAAAATTGAAAATTGGGAATTAAGAACTGAGAAATGAGAAATAAATTGAAAAAATACAATTGTGATTTGAGCATAGTTGAGTTTAGAGTTGGGAATTGAAAAATCATCTATGAAGAGCTTAGAGAGTTGAGACTTGAAATTAAAGACTTAGAATTGAGAAACAAGGAATGAGAATTGAGAATCCAGAATTGAAAAGTGAGATTGAAGATTGAGAATTGAAAAAAATGGGAATAGAGAATTTAAAAATTGATTGAGAATTGGGAATTAAGAACTGAGAAATGAATCAAGAAATTATGATCAAGAATTGAGCATAGTTGAGTTTAGAGATGAGAATTGTAAAATCATAAATGAAGAGTTAAGAGAGCTGAGACTTGAAATTAAAGACTTAGAATTGAGAATCCAAAATTAAAAAATGAGGTTGAGGATTGAGAATTGAGAAAAATGGGAAAAGTAAATTGGGAGTGAGTATTTAAAAATTGACGATTGAGAATTGAGAATTGGAAATTGGAAATTAAGAACTGAGAATGGAATTTAGAAAATTCAATCAAGAATTGATTATAATTGAGTTTAAAATTGATAATTAAAAAATCAAATATAAATAGTTGATGGTTGAGACTTGAAACTGAAAAAGACTTAGAATTGAAATAGGGGAATTGAGACACGAGAAATGAGAATTGAGAAAGATGGGATAAAGAACTGGGAATGAGGATTTAAAAATTGAGAATTGGTTATTAAGAATTGAGAATTAAAAACGGAGATGAGAAATTACAACTGAAAATTAAGCATAGTTGAGTTTAAAGTTGAGAATTGAAAAATTAGATATGAAGTGTTGAGAAAGTTGAAACTTGACACTTAAAGACTTAGAATTTAGAAACAGAGAATGAGAATTGAGAATCTAAAATTGAAAAGTGGGGTTGAGGTTTGAAAATTGAGAAAAATGGGAAAAGAGAATTGGGAATGAGGGTTTAAAAATTGACAATCGAATTGAGAATTGGGAATTAAGAACTAAGAAATGAATTGAAAAATTACAATTGAGAATTGAGCATAGTTGAGTTTAGATTTGATAATTGAAAAATCAGATATGAAGAGGTGAGAGATCTTTAAAAATCCGATATGTTTACACACATTGGAAGAGTAGATAGAGATCTTTCAATGTTTGCCAAAGTCTCAAGTTTGGTTATTTTTTCCTATTTTCTTTCCACGACAACGTATAGAAAACAGGGGAAGGATGAAAAGCTTCTGCAGAGTGGTGTCCTGCATTGAACACAAGGGGTCAATGCAAAAAATGAGGCAGCTGGTGCTAAGGAAAAGAAGGCACAAATCAATCCACGCCCTAATTCAAATGAGTCAACCAATTCTCAAATTAACTATTGCCATGGTAATTATTTGTGACACCCCAATAATTACAGGAAAAAAAAAAGGGGTCATTCATGTCCTTGTCTGCCAAATTGGCTTTAGCTTTGGCTTTGGGTACGCCTTTTGATTGCATTGTCCATAACAAGCAATCTACTTCTAAATCCTGCAAAACACAATATCCACCATATTCATCCCAATCTAGGAATATAGATATATATAGAATGTCTTTTACATTTTGTCAATGATCGAGCCCACTATACTCTATGACCAAACTTCTCTATCGTGAGTGGGCCAAGTTTATACTTCTCATCTCAATTCTTAATTCCCAATTCTCAATAACCAATTCTCAATTTTTATAACTTGGGGCAAAGATCAGGTGCCGTCACTTGTTGTCCTACATTCATCATAAAATGCAACAAATTTTTATACATTCCACTCAAGTAAAAATGTTGTATTCATTCATCATTAATACGTACAAACACTAAACTATGTATGTAGCAGTGAAATTGTCTAATAAATAACAAAAGACTATTGTGGATTTTTTTTTGTTTGGTGATTGAGGATTATTGGTGAGAATGATATTAGGGAGCTTTGGAAACTCACAAGTCTACCAAATCCAACATAGCTTTGGACCCACTTTAACCTAGATTACAATTGACTAGTGATTCATAATTTGTTGCAAGATCTAGGAATGACTCAAGCGATTCATAATTTGTTGCAAGATCAATGAAGGGGAATCCAACCACATCAACCTTGATCCAAGATTTAAGACAGGAAGTTGGTTAACATGAATTGGGAATTTGTAATTAAAAAAAATATCACGTAAATTTTAGATAAGCAACAATGCTTACAGATCATAACAAATCTTACAATCCTTCCTTTCTTTCATTCCAACTCTTACATATTCACATGTTATTCCAATTGCACTTTTTGAAGAACACAAAATTTCTTGGCAGAAAACAATGATAAACAAATCTAACTAATTGTTCAGGGAAAAAAATAAACATTGAATGTTTGAAAATATTTGAACTAAATGAAGTACTTCATTTCCTGTACAACTGAGAAGATGACAAATTTCAACAAGAACATAAGGAAGATGCTTACAGATCATAAGCAACAATGCTTACAGATAGATTTTAGATAATAACAAATCTTACAATCCTTCCTTTCTTTCATTCCAACTCTTACATATTCACATGTTATTCCAATTGCACTTTTTGAAGAACACAAAATTTCTTGGCAGAAAACAATGACAAACAAATCTAACTAATTGTTCAGGAAAAAAAATAAACATTGAATGTTTGAAAATATTTGAACTAATTGCAGTACTTCATTTCCTGTACAACTGAGAAGATGACAAATTTCAACAAGAACATAAGGAAGATGCTTACAGATAGATTTTAGATAATAACAAATCTTACAATCCTTCCTTTCTTTCATTCCAACTCTTACATATTCACATGTTATTCCAATTGCACTTTTTGAAGAACACAAAATTTCTTGGCAGAAAACAATGATAAACAAATCTAACTAATTGTTCAGGAAAAAAAATAAACATTGAATGTTTGAAAATATTTGAACTAATTGTAGTACGTCATTTCCTGTACAACTGAGAAGAGGATAAATTTCAACAAGAACATAAGGAAGATGCATACCTTGCTAGTAGCACCACTAACCCATTTCACTTCAATAGCCCCATCTTTATTCTGATCTTCACCATTATCATTAGCCATAAGATCAGATTCTTCCCCTCACACCAATGAAAAACGGGAAAAATGAAAATTTGAAAAACTAAAAAACACTCAAACAAACAGAAAAATGAGAACACGGAAAAAACGGAAAAATGATTTATTGTGTGTGTGTGTGTGTATATATATATATATATATATATATACACACAATAAATTATAAATTACAAATGAAAACGAAAAATTAAATATAAAACAAAACTGAAAAACGGGAAAAAGTGAAAAACGAAAAAAGAAAGGAAATGAAAAACTGAAAACGGAATTAAAAGAACGATAAATTCAAAATTAAAAGAAAAACAGAGAAAACGTGAAAAACTGAGAAGGGGGAAAATCACGGAATCACCAAAAAACCAAAAAAGAAAAAAACCGAAAAAACAAGAAAGTAAATTAAAACAAAAACTGAAAGCAGAAATTGAAAAACTGAAAAACAAAAAAAAAGGAAAAAGAGATGGAAACACTGAAGCAAGAAAATGCCAAAAAATGGAAAAAATGAAAAAATAAATAAAAAATTTAAAAATTAAAACAAAAAGCAAAGAAGCACATGAAAACCGAACAAAGATGGAAGCGAGAACCAATTTTCAATCTGTGTCGTGTGTGTCTATATATGAACATACCCCTCACCTAATTTTCCACCTCCCATATTTCATCTCCAATTGCTGCGATGGGAACCACGGCGGCGGCATATGTTTTAATTGTGGTGGCAACGGACTTCCCAGTTCCCGGAAAATCCATGCATATTTGAGTGTTTTCTGTGAAGAAGAGGGGTTTGATAATTTCCATTATTTAGACTACAGGAGGCGAGGGTGCTAGGTATATGTTTTTGACCGTTGCATATGTTTTTGACCCGTTGTATGTTCCCAGAAAATAAATCCTGGCGTATGTTTTTGACCGTTGCATATCTCCATTAAATAGACTACATGAGGTGAGGGTGCTAGGTGTCTTGGCCACCTAGTTTTCAAATTTTAATTTTAATTTTTAACTCATTTTTATTTTTGATTAAAAAAAGTATTTAGGATTGAATATTACACTTCAAAAAAAAATTATATTCAATATTTACAATTTTGGTTCTCAATCTTTCAAATCTTTAATTAATCTACCATAACCAATTTTTATAGCACTAGACATCATCAACCTTTCAATTTGTTGCAAATCACGTCCTCAGTGATATACTTTAACGGATTTGCCCTCCTCTTTAAATAAAAAAATATATAAAAAAGTTAAAAACAACAAAAAATAAATCCCATAACTTTTAAAAAAGTACAAAAGTTATGGGATTTATTTTTTGTTGTTTTTAGCTTTTTTTCTATTTTTTTATTTAAAGAAGATGGCAAAACTGTCAAAATATATCAATGGGGACGTGATATGCAACAAATTGAAAGGTTGGAGATGCCTGGTGCTAAAAATTAGTTAGAAGTAGATTAGTTACAGATTTGAAATGTTGGAGACCAAAATTGCAAATTATCCTTAATTATATGGGTTAAACAAATCAAATTAACGTCAAATAGAATTTTAATTAAATTAAAATATAAAAACGAAACCAAAATGAGAATATTAACGTAATACACCATATAAATAAAATTGAATTTGCAAAGTGCTTACCATAATCATAGCTAATAAAAATGAATAAAAATAAAATATCATAATCAGAGGTAATAATCCACCATATAAATATCAAACTAAATTGTTAATAAAATAGAAAAAAGGGCCAAGATAAAAATACATTAATAGCTTACCACAATCCAACAATTCAAGTATATATGTTTAGACAATATTATTATTGGGAAAGAGAAAAGATAAATGAATAAACAAATGGCAAAATGAATTAAAAAGAAAAATCAATTAAGTAGGTCTACTGGTCAAAAATGGACACCGGTGGTTTGGCGATGGCGGAAGGCAGTGGCGGGGCCTACTCAGCAGTAGGAGAAGATATAAATTGAGAGGAGTGGGTGAGCAACAGCAGCAGTAGCAACCGGGAAGATTAGAAAAGAAATTGGGAAAGGAGTAACGATTAATGTTAGGGTTAGGATTTAAAGAGAATGAATTTGTTCTAATAGTTTTAGTAAACAAAATGAAATAATTGCATGTTAGGGTTTGTGGTGTAATGGTTAACACTTGAAAATATCTCACACCAATCCGAGTTAGAGCCCACATTGCCCATCTTAACTTTTAGAAGTTGGACCTTTATATGTGATTTTTTAATTTAAAAAAATCTAACCCACATCGGACTTGCGGTGGGGCAGATTTTTCTGTCTCATTCCCGTCCCTATTATTCCGATTGTGTGGGGCAGGTCGTGGGTCAAATTGTCATTCCTAAAGTAATAGTAGGGGTCCATAACATCAATTTTCAGTACAAACTCGCGAATATGGGTGCTAGATTTCAAAAAAAAAAAAAATCCGCAATATCTGAGCAAACATGAATTGGTTTTTTTCAATGTATGGATTAGGGGCTTTCAACAAAATCTTTGGTAAAACTATTCTTTCTAAGCGTTTAGAAATAAAATTGGTAGAGTAAATTTGATTGTGATTCTAGATCAGTAGATTTAGAGAGAACTCTGAAAATTTATAGAAATATTAATAGAGAGATTTTGGGGTTTTTGATATAGGATGTTTTATAAACGAATGAAGTTATCATCCAGTATTGGGAATTAAAAAACAGTATTTATAGAATATAAAAAATTCAACAGTAAAATTGTAAATTAAGTTTAAAAAACAAATATTGGGCGTAATTTACATAATTTTGTTCTTTGAAAGGAGTTATTAGGGACAAGCGAGATGGGAATAAATGTCGAATAGTATGGTATACTCTCCAGATGATCCGTCTCGGCTCCATAGTTTGCATCGTTCCTCGCAGTCCCAATAAACCATAGAATCAAAAGAGGAATGATCATGCGAATATGACCCTGTCTGAAAAACTGACCCGAGAACTACCAAGACTAAAATCGATACCGAAAACCCTCCATAGGCTGTAGAGGAATATGGAAGATCTCAGAAAAATGGTGCCAAACCTGGTCGGCAATAAGGCTGTCAATGAATAGATGTTGAATAATCTCAATGGCCGAGCAACACTGACACCATGAAGCCATATGACACCAATCCAACAAAAGAAAGAGACAATCGTCGGGATGCGAGAACTCCAAATCATGTTGTATACAGCCTAAATAGTATGCCCTATGCGAACTAGCTGCTAAGCAGACTTGGTACAAAATCTACCATTCGATGTGTCCTTCTACATAATCTGATCGTACACATCAACAGTGATAGAGATACTCCCTATCTGCTCAGCAATAGTATGTAGTACTAGCTGAAGAAGTCTGCCAATGTTCCATCCAGTATCATTAAATAAGTCTCTAACTTGGATAAAATAGTGTATCAAGTGCGGGTGCTGATCAGCTAATGTAGAATAGCCCATCCAGCAGTCATGCCAAAAGAATATCTGCATATGCCCTAACTGCATGGCAATGTGTGTCTCCGCCTGTGGGTCTATGTGCTTCAGCCTCTTCCATATAGATAAAACATAGTAAGGAATAGTAGCCAGCAATGGATATGTACTCTAATAATAATTACTCAGTAAAAAATAAGCCCATAATGACCGCTGAGACCTAAATAACCGCCAGAGCTTTATAGAGAATGTATCAATAAGATCCTGTAGTCTCCTAAAGCCTAGTCCACCATCCTCAGTAGGAAGATAAAGGTCTTTCCATATTCTACACTGTAATCTGTATGCATGGTCTCTGGAGTCCTAAAGGAACCTAGCGAATGTGCCCTCTAACTTCTTCAAGACAGCCTTAGGAGGCTTCATAATCTGAATGAGATAGAGAAGAAGAGATGATAGCAATTATCGTATCAAACTAATCACCTCCTAGGTGATATGAGACTCGAGGCCCAGCAAGAAATCACTAAATCATCATACACAAAGATCTTTCTGGCTCCTTTAAATAAATGAACACCAAGATAAGTGAAGGGCTCTTGCTGATGACGAAACCCTGTCAGATGCTCCAGCCTGTGTATCTAACTAGTAGAAGATCTTCTAGGTAAGATAATCCCACTCTTACCTCTATTCACCAACTGTCCAAAAGCTCTTTCGTAGTACTTAATACACTAAAATACTTGTCTGATAGACTGATTCTGGCCATTGGTAAAAATAATCATATCATCTGCAAAAGACAAATGAGAGATAAAAGCATTACCCACATGTTTGTATGCCATCGAAGGAATCTACTGATATTGCTAAAGGCAAAATAGTCTCAGGAGACTCAAACACCTCTCCTGAAGTTGAAGCAATAGACCGGATCTTGGCTCGAATACATTGTTCCTGAACCATAAAATAGAAGTATCAAGTGTTATGATCACCCTCACAATAGATAAAGTACGGTTCGAGACTGCCTAAGCTTGATGTAGAAAGGAAAGCCTCTCAAAAAACGTCTTCGTCTTTGTTAAAGTCAAGAGAGAAGTCTCTGAAGCCGCTATGGTCTGGGCTCTCACTCAAGTCATCCGTCTCAAGGACTCCATTACGAACTTCATCCAATTAGGCTTTCAATTCATTCAGAATATCTATGTTTATTTGATCATAAATATCTTTGATTAACCCATCAGAATCCTTAGCTAATGGTATCCATATCGTAGATCAATCTTAGAGAACACCACTGCACCTTGAAGTTGGTTAAACAAATCCTCAATTCTAGAAAGAGGATACTTGTTCTTAATGGTAATCTTGTTCAATTCCTAGTAGTCGATGCACATCATCATCGATCCATCTTTCTTTTTGATAAAAAGTACTGGAGCTTTCCATGGTGATACACTAGGTCGGATAAATCCCTTCTCTCATAGTTCTTATATATGTGCCTTTAATTCATTCTGTAAGGAGCTTTAGAAATAGGTGCTGCCTAGGAAGTGAGATCGATAGTAAACCCCACTTCTTGTTTCAGCGGCAAGCCAGGAAAATCTTCTAAGAAAACTTTTGGGAAATCTCGTACTACCCTAATGTCATTGACTAGCAATTCCTTATCTCTTTCCTTGCCTACTGCTAACAAAAGGATTCATATACTACTTTCTGATGGTAAAATTCGTTGTGCTTGTAATGCAGACACAACGCGGGGTAGAGACCTGCTCTTAGATATAGATAACCGAAGTTCTTTATTTCTTTGAAATGAAGATTCTAATTTGAAATAGGGGTTTTTAAAAAATTTAGAAGTTTCATAAAATAGAGGTTTCTTAATGTAGAAGTTTCTTAAACATTTCCAAAATTAAAATTTTCTTAAAAGTTTTTGAAAATAGAGTTGTTAAAGATGGGGATCTTTCTTAAATTTGGAGTGGGTTTGTAACATTTCTTTTCGTCTTGTTGATTTGAATACCACGCAACTAAAATACTTCCAGGTGAGGAAGGGTGTCTCAAGTGGACTACTTAAATCTCAAAGCCTTTCAATCTTGCGAATATAGAAATCAAGAAAACTTAAACAATACACGAAAAAATGAAGTGTTTAAAAGTACAACTTCTCCCTATTAGACCCAATCATCCAAAATAGAGAATCCCTAAGGTCGACTATTCTCATAAGCATTATGTTCTCTAACATCGTGTTTCCTACTAAAATTGAAGAATAATCCATAACCAAGTAAGATCACATGCAATAAGTAAACTTGCAATTAATATAATATAGTAAGTTTCTCATAATTTAACATGCATTCATAGAATCATAAGTGACATTCATCCTGCTACATCACTATTTCTACAATGTTACAAAAATTCATGATAGTTGTTTCACATAGCAGGTTTTCATAACTAACATGACATTTTGAATAATAAAATGGCTAGTATAATTTTAAAGCATACAATATACCAAGTTCGAGGAATCGACATGGAGGATGGCATAGCTGGTGGTGGCTAAAAGTCTTTATTTAAATGACCCATATCTAAAACGTATTTTTGAAAGAAAAAAATTATATATATATATATATATATGTGTGTGTGTGTGTGTGTGTGTGTGTGTGTGTGTGTGTGTGTGTGTGTGTACACACACACACCCAATCCAAATACTACATAATTTTATTTTTATAACTTCAAAGAAAAACCCAACTTATGTGCCATTTTAAAAGAAAAATGTCCAATCACAATTCATGTGAACACTAATTGAGGTAATGTTCATGATGTATTGAAAAAAGAGAGTATTGGTGAACATTGACGAGGTCACTGTTCACGACAATGGTGAGGTCACTATTCTCATTGTGAACAGTGACAGTTTCAATTTTTTTATTTTTTTATAATTTGAAATTATATCAATTACTTTGTAAAGTCTATAGAACTGATTTAAAATCGTGCTCTTTTTTCTCTCTTATTATAAGAGTAAGAAGAAGTTTGTATAGTTGTGTGTTTCTTGTTTGCAAAAAGGGTGGGTATTTATAGGTGAGGTTGGAGTTTTCCATGCATGAAAATTTTCAATTTCATTAATTACTTTCATATATTACGTATATGCATTATTAGGAAAATATATATTCTTATCTTAAATTACATGCGTGATTAAAGACCGATTTAAGCTAATCACATAATCGTATGCAATTATATGCACGTTAGCATCTAATTACTATTTTATCTACCATATATATGTTAGAAAGTATTAAATATACATATTCTTACCTTAATTTTTCATGCATGATATAATCAAATCATCGACGAGGATAAATCAAGGTAATCAATTAATCAAAATTCTCTAAACAAGTAATCACAATTTTCCATCTTTTTCCTAAAAATGGGTACTGTAGCAGTACCAAAATAATCTATTTTCGTAGAAATTGAATCTTGGTCCTAAACTATTTTCATGATCAAATTAGGTCATCAAACTTTCATATTGTGCAATTAAGTCCTAAATATCAAATCAACGGCTAGTAATAAAATTTTTGGGTCTTAATCTACCCCTTTAAAATAAATTTTGTCCTTGAAATTTACTTTGGAACTCCTCGAAGAGTTGCGGATATGGTAAAACATTCGCAAATCACTGATTTTTTTAAAATTTCTATATTTCGATAAATCAAATACCATTGTAAAGCACTCTGAGTTTACTTTTATAGAGAAAAAATAATTTTCCAATCCCGTACCCTAGTTTTGAGTTTTAAGGATTTTGCCAAAACAACTCACAAATCGTATGGTAAACATTCGCAAGTCACTGATTTTTTTAAATTTCTATATTTTGATGAATAAAACACCATTGGAAAGCTAAATCAGTTTACATTCATGGAGAAAAAATATTTTTCCAATCCATGACTCTTGTTTAGAGTTATAAAGATTATAACAAAACAACACACAAATCGTATGGTAAAACCTTCGCAAATCACTTATTTTTTAAAATTTCTAGATTTTTGATGAATAAAATACCGATGGAAAACTCTATCAGTTTACTTTCAAAGAGAATAAATGATTTTTCAATGCATAACCTTTGTTTAGAGTTATAAAGATTTTTCTAAAGCAACGCACAAATCGTATGGTAAAAACATTCACAAATCATTGATTTTTTGAAATTTCTAGATTTTGATTAATCAAACACCATTCAAAATCTCAATCAGTTTACTTTTATAGAGAATAATCGATTTTCCAATCCATGACCCTTATTTAGAGTTATAAGGATCTTACCAAAACAATACAGAAATCGTATGGTAAAACTTTCACAAATTACTAATTTTTTTAAATTTCTTGATTTTGATAAATCAAATACCGTTGGAAAGCACTCTCATTTTACTTTTATAGAGAAAAAATAATTTTCCAATCTCTTATCCTTGTTTAGAGAAATCCATAACCCTTGTTTAGAGTTGTATAAGGATTTTACCAAAATCATTTTTTCTATATGAAAGTAAACTAGTAGAGCTTTCCAACGGTATTTGATTCATCAAAATCTAGAAATTTTAAAAAAATAGTGATTTGCGAAGGTTTTACCATACGATTTGTGCGTTGTTTTGCTAAAAAATTTATAACTCTAAATAAGGATCATGGATTGAAATATTATTTTTTGTCAATGAAAGTAAACTGGTAAAACTTTCCAACGGTATTTGATTTATTAAAATCTAGAAATTTTAAAATATCAGTCATTTGCAAAGGTTTTACCATACTATTTATGCGTTATTTTGGTAAAATCCTTATAACTCAAAACGAAGGTCATTGATTTGAAAATTATTTTTTCTTAATGAAAGTAAACTAATAGAACTTTCCAACGGTATTTGATTAATAAAAATCTAGAAATTTCAAAAAATTAGTGAATTGCAAAAGTTTTACCATACGATTTGTTCATTGTATTGGTAAAATCTTTATAACTTTAAACAAGGGTCTTGGATTGAAAAATTATTTTTTTCTCAATGAAAGTAAACTGATAGAGCTTAGCAACAGTATTTGATTGATCAAAATTTCAAAATTTCAAAAAATCAATGATTTGTGAAGGTTTTACCATACGATGTGTGCGTTGTTTTGGTAAATTTCTTATAAATCTAAACTAGTGTCATGAATTGGAAAATCATTTCTTCTCTGTGAAAGTAAACTGATAGAGCTTTCCAGCAATATTTGATTCATCAAAATCTCGACATTTCAAAAAATTAGTGATTTGCCAAGGTTTTACCATACTATTTGTAAGTTGTTTTGGTAAAATTCTTATGACTCTAAATAAGGGTCATGGAGTGGAAAATTATTTTTTCTTTATGAAAGTAAACTGATAGAGCTTTCCAATAGTATTTGATTCATCAAAATTTAAAAATTTCAAAAAATCAGTGATTTGTAAAGGTTTTACCATACGATTTGTTCATTGTATTGGTAAAATTCTTATAACTCTGAATTGGATTGGAAAATCATTTTTTCTCAATGAAAGAAAAATGATAGAGCTTTCCAACGGTATTTGATTGATCAAAATCTCAAATTTTCAAAAAATTAATGATTTGCGAAGGTTTTACCACCACTAACAACTGTTTAGGAATACAATGAATAATACAGAAGCGGCTCAAGAAACTTGGGGACATTAGGCAAAACTTCAAGATCTTTTCGAGAGTAATAACAAAAACATTAATGGAGCAAATGACCATTGACATAAATTCCATTGATAATAGCCAAAGGTATTACTATCGAATATTCTGACAATAATTAATATATATTGGTCATTCGAATATAATACCAGCAATGATATTGTCGGTGATCACTAATGCACCTCCGCTAGTACTAGTGATTATCGACGAATGTCAGTGTTGATGTTGTCAAAAGCCATCGATGGTGCTTCGGTCGTTGATTGCCGACGGAAAGTTGTAGATTCTTTTTATATTATTTTTTTCTATTAGCTTCCAACACATAATATTTTTTAAAAGTTATTTTACTCTGGATAGAATTTCAGTTGGTATTTAATATTTTTATTTTTATTGCTGTATTTATTGACAAATTTTTTGTCATTGAATTAAATTTATAAACTATGTATGTTTTTAATATTACTAACTACAAAACCAGTATTTAATATTTTTATTTTTATTACTTTATTTATTGACAATTTTTTGTTCATTGAATTAAATTTATAAACTATGTAAGTTTTTAATTTTACTAACTAAAAAACAATTCATAATCTTAAATTATTTTTTCAATTGTTATTTAATTATCTATAATTTTTTAAAGTATTATTTAATTTATCATATTTTATTACTTCATTTAATTAGGAAAATTTTATCAATGTTAAATTTATTATGATATTTTTTAAAAATTATCACCGGCACAACCCCTACAAAAAAATAAATATATATAATCTTAAATTTTTATTTTTAAATTTCTATTATAGAATTTTCATCAATAATATTTATTATTTTATTTATATTAAGTTATTCAGTAACATTATTTATTTTTTAAAATTAAATTTATTATTGTTGAATTTCAAAATTATTGCATTAGAGTTTATTTTTGTTTGCTTTCTTTATTCCAAAATCCTGCTTCAAGTATTAAATAAGACTCACTGGGTTGGTTGAATTATTGGATATTGCATAAAATATAAGTGATCTCAATTCTCTGCCTAATTTTTAGTATTCCAGTGAATGAACGACTATTTTTAGCTTAGTATTTTGGCATTCTTACAAATCAACAGAAAATAAGAATACTAATTCGTGTAGTACGTATGCATGAGAAGTACTACTGTGTACGCACATTTTATTGAGAATGTGGTTTTTCCAGCATTCACATGGATTTTGTTTCTGATGAAAGAAAATTTAGAAGATTCATGCATCCAAAGTGAAAACAATATATATAGACGTTAGAAAGTGCATACTAAAATTAGGAAAAGACATTAGAAAAGTAGCATTTTGTGGAATTTGCTTACATAATGTATACAAAACGGTTTCAAATGGATAGACCAATCAATATCCTATCCATATGTATTCAATCAAACTTCCAAGGCTTCTAAATTGACAAATAAATCCATTTTATTTTCCATTTTCAAAGGTCGTCTTACATTAATTTCTTTCTATTAATCAAACATAAAAAGAAGAAGAAGAAGAAGAAGAAGAAGGTGGTGCATGGTGGTAGCCTTAATGAAGACTATGTGGTGGTTGATTATGGTAGGTTTAGTTTTTCACGGGGTTGAAGGGTCAGAACAGGCGACTGCGTTGTTCGTGTTTGGAGACTCATTGGTAGATAATGGAAATAACAACTTCCTCAGTTCCATTGCTAAATCAAATTACTATCCATATGGTGTAGATTTCAACAAAGGACCTACCGGTAGATTTTCCAATGGAAGAACATTTGTTGATTATCTTGGTATACCAACTTCTTACTTACATCTAAAATTAATTAATTCACATATGTGATCATATTACAATGATTTATTTATTTCAGGAGATTTGTTGGGAGTTCCTTCTCCTCCACCCTTTGCAGATCCCACCACATATGGAGCTAGAATTCTTGGAGGAGTTAATTATGCTTCCGCAGCTGCTGGCATCCTTGATGAAACAGGCCAACATTATGTATATAAATACTATTATTTATCATGATGATTCTGATACCAGTATTTATACAAAATAAATAATACATATTAATTGTCAACCATTAATATTGCAATATATATACATACAGGGACAGAGGTACTCTCTGAGTCAACAAGTGATTAATTTCGAGACGACTTTAGGTCAATTGAGGAAGATGATGAGCGGAGCAGACTTGAGCCGATACTTGGCAAAATCAATAGCACTAGTTGTTATTGGCAGCAATGACTACATCAATAACTATCTCCTGCCTTCCATGTACCCTTCAAGCTACAATTACCGTCCCCCTGAGTTTGCCAACCTTCTTCTCAATCACTACGCTCGACAACTTGTGGTATATTAATTTTAGTAATTACTCTCGACAAACAATTAATGGATCGTATAGTACAACATTATTGATAAAATTCACAATAAAAACCCATTGGGGGTTTGGTTTCTTATATATATCTTTGATGTGGTAGGCGCTGTACAGCGTGGGGCTAAGGAAATTTGTGCTACCAGGAATAGCACCCCTTGGATGCATCCCAAACCAACTAGCCACTGGACAGGCCCCTCCCGGAAGATGTGTTGACTACGTGAATCAAATGCTGGGTGCATTTAATGAAGGGCTTAAGTCACTAGTGAACATCATGAACAATGGCACCCACCCTGGTGCCATGTTTGTCTATGGAAATTCTTATGGTGCCATCGGTGATATCTTGAACAATCCATCTAGATTTGGATTTAGAGTGGTGGATAGAGGATGTTGCGGCATAGGGAGAAACCAAGGGCAGATAACTTGTCTTCCATTTGTGACTCCTTGTTACAACAGGAACCAGTATGTGTTCTGGGATGCCTTCCATCCCACCCAAGCAGTTGATGCCATTGTTGCTCAGAGGGCCTATGCTGGCCCTCCTTCCGACTGCCATCCTATGAACGTTCAACAATTAGCTCTTATTAATTTCTGAAATGGTTTTTTAATGCTCTCTTCTCGACTTTCTTCCTACAACATCCTATCCCATTTGCATTTCTCTCAATTGAAATCACTATATCAATTGCTTTTGTTCACCTGATTGGATCGTCAAATAATGTAACAGTTTGTATTTTTTGAGAGAAAAAAATAATATTCATAAATAAATTAAAAGTTGACCCAACTTACGAGTTTGTTTTATGTTGGTTACTTAACTTCAATTTGTTCCAATTTATCATACATTTTCTTTTCATTTGATCCGTAGTCAAGACCAAAACTAGTGGTTATAGTTCCACATGGATAACATAATGCGTGACTTAACACTGGTTTGATGCTAATTAACAGTTTGTTTACTATAAATCGAAAGTGAATACCTAGATCTAGCAAAGACAAATTCAACGCTCTTTTTGTTGTTAAAGTGAGTGTTGATTCAATATCAAATAAGTGTGAGGAAACACATGACGATTGTGAAAATAAGGAGACCGCTCAACCAGAAAGAAGCTCATTAGTAAAAGTCCGCAACCAACGCCTCCAATACATATATGTTGTCGATTTTAATCTCGCAAGTAGACGGATCGTTAACAAGTAATATAATGATATGAAGAGTGTCGAACCCACGAGAACTAGCTACCAATTAACCTATTAATGTATACTGCGAGTTTTAACAAGATAAGAACACATATTCGTTTATAAATTCAATCATATAATTATTCTACTTAAGTTTAATTAAATCTAAATTATCACGCAATCAAAAGTAATTTTAAGAACAAATTCGAATTTTACTAGCACTAGGATTTGCGAATCCATCTACACGTTCCTTAATTAATTATCCGTTAACCGCTTTAGCTTATAATTCTCCTAAATTGAAAATCGATGATCCTATAATAATCAAAAGCCTCTCTCGATGATCAATTAATTCTATATCGATATGCGAATCTAATTATCTCTAATTAAGTTCTAAACAGAAAAATATACATTTAAATCACAAGAACACCATAACAGATTTCTATTTATTATATGACCTTGTGTTATTCAATACCATGTATTTATCTAGATGGAATCTCTCAACTTCAATAAAGATCACAAAATATTCTAATGGTGATCAAACATTAAAACGTTAGAAAAATGGAATAAAGAATTATCAACCTATTAGCAATTTATTTTGTACCACAAGTGTACGGATTGCACAAGTAATAAAGTAGATTTGAGTGTCCAAGTATCGTACCCACGGGAATTTAAATAGCTCTACACAATTAAATTAACATTAACTGAATTGAATTAACTTTTGAAGTTTTGTTGCTTAAGAACTAATTAAAATATTAACTAAAAATATTTAACTAATTATAATTTAAACAAATAAAAGATTTAGTTCACGCCGAATTACTTTGAATATGAGAAAGAAGAGTATTAGGATCTCGAATCCACTTATACCAATTTCCTTTAACCCGAATCGTCAAATTTGATAACATAATTTAATTATGAAGTTCAATATTTCTAATTTGTTTAACAATTTCTCTCAAGTAGAATTAAACATATTCTAATATATGACTTGACTATATCTCTATGACGGATGCGAACACACAATAATGCATTAGATTTTATGAATACTTATAGATTACGTAAAGCATAGCGATATATCTCTATCTTCTATAGGACTCTACGATAATTGATACTATGTTTAACTTATTTTCAATCTCTCAATGGTAAAACAAGCCACAAAAATCATACAATCATTGCGCACATAATTGTAGATGAAAAGAAATAAATATTAATTGTTCAAAATTAAAAATATGCTTGAATATCAAAAACTAGGTTCAAAGAATTAAAGGTTCACAATACAAGTTTCGTCGCAATCCTAGCACAAAACAGATTTAGCCTAACATAATAATAAAAAAAAAAAAACATAAAAGTCATCACCCGGATAAGAAGAAAACTCAAAAGACTTGATCTTGATCTTCATTGAATCTTGGAAAGAATAAATATTGATCTTCCTTCAGTCATCGTTTCTTGTTTCTTCTCTTGTTTCTTCTCTTGTTTTTCTCTCAAAATTCTTGAATTAAGAACTCATATATATAGTATTCTCATTCTGTCCCAAAAGATCCCAAAAAATCATTAAATCGTGTCCCAAAAAATTTTCTAATTGGAGTCGAACTCAAAAGAAAAAAGCCAACTTGTGCCAAAAATGCATTGGGCGATCGCCCAGGCCACTAAATTCTTCTCTTCTGCCATTGGATGAGGCTGGGCGTTAAAACTCTAAATTGAGATCCATAAAAAGTATTGGACTCATAATTCAATTATATTTCCAATGGTATATCATTTGTCTTGTGGAGATTTTAATACCAAAATTTGTGTTCTAATTTCTCCACATGCTTCGATAAGTAGTTTCTCAATTCGATTATTTGGCTTTCAGGTATTTGATCATTTGCTTCAACTCTTTATTATCACTCTAACACGCCTCAAACTTAGTAATTTTATCTTCTTCCTCATCCTCTAATGTTTGGCTCTTGATATTCACTTCAAAACTCAATTTCTTCTCATTTACTCATCGATTTCACCAAATTGTTGCTCCTTTCGTCCATTCTTCTTCAATGAACTTATCAAACACCTACAAACTTAGTTTTAAAGTTCGAATAAGTGCACAAAATGAACTTATCAAACACCTACAAACTAAACTTTTGTTCGTCCTCGAACATAAACAAAACTAAAATACAAATGTAAGCTAAGAGAATTACCAGAAACAGAGTCAATATTAAATTTCTTACCTAATTCCTCGAGTTCAAATATAAAGCAACACTTTTAGGAGGATATTAAAGAACACCAAAAATAAAATTTTACTTATCTGATGCTCGATAATTAGTGAGTGTGTGATTTGCCAAATAATGAACTTACACCTATATTAGACCATGGCCAATATTGTGTTGTTGAGATTTTTATGATCTTGAACCCTTTGTAGTCATTCTTTTCCTTACACCTCTAGTAAAAAATCACACTTCTAATGCTTTTCTCTCCAATCTCGATGTGTGCTAGCAAATTTGGTTTCTATTGATCAATACAATACTTTTTTCAAATAAAATGGTAAAAATTAGAAGCTTCTATTCGTAGAACTAAGATGGTGAGCGATTTCTAAATTCTCATATCTAGTCTCTACATTTAGTTTGAAATGACAATAGTTAAAATAAAAATAAAAAAATTTAGGTAGAACTGGAACTGAACCAAATCCGGAGATTCGGTTCAGTTTCGGTTGAAAATGGATGGTTTCGGTTCTTTTTACAATATACCCGAACATAAACAAGTGGTTCCGATTCTTTCACTATCCGAACCGAACCACCCAACGCCCACCCCTACTGAGCAGTGATTAGTTTCCAGTTTAAATTCTTTGACTAGAACCTATTCAACCAAAGATGATACCCAAAAAATCCAAACCATCAAAATTCTACGAACACACGTACTAATTTTAACACTCCCAAACTATTTTCGAAAAGTTTGGTTACTAGTTTAAGAATTTGGAAACGAGTTTTTTCACAACAATCCTAAGTCAACAATATCAACCCATACACTCAAGTCATGTTCTCATATAAGTGATAAGTTAATAGTGGCTACGTTCTCCATTATTGTATTCTAACATGGATAAGTATTCAAGTAAAAATACAGTTTAGGTGTTGTTTAATATTCTAACTAAAAATGTATTTAACTTCAAACAAATACTACCATCATTGGCAGCAATCATTTCAACAATAACTAGACAAATATTTTTTTATTTTAATTAATTTTTTTCAACAAATATATCAGTATATAGACCCGGATAGTAAGCAAATAAAATATAATCCAATAAGTACCCTAATACTTATCCCACCCCCAAACTAATACATTATATTGTCTCCAATGTAATAGCAAAAATAAGCAAATAAAGGGCAAAAGATATCAGTTACTCCTCGGAGGTGGATATGGAGAAGATGGTCTGGGCTGATCAGACGAACCAGCTGAAGTGGGTGTTGTGCAAGGAATCATTGTCGAAATATGATGTCATAGATATCATCCATACGCCTTGCAAAGTGGAGCATCCTGCGGTTGACATGATGAGGCTTTACATGTGTAATAAACAATATGTGAAAAAAAAAAAAAAAAAAAAAGCTAATGCATTATTTAACCTAAATTAATTAATAAAGAAATAAGAATGGGTTGCCTCCTATTAAGCGCTTATTTATAGTCATTAGCTTAACTTATTGCCCGGTTGCTCAAGTAGAAGAGGAAGGGATTTCGAGATTATCAAAGGTGTCACTCTCCAATATTCTCTTGATTTTCTTATCCTTGTTCTGTGGCTTGTCCTTCATCTTCTATTTAACAACTGCAATCTATCCATTAAGGATTTTTTCTTCTACTTCAACCACATGTTCACTAATGTCAGCTTCTTACATATGAACCATCATTTTTCCATTATCTTTCACATATACTGTTGGCTTCATCTCCCAAATCCTTTTAAAGAAGCTTTTCTTGAATTTCTTCAAGGTCTCAACTCGATATCATATCCAATAAGAAGAAGGTGGTGGTGCTTCATCTCTACCAAACATATGAAATACCTTCATTTCATCCTGAAGTCTCAATCTTAATATCTCTAGTGAAACATCAATAAGAGCATTCGAAGTAGCTAAGAAAGGCCGGCCCAAGATAATAGGGGTATCTGCATCCTCAGGCATCGAGAACAACAAAGTCAATGGAAAATAATAACTTTTCCACTCTCATCACCACATCTTCCACCATCTCAAATGGTTTTTTAATAGATCGGTCAGCCAACTGAAGAGTGAAGTGTGCAGGTTTAGCTTCACCAATTCATAATTGCCTAAAAATAAAAAGATACATTAAATTGATTCTTGCACCAAGATCGCACAATGCCTTGCTGATCACAAGATTAACGATGGTAATTGAAATTGTGAAGGTGCCTGGATCATTTCTTTTGTCTGGTAGTTGCTTATTCACTATAGTACTTACTTATCTAGTAAGTTTTACTATATACCTTTCTGTCAACTTTTTCTTATTTGCAAGCAGTTGTCTCATATACTTAGTGTAGTTGGGCATTTGAGTCAGGGCCTCTACAAACGATATGTTAATATACAGCTTCCTTGGATGATCAAGAAATTGTGCATGTAACTGCACCCCAATTCTAGTTTTTATTGCATGTACTTGCTCTATGGGGTTGACATCGGTGTTACTTGGCAAGGTACCCTGCGGTCTACTTGACACAGCGACTTCTATTTGACCCATCTATGTCTCTAAATTCTTTATTGTTGCGCTTTGATTTTGGAGAGTGGTCTATGTCCTCTTCATGAACTAATTATTTGCTTCTATGTACTGCTCAGTTTTCTAGTTTTCTCCACAAACTTACCAAACATATCTTCTAGTGAAACTCTCTTTTCTGGCTGCTGAAACTAAGAACCATGTGGTCTATTGTTATTCTGATTATCCATCCAAGAGAAATTTAGATGATTACGCCAGTCTAGATTAATGTTTTGGAGAATAGATTATTTTGCTAATATTGATCACCTTGAACATACTCGACTTGTTCGAGTTGCTGTGATAGAATAGAACATTCTGATGTGCTGCGATTTGCCCCACACTCTTCACAAGTTGATTTCTTCGTTTGCATCATATAGACTGAATGCGACATTCTCTCCACTTTGTGTGCTAAAGAATCTATTTTTGCAAATAACACCATGAAAGTTTCTACTTCATGTACTCCTACAATTTTCTTGTGTAGAACAATGTCTGATGCCCATATGGTGGTGGTAGTAGCTACTCTTTCAAACAGCTCTAAAGCTTCAGCAATAGTTTTGGTAGATAACGAGCCGTTGGATGAAGAGTATATCATGCTTTTAAAAGAAAGTAGTCTAGCATAAAAATACTGAACTTGTAGGCCCTTACTAATACCATGATGAGGGCATTTCCTTAGCATATTTTTGAATATGTTCCACGCCTCATCAAAAGATTCGGTTTCTTACTGTTGGAATATTGATATGTCATGCTTCAACTTCGAAATCTTGACCGGTGGAAAGAATTTTTAGCAAAACTTTTAGGCTAAATCATTCCATGTGGTTATGTTGTCAATTGGCTATGAGTACAACCACTCAAGAGCTCTGTCATGAATAGTATGTGGGAATAAACGTAGACAGATGGCAATGTCTGAGATCTCTTGATATTTGAAATGTTGGCACATTTCTAAGAATCACGAGACATGTGTATGTGAATTCTCGTCGGTCTTGCCATAGAATTGATGCCCCATTCTAAAAAAGATGAATAAGATTGATCTTCAATTGAAAATTTGACTGCCCAAAAAGTGAGTAAACAATGCTAGATTGGCTCTGGATGATCTGCGGAGGCATAAAATCTCCAACTAGCATATTTTCTTCATTATTCTCCCGTTCTGCCGGAGCAATCTCGTTGTTATTCATTGTGTCGTACTGTTGTTGGTCTTTTTTATGTGTCTTTCTTACTTTTCTTTACCTACGATAGAAAGTACGTTCGATCTCTGGACAAGTATTAGAGACTCGTTGTCTTACGCTTCGCATGTAAAGGCCTGAAAAGAAATAATTCAAACACTGAAATAAACTAAAAAAATTAATAATAAAAAAATAAAATTCAAATTAGTACTAAAATAATTGAAAAAGAACTAAAACAAAATCCCCTGCAACAGCACTAAAAATTTATTAGAAATTTATTTTGTACCACAAGTGTATGGATCACATAAGTAATAAAGTAGATTTGAGAGTCCAAGTATCTACCCATAGGGATTTAAATAGCCCTACACAATTAAATTCACCTTAACCGAATTGAATTAACTGTTGAAGTTTTGTTGCTTAAGAACTAATTATAATTTAAACAAATAAAAGATTTAGTTCGCGCCGAATTACTTTGAATATGAGAAAAAAAGTACTAGGACCCCAAATCCCGCTTGTGCCAAAAATGCACTGGGCGATTATCTAGTACAAACCCAAGCAATAGCCCAGGCCACTGAATTCTTCTCTGCTGCCATTGGATGAGGCTAGGCGTTCGCCCAGCTATAAGCTTAAGCGTTTGCCCAACTTCATGATTTTTCCCCTAGGACAAATGATATACTATTGGAAAGATAATTGTGGGCCCCAATTAGTACAAAATTGTACTTATCGAACACCCCCAAACTTGAACCTTTATTCGTACTCGAATTATCCTAACTAATGACAATTATGCACATAACAAATTAAACATTATCAAATTTCACAACCTAAATAGCTTGCCATTCTTGCTTCAACTTTTGCAACAACTTATAATTCATGACATGTGTCCAAGTACGTATTACTATTGCAAACGTTATTCTACCTAAACCATACTTGATATATGTGTGTAAGTAATTGATCCGATGTAAGGTACACTAAAAATACTAATAAAAGTTAATTTACACATTATATATTTTATTTTTGAACGAAAATAAAACGATAAATTAAAATATGAAGAATATAGTTGGATCTCTAATATTTGTAGTTAATAAACATATAACTCAATTAAATAAACGTATTTGTATCATACAACAATAAAATAAAATTTTAAATTTTAATAATATAATTACTTAATTATAAAAATAATAATTTTATTTGACATGTTTATTACTAAAGTGTTAATTTCAAAAAAAAACAAACAAACAAACAAACTCATTAGTTTTCCTTAATTTTTTATAAAAAAATAAAAGTATTAGTCATATTTGCACATTTTGTAATGATTAGGAATTCACATACAATTTTTTATAATTAACTAAGGGCATATTTGTCTTTTTCATCCCATAAGGACCAATTTCGCACCAAAACACATAGGTTAGAGACATGTATGCCAAAAATAAACGTTATGGACTAATTCCACACTAAGGGTAAAGGTTATGGACCATTTGCGTCAAAATCCTAAAACAAATTAATGGCTAACGGCACAATTGGACGGATTTCGTCCATAGGGACCAATTTTGCAACCAAATGCATAGGTTAGGGATCTCCTAGCCAAAAATGAAAGGTTAGGGACCAAAACCGCACTGAGTGCATACGTTAGGGACCATTTGCACCAAAATCCCTAATCTTAATGATATAACTGTTAAGTCTTATTTATTTTTATTTGCATGATTAAAAGAAGACACTCTTGGTATAGTAGGATCAACAAAATCTGCATGAAAGTTTCTATAGCAAATTTACATACTAAAAATCTCCAAAACAAGAAACTCACTCAGCTTACGTGGGCCATCTTAATTGGATGGGTAATACTTAAATTAGGGTTCAAGTGATTTTGAAGAGCTTTGAAGTGTGGCATGCCTGCATAAGAGCACACACTCTGAATCACATTTGGAGCACATTTAGATGTGTTTCTGTAGTAATTTATTGCACTAGATCCCTTTTTATTTATCATGAATACTGAAATTGATAATGACAAAATGCATCTTAATACATCAGATGACTTATTATTGTATGCAATTACATGTCTTTTTAAACTCTAGTTGTATTACATTCTTATCCCCCCCTCTTTTAAGTTTGTCTTTTGATCAAAAGACTGAAGAACCCAGATCTCATTCCCGTCATGGAGATAAGTTAAACGAAAGAGGAAGTCTTAACTAAAAAATCACATGATCCTGAAACTTCCCAAGACTTTGGATATCTCATGAGCTTCAAACCCCTTGGCACGAACTATGTTTGTGCAGTCTTGAGAAGCCATGTCATTCTTTTTGTAGCTGTCTTCACTATGCACGAGCATCTCGCTACCATAGTCAACAGAACCTCTCAGAATAACAGTCTTGTGAAGACCTCCGAGCAGACTTTCGAAGTCTGTATCCCCTCTTTCTCCCACAAATACAATAATTTTGGAAAGTTCAATACCCCATCTAACCGATAGATACCTGCATAGATGAACAGGTAGATGGGAAATTATACTTTAGATTTCTGGTGCAGTTTATTTATTTTTGTTAAACACAAACATGAAGTGCAAATTAAAAGATAGACCTTAGAGCTTGGTCTCTTGATGCGAATAATGGTATAACGTTCAATCTCGATGCAGCATGTGTGTAGACAAGGTTGCACCGCAAGCCTCTCATTCGTAACCTCTGTCTCAGGTCATCAATGTTCCGAGCCTGTCACACATGCACATACTTTTTAGTCTAGTTTCAAAGCTTCACTAAATATGTTTAAATAAATGAACATTGACTTATAGTCTTACCTTCGCTCCCAGTTTGATGCTATATGAGTAGCAGCGAGAGCTGCACTGATTTATTAGTTGCATAAAATCATTCTCAGCTCCATCTTCTATCTTGGCAAGCCTCATTACTATCGATTTTACATTCTCACCAGGCCACCGATATTCAATGTGGGCTTCGTAGTCTTCATCTACGATCAAGTCCCTCCATGGATAGTACATTTCACTACCACTTTTACAAACCAATGCATCAAAGTCTTCCAATTTTACCTGGCAACTTTTCAGTGCTTCCTTTACATCTATCAGACTTAAACCTGTTAACAATACAAAACCTATCTGACCTGACTTTGATCCTGCAGCCTGCATCAAGTTCTTGATAACTAAAGGTAATGCCTTAGTAGTACTTCCATTTCTGCTATAACAGTCAACAGACACTACATAAAGCCATAGTCTTCTCCCTGGACAGTAGATGTTGGTGGATTTTCCATTAGAAGTAGCCTTTTGGATTAGAATATCAGTGAGTTCCTGTTTATTAGGTGCATCAAGTTCGCCAACCTTGACATCTATATCAATGGAGAATTTTAGAGAAAGGTCTTCGACACCACGGAGTGATTCACTCAGCGGCTCCTCAGGAATTGGCATGACAGACAGATGGTTGTTAGGGTGGTAGTTTTTGCACTGCTCAACGTAGGATAGGTAGTTACGGCAGTGCTCCGGCCATGAAAAATGTTGGATGTTTTTTAGACCATTTTTTCGGCACTCGTGCCAGAGATTCTTGTCAGCAACAAGCTTTAGAAGAGCATCTGATGTGGCTTTCTGGTCATATGGGTCAACAAGTACACCATTGTTGAGTGCCTGATTAATTGATATATTAGACCACCTTACAGATTAATAGTTCACCTCTTGTGAAGTGCAGCAGTGTGCAGTTTTAATGAGCCATGATCTTGTTCTCAAACTTTTGTCAAAACCTGAAGTGTTGAATACCTTTAAAATTTGGGCATTCTTGCTTTCAGTTCATAAAGTAAGATTAGGAATATAATTACCTTTAGTATGTCTACAGGTCCACCATGTTTCGTGGCGACAATAGGTAATCCATAAGCAGCTGCCTGCAGAAAAGTATGTCCTTTACTGAGCTCAAACTATTTCAAGATTCCAAGTAATAGTGATGTCAGTTTAGCCTGTTATAAGCGGTGAATGACCTAGCAATAACTAACCTCTATCAGAGTGAGACCAAATGGTTCCACCAGAGCTGGATTGATGAAAACTCCCTTGAAGAGGCAAATCCACCATAGAAGTATACTGTTAGCAGTGTTACTTTTTAAAGAAAAGAGGTCAGAAGTTGTAAGGTGAAAAGGAAATATTAGGCTGGTTTTCAAAAATATAGTTCCCTAAATAGATGTACAAGGACTGATGGGAACTTTGGTAGACATTGATTAATGGGCCGAGTGTTGAGAACTGTATAATTACCTGGCCAAAAGGTGTCAATAATTTACTGGTTGATTAAAACGAGAAAGTTCATGTCTCCAATACCAGTTATCTACTGCTATTAATTATTTGGTGTTAAGTTTGCTAAATGGTTCACCTTAGTTTTCGCTGCTAGACGATATATTTCAGGAACTTCTGGCTGCTTATGATGCTTTGGATATGCCACCTGACCATACAAGTCATACTTATCAATGAGCTTGAGAACTGTCATAAGAACAACTGAACTGCTGTCGGACATCTCTTCTATGTCACCTCTGTTACCGAGTATCAGTGTCTGCGGCGACAATCTAAAATTACTTAGCTTACTATTTTTGTTGCTGTACAATCAAATACACAACTGAGTGGTTGCAGATAAAGCATTACCAAATTTGCCAGTTCTCGAAGGGGTTGACATTCCCCAAATGCCTTGATCAATGTGGTGACATTTTTTTTGGGATCTGGACGGGACAATGCTAGTATCATGGGCTTGTGAGGGTTTGTGAAAAATCGCATGATCTGCATTGAACAGAACTCGACAAATTTTGTCAAAAGCATAGATAAGACATGTCATCTGCATTTTGATTAGTCTACGTACAGTATGTTGTTCTTACTTTGTTTCTTGTGTTTATACCATAGATTTCATAAAAACATGTTAACACGTTAGCTTCGAGACAGAGTAATCAGCATTATTTGATTGGCTTGTTTTAGAGAGACATATTAATTTTTGCACTTTCATGTGAATGATAAAGATTTTAACCTCAGACCAAATTGAAGGTATAGGTCTTTTCTGGGTTCTGTCAGTGCCAATCAATGATCTCAGATCTCCATCACCATCTGATGAATCTTGTGTTGTAACACTGCTGAAGTCCATTCCTGGTGGTATAACCTAATTCCACAAAAAGGATCACAGCTGAGGTCAGTGATAGTTGTTACCTCTTCGTTCTCTTTTTTCAAAGTAAAATTGTGAAACGCTAGCATGAAGGAAAATATATTCGAAATTCAAAACAACTTGAAATAGAGGTCAATCATGCTGCATGTGATTTAAGGAGTGAGTTGGAATGAAGCTTGTCTATTGATGGTGTTTTCCTGTTGAAAAGTTATACCATTGAGGACTTCTTACACATCATTATTATTATTTTTTATTTACTGACTACAATTGACACAACTTGGGCAGGTTCAAGTATTATTTCATCTTAACATGCTTTCTTGAACTTTGATCCCCCAAATGGACCAGCTTGTTGAGAACATGGTTGATTTAGGCCATTTATGTGATACTGTGTGATTTTTAATGTAGTTCAGCCTGAACTTCACTCTGGCATGTGTTTGTCATTTCTTATTGTCTATGTAGAACCTTGAAGTGTGACTTCATATGCTCCTAATCATTCAAATTTTATTTATTTCTTTTGGAAAAAAAGAAGATATTTATGAGAAATCGTACTTCGTATAAAGGAAATAGCAAGTAGAGGTTGTCCATACCACCATCCTTGGCATGAATCTTCCAAGGCATGTTACTCCTCTCCGTCTCCTAATTCTAAGCTTCCTTTCCAACTGGATATCAAATCCATCATACAAACCCCATTGTTCTTCAATCTCTTGCCTCGTACTTGACACTACCATTTCAGCAGAATCCAATCCTAACTCTTCAGCTTCAATTCTTCTCATTATCTTGTAGGTTGTATTAATGTCCTCCCTAGAGAGCCTTCCTTGTTTAAGTAACTGCTCTAATTTGTTCCTACCTAGAGAGTGCCCTGTTAACACCATTGGTACATTTAGGACTCCTGACAAGCGTGCTGCTACTTCCCCAGCATCAGCATAGTGACCGTGAATGACATAAGGCCATGATGGTTTTCCCGCATTGACTTGTTCTCCTAAAGCTCTTGCCATGTTGACAATGTGGCCTAGAGCCCCGTCAATGAATTCAGGTACGTAAGGCCAGAGTAACTCTTTTGGGATATACCTGTTATAGGTCCCAAATTAGTTCCAATTCTTTTACAAAGCTCAAATCTGAGTTTGGATATAAATTGGATGTGGTATAGTTTGAGAGATGAACAGCATATGAAAATAGATGAAATTCATGTACTTGTCACAAGGTCCACAAGGTATTCTAATAATATAGGCACCACAGCTACCGAATCCATCCGATGGGCATGACAGCATCTCGATCGGCTCACCATAGCTGGAGTCAACCTCTGGGGATGTGATTTGTCGAGTAAGAAGATCTACTCTGTGGACTCCATTCGTGTTGGCTAGTGCTCTAGCTAATTCCACAACATATTTTACCTGTAAGTGGATAGCAAGACAGAAAGTTAGAGCTACGATTGGTATATCTTTTGTAGCCACTGGACTTGGGTTACTCTTGTAGGTTAGTTCTTGCACCACTTGGTACATGTAAACTTTAGGTTTTTCTATCTCTCTCTTTCTCTCTCTTTCTTTCTCTTTTTCTTTTGGGAGTGGGGGTGGAGGGCTGAGTTGCTGTCAAATTATAATATTTGGCTTCATTTAGTTACATCCAATTTCAACATTTAGTATAGGACTATTAGTATCGCTACCTGACCACCAGTGTCAGAGTCTCGTCCAAGTTCCATGTTTTCTCCACGCACCAACCCGTGAAGACTACATAATAAACAGTAAACATTTCAAGAAGCTCAGTACACCAATTCTAGTGATGTCTTTTTAGTTATATTCTGTTTATTTGGCATTATAAGAAATCATGGTATATCAATTAATTGAATTGACTTGTGCGGATTCGGACATGCCTTTTTCAAGAATCTATTTCTTTTTCAAGAATCTATTTGAAGCCCCTGTATATGACAAATTACACTTTCTTACCGTCAGCAATTTCATTATTCTTGTTTAGACAAGTAAAAATACCAAATAACACATGAATAATTAGTTACCTGATCAAGACAATGTACAGTTGCCTAGATTTGTCATCTGACCAAATTTGATTATCAGAGTTTATTCTTGAGATGTCCGTAACAAAATGGGAATCGCTTTTGTCCTTCTCTCCTTCTGAGAGCTCAGAAAGATCTTCTGCAGCCTTTTCACGTTCAAGTCGCCTCCTTACTAGTTTTTGTGCATCATCCCAAGCTATCTGCAACTTCAACATTTATTTATCTTTTGTTGCAAATCTTTTATTTTTAGTTATTTTTACTTGTTATTTGGGTGGTGTATTTTTACCCTATGTTTCATCTCTTGTAGTAAAAACAGGATAACTTTTTACATTTATGAAACCAGTCTGTACATGATTTTTTGTGTTGCGATGTGTTTATAATAGAGTCTAGAGAGTAGATCTATATTTTGAATGGAGATTAGAGGAGAAACCTGTTTCTTTTTGCGGGCAAGGTGCCAGATGCGCCAGCATATATTCTCGAGCCTGTTATTGCGTTCCCGAGAATTCCTTGTGGCGACCACCTGCCACACAAGTCATTTTCCATTTACAATTGATTTAGTCTGCTTTTTCATTACAAGATTTGCTAAACAATATTATAATGGAGCATAAAACTAATCATGTAAGTGTCTAGGTAAGTTAGAGGTATTTGAATATGATCAAAAGTTCAGTAAAAATAAGAATGAATTGTTGGTGCAAGTTTGTACTAGTAGGGCGGGCAACAGACCTTAATCCATGTCCTGTGAAGGTCAGCCTCATCAAAGCTATTGATAACTTCTTCGACAAAGTATTTGGTGGGACTAAATAGCTTTTCTTCCTTTTCTTTGTGGATTTGAATCTTCTCGTCAAACCTTTTTCTTAAATTGCTCTTCTTTTTGCTACTTCCATTGCTGCTTTCTATAGCTCTTCTTCCTGCGCCCACGTCCAGTATTGCCTCCAAATATCCATTTAGCCATTCATTTTCTCCCATTTCTACCCCTTGTTTCTTCCTTGTGGCTTAAAAAACTTATGAACGAAAATATAACGAGAGAGAGTAGTTTCAAGAGTTTGAAGTTTGAAACTGAGGCGGAAGAGAGGAGTGCGGGCAACTTATAAAGGTGTGAGGAATTTAAGAATTGACTCAGGGCATCTTTGGTTTGCAATATGCTTTCATGCTATTGAAACTTATATTATTTTTTTATGTACTTCCAAATTGGGTTCTTCTTCCACTCCGTTTGTTCATCAATTATGTATGTTTGTGCGGATTACATGTACTAATATTCTTCAGAAGCACCCAAAATGGTTCTTTTCTTGTGTTCCATAATTGTTTTATTTTGCGTTGGTGGGTAGTGTGGTGGGGGAATTTTTTTCAGATTTGTAGGCAAAAAGTTTGTAGACCAGAACATTTGATGATAGGTGCAGTTTATATGGACTGATTCTTTCCAAGTTGTGTGCAGAACGAAGCCTCATGCAACGCAAAATTCAAATGGAGTGGCTTGTTGTGAAAATAACGTGATTGCAAGTGTACAATATCGTTAACAAGTAATAAAGTGGACTTTTTTGAGTCCGGATTATCGTTCCCACGAAGACTATCTTATTTAGATACTAGTTAAATTAATCAAAGTGCTAGTCTATTGTAAATAATTTAAAATAAATTGAGTTGAAAGATTTAAGCTAAAACTTTGAATTTTTCAAAAATAATAATAAAGAAAAAATCAAGAATTAATAAAATATGATGGTTAAAACATTTGGACAAACGAATTCACCTAGCTATCATCTCTAATTTCTCCTCTCAAGATTTGTTTCCTAAAGTTGTATTCGGTCGAATTCACTAATTTAACCTAATTTACCTCTCTCGAGTTCAAATTAGTCCTATCTAATTAAGTCAACTTAGGCAGTCAGAATGGTCCTTAATTAGATGCATTAAATCTCCTAAGAATTCAATTCAAGACCGTGACAATAACAAAAGCGTATCTCTACCTTTTATCCAATTGCCAGATTTTACTACGTGGTCTAGATTAATAATTTACCTCTCGATTCATTACAATCCACAAATCAATGACAAATAATGGCCAATTATCTCAAGCATTAAGAAAAGAAGTAAAATCAAATACATAAACAGTTTATATATTAAAACTTGATATTCGAAATTAAAGAATTAAACTTAGACTACATCGTTCATCCAAACATTAAATCTAGCTATTCATGACTCGGGAGAAAGAAAAGATGAAGAGAATTGAAGACATAACCGGATCTTGAAAATAATAGAGGAAGAAACGTTGAATATCTTGCACCAAGAAATCTTTGTCTTCAAGCTCCAATCTTCAATTCCGCCTTTGTTCCTCGTCTCTTTGTATCTCTCTCTCTCAATATGATTTTTTTACAAGATTTAACGACCCCCAATTATGAGTGTATAACTCATATTTATAGTTCCCCCAATAAGCCCTAAAAGATCCCTAAAAATCGTGAGTTACAAGTTCTCAAATTGCTTTAGGACTCAAAAAAGAAATAAAATAACAAGAAAATTTCGCTGCCAGAATTTGGCCTGGGCGAACACCCAGGCATATTCCGGGTGAACGCCCAGGCCAATAAATTAGCCTCAGCCACTTCAAATTGAAGTTGGGTGTTCGCCCAACTTTGAGTTGGGCGTTCACCCAACTATAATTTCTTCATATTTGCACCCGTGGTCTTTCAACTTTTAATTGTAGTCATTTTAGTCCTCTGATTTCTCCTTATATTTCAATTTAGTCCTCTTTTATTTGTAACACAGGTCCTTCAACTTTTGGAGGTTTGCAAGTTGATCCCCATCTCCAAGTTTTCGTACACTTTCAGTCCTTCTCGCCTATTTTACTTTATTTTTTTCCAATTCCATCTGATCTTGGGTTTTGACCTGAAATAATTAAATCAACATATAATTAAATAAAAAATCACTTAAGAGCACTTACAATAGTCCACTTTTAATGGTCTAGATAAGTGTAAAATAACACTTATCAAATACTCCCAAACTTGAACATTTGTTCGTCCTCGAACATAACTAATCACTTAAACAAACAAACAAGTAATATTAAAATATACTATAATGGATATCTTGCCGCATTTGCCTCATGTTTTTGAAACAATCACACAATTCATAATAAAACTTCTAAATCATGTTACCAAAATCAATCATTTTGACTTATTCGATGCTTGACAGATATCAGTGTGCACGCATAGTCACTTCAATCACCATAAGCCTTTAGGTTGGTGATATTATGCCCCCAATGGTTAAATATTTTCTTTCTCGCTCGTAAGAATACACACCCCCCAACCGATATTCAATTTTCTCACCCTGGGTATTAGCTCTAGACTGACTCTCAAAACACTTATTCTTTTATCGCTCAAAAGTTGGTTAGGTCTAGCCAATACAATTGCTATCTAGATCTGTGATGATTCTTCTTTTATCGAATACTTTGGCCATCAAGCGTCCACTAGGTAAGTCAAACCCACTAGTCATCTATATCCCGAAGTTATGCGCACAATGGTTCAATCTTGCTTTTACTTCTTTTTTTTTTTTTTTTTTTTGGGGGGGGGGGGGGGGGGGGGGGGGATATATATCTTATGTGTAAGACCTCACTCCCTTAAGCTTTCTAGATGACCCTTGTAGCGAGCTTTAGGCCGATGGCTCCCAGGTCTGTTAAACCTTAGGGCACCGAGTTTTGAGAACTCCAATGGACTTTATCACTCGAGTCAACTAGGCTACGAAAAGAGGTATAAGATAATGTATGTGCCATGCTTTTCAAAAAAAATTTTTTTTTTTTTTGCCAAGATGAAGAAGCGGGGATTAGATTCCTAGCATCCGGTCAATACCTAAATTCCACTTGGTAGCCAAAGTACACTCCATACATATATTACTCAAGCACGGAATCAACACATATCTAAACAACTCCTGCATTGGTTTAACCACCCCCAAACTATTCTCTCAACTGGTTAGGTAATTGAGTTGTTAATTAGTAGTTTTGGTTTTCTCAACTAAGATTTACTACTCTTTCACTGAATTCTATTCAATGTACCAACCTAGCGTAGTGAAATTCATGACCATAAATCACACTTAATCGTATCTCACATAGATAAGTAAATTCTATAAAACAAGCATAAGTAGCATAACCTAGTCATAATTCATGAATTGATATCAGTTTCAAATAATATCATCATAGGCCGACAAGACTATCCAACATACAAGCACACAATTTTTTTTTTTTTATAAATAACACACAAAAATAACAAAAATACTCAAAGTCACCCCCAAACTTAAAGTTCACATTGTCCTCAATGTGACAAAAGAAAGCAAAGTAAATAAGAAATAAGGAAAGAGACAACCCGAATCAAAAGGCGTTGAGATAAAAATCGGACTTTTAGCTCATCAGTACGCATTGGATTGGAATGATGATGTGCAACCTGAAATATGAAAAACAATAATGATTAAATATACTTAATCACTAAAAAATGGGAAACGTGCTCTACTTCCTAATGCAGTCCTAAAATTCTACATGCAATGCAATAAACATATAAGGGATAGAAAAATGGGTTGCCTCCCATTAAGCTCTCGATTTGTAGTCTAGAGCTCGACATATTGCAAGTATCATTTATGGAGGCTTGAATTGGGCTTTGGAAGTCTTGCATTGGTTGCTCTTACTAGCTTTGCATGATTTATCCTTTGTTCTCTATATTTTAAATCGACCATTTTCATCTTTAATTAGTGCAACTAGTCCACCTGTGTCCGGTTTGCAGTTTTCTTGGCCAATTATTACCCCTTCATCAACTCTAAAGCACTCCTCGAGGTCGATTGGTTGCTCGGGTATGGTGTACATACTGAATACTGCTCGTTCATCCTGTACCCTCAATATTAGCTCACCATTTTCAACATCAATAAGGGCCCGACTCGTTGCTAAGAATGGTCGTCCCAAAATGACTGGCATATTGCGATCCTCTTCGATGTCAAGGACAATAAAATCAACTGGAAAGAAAAACTTTTCCACCTTGATGAGCACGTCCTCAACTACACCCCGTGGGTACTTGATCGATCTATCAGCAAGCTGTAGAGATACACTTGTTGCTTTTACTTTTCCCAACCCTAATCTCCTGTAGACAGAAAGAGGCATTAAATTTACACTTGCACCTAAATCACATAAAGCATTAAAATTATAAAATTCTCCAATTGTGCAAGGTAATTTAAACTCCCTGGATCTTTTAACTTCGGAGGCAACTTATTTAGCAGAATAGCACTACATTCCTCAGTTAAAGCCACTGTCTCGTTTTCATCAGGTTTTCTCTTCTTGGACAATATTTCTTTCATAAATTTCAAATACAATGGCATTTGAGCTAATGCGTCGGCAAAAGGAATGTTGATATGCAGTTTCTTGAAAACTTCAAGAAATTTTTCAAACTGCTTGTCGAGCTTGTTCTTATGTAGCCTCTGAGGAAATGGAATTGGTGGAACATAAGCTTTGACAGGAATTGGCGCCCTCACTTTTGAAGATTCAGCAGATTCGTTTGAAACTTCTTCTTCTGATTTCACATGTTTTTGTTCAGATTCATCTTCCTCAATTACCAACCATTCATCATTTTTCTCTGGTCTTTTCACGTGAATCTCTGGCAGTTGTACCCCGCTCCTAGTAATGATTGCATTTACCTGTTCTCTTGGATTTGTTTCTGTAGTGCTGGGTAAAGTGCCTGGTTTTCTATCTGACAATTGTAGGGCTAACTGACTAATCTGAGTCTCTATTTTTCTGATAGACACTTGTTGATTTTGATTGTTGATGTCCAATCGCTCTAATACTTTATCAGTTTTCTGCATATACTGTTGGAACATCTCTCCTAAACTCGGTCCTCTTTCCTGTTGAGCATTATATGCATTACCACTTTGTTGATTCTCAGACCATCTAAAATTAGGGTGTTGCTTCCAACCTGGATTGTATGTTAGTGAATATGGATTGTACTGCTGATGTGTATTATTCTGCACAAAATTGACCTGTTCTGGAGAGGCCAATAACATACAATCTGATGTCGAATGGTTAGCTCCACAGTTCTCGCACATGATGGTTGCTTGGATTGCATTCACTCCTTGCATTTGTGTTCTGACCAAGAGCTCTACCTGCTTCGTTAATGTAGCAAGTTGTGCATTGGTAGCTGACAGACCATCAATCTCATGTATGCCTGCTACTTTTCTTGGAGTGGTACGATCAGATGAAAACATGGTATGTGTGTTTGCAATCAGCTCATAGAGATCCCATGCTTCGTTGACATTTTTATTCGCGATGGACCCGTTTGCAGTGGAGTCCACTGTCGATTTAGACTGAGGAGATAGCTCAGAATAAAAATATTGAGCCTGTTGCCCTTTTTTAATGTCATGATTTGGACATTTTCTGAGCAATTCCTTGAATCTGTCCCAAGCTTCATGATACCTTTCACCCTCCAGTTGTTGGAAAGTCAAAATTTCCAATTTCATTTTGGCTACTTTAGCTGGTGAAAAGTATTTGTTACAGAATTTTCTAGCCAAGTCATCCCATGTTGTGATACTAGCATGTGGTTCTGAGTCTAACCATTCCAGAGCCCCATCCCTCAAAGTGTAGGGAAATAACCGGAGTCTAATGGCATCGTCATTTACTCCTTGAAACTAAAAATTATGGAGTATACGTAGGAATCTGGAGAGATGAGTATTAGGGTTTTCAGTCGCCTTTCCATAGAACTGCAGGTTGTTGCTAAAAAGATTAATCATATCGGCTCTTAGTTGGAAGTCGTTCCGACCAAAAGCTGGATAAATAACGCTTGAACAATCAGGAGCTGCTGCCGGAGTTAGGAACTGAGCCATTGGCATGTTTCCATCATCATCTTCTTCCTGTTCTTCATGTTGTTGAATTTGCTGAGCTGCCATTCGGGCTGCTTCTACAGCGGCTGCTCTTGCAGCTTCTTGTTCAAGCCCTCTTCTTATTTGTGCTTCTGTCATCTGATAGAAATAGACAAAGAAGAAAATAGTAGTAATAACAATAATAAAAGAAATCAGTAATAATAATAAAACATAAAAAATAAAATAAAATAAAATAAAAAATAAAACTAACACTAACGATTAATCTAAACTAATATTAAATAAGAATATTCTCCGGCAACGACGTCAAAAACTTGTTGTGAAAATAACGTGATTGCAAGTGTACAATATCGTTAACAAGTAATAAAGTGGACTTTTTTGAGTCCGGATTATCGTTCCCACGAAGACTATCTTATTTAGATACTAGTTAAATTAATCAAAGTGCTAGTCTATTGTAAATAATTTAAAATAAATTGAGTTGAAAGATTTAAGCTAAAACTTTGAATTTTTCGAAAATAATAATAAAGAAAAAATCAAGAATTAATAAAATATGATGGTTAAAACATTTGGACAAACGAATTCACCTAACTATCATCTCTAATTTCTCCTCTCAAGATTTGTTTCCTAAAGTTGTATTCGGTCGAATTCACTAATTTAACCTAATTTACCTCTCTCGAGTTCAAATTAGTCCTATCTAATTAAGTCAACTTAGGCAGTCAGAATGGTCCTTAATTAGATGCATTAAATCTCCTAAGAATTCAATTCAAGACCGTGACAATAACAAAAGCGTATCTCTACCTTTTATCCAATTGCCAGATTTTACTACGTGGTCTAGATTAATAATTTACCTCTCGATTCATTACAATCCACAAATCAATGACAAATAATGGCCAATTATCTCAAGCATTAAGAAAAGAAGTAAAATCAAATACATAAACAGTTTATATATTAAAACTTGATATTTGAAATTAAAGAATTAAACTTAGGCTACATCGTTCAACCAAACATTAAATCTAGCTATTCATGACTCGGGAGAAAGAAAAGATGAAGAGAATTGAAGACATAACCGGATCTTGAAAATAATAGAGGAAGAAACGTTGAATATCTTGCACCAAGAAATCTTTGTCTTCAAGCTCCAATCTTCAATTCCGCTGCCTTTGTTCCTCGTCTCTTTGTATCTCTCTCTCTCAATATGATTTTTTTACAAGATTTAACGACCTCCAATTATGAGTGTATAACTCATATTTATAGTTCCCCCAATAAGCCCTAAAAGATCCCTAAAAATCGTGGGTTACAAGTTCCCAAATTGCTTTAGGACTCAAAAAGGAAATAAAATAACAAGAAAATTTCGCTGGCAGAATTTGGCCTGCGCGAACACCCAGGCATATTCCAGGTGAACGCCCAAGCCAATAAATTAGCCTCAGCCACTTCAAATTGAAGTTGGGTGTTCGCCCAGCTTTGAGTTGGGCGTTCACCCAACTATAATTTCTTCATATTTGCACCCGTGGTCCTTCAACTTTTAATTGTAGTCATTTTAGTCTTCTGATTTCTCCTTATATTTCAATTTAGTCATCTTTTATTTGCAACCCAGGTCCTTCAACTTTTGGAGGTTTGCAAGTTGATTCCCATCTCCAAGTTTTCGTACACTTTCAGTCCTTTTCGCCTATTTTGCTTTGTTTTTCTCCAATTCCATCCGATCTTGGGTTTTGACCTGAAATAATTAAATCAACATATAATTAAGTAAAAAATCACTTAAGAGCACTTACAATAGTCCACTTTTAATGGTCTAGATAAGTGTAAAATAACACTTATCATGGCTTTCAACAATAAGTGCTTGTTTGGTACAAATTATAATAGGTTTTTGATTTTCCATTATTTGATCATATGGAGAAAATGACTAAAATGATCATTTGCTTTTCAAATGAGCCGCAATATTTGACTAGAAAAAATAGTTATTTTGGTCAAAAAATGGATTTTGGTCAAATAATAGAAAACCAAAAACCTATTATAATTTGTACCAAACAAGCATTAAATATCAACTGACTATCTACTATTAGTGCAGATGAATGCTAACTATAGCATGGCACATGCATGTTACATTCGTGAATGAAATCAAAAGTTCGTGTGGAATCAGATACCAATAGAGGTGCATCGGCATCAAGAAGCAGTCTTCTCAACTGACTAGGATGCCCCCCCCCCCACCCCACCCCACCCCAAGACAATTTTTGCATTGGGAATAAAGGAAGAAAAGAATCTGCAAAAAGAGAGAAAAAAGTGCAAAGGCTAGGAATCAAAGGTTTAGAGAAAGGCAAGTGTTGTACGTAGTGCATGGGAAAGGTCACATCCAGAACAAAGGGATTAATGAAGTGGGCAAAATATATATTAGAATTCAGCAAATCCAATTATGCGCCTCAATAGAACTCCTGCGGATATTTCAACGAATATCCAATTTATATGTATGACATCTCTTATCCCTTTTGAAGCCATTCAATTCTTTTGACAAGGAAAAAGTCCCGAATGCGAAGCCTCTCACCTGTATCAGAGGTCTCTTGACCAGGCAGATTGTAAATCAAAAGATGTGCACGAGTGACAAAGACCTGAGGGAGAGAGCCAACAGGCCAACCTCCAAGACAAACCCCCACAATATTTTCAGTAAAAATCTGTCCCACACAAATTAAACATGCGTTGTCGGAAAATTTCTCCCCACATCACTTCAGACCTTACCAACCCGCCTATGCCCCGGGCGGCAGAAGCCATTCAATTCTTTCTTTTATCTTAGATACATAATAGTTTGATATTACTTTCTAACCGACCTTGTAATACAAAAGTTTTATAGATCATGATGAGCATGGTTGTTATTTTGGACTCTTGACTTTTGTAACACATAATAAAGAAAAAAAAAATTGATTTTTAATTCACAACTCACTGTGAAGATATTTTTATGGTGATGGTAAAAACATCTTCACATACAAATTATTTTTAATTTAATTTATCTATAAAAAACTGAATTTCATAAAACATAATAGTACAAAGGTGTACAGAAATATCAATAATGAACAAATAAATTATCATAAGGAAAAAAAAGTACTTTGTACAGGATTTAATTTGTAAATTTGCGCTTGTGTAATCATTTATGAAAAATGGGTGCATAATTTGATTTCTAATCTTAAAGAAGACAGTATGTATGTGACAGAGTATATTTTGTTAATTTCCCTAATACATTTGAAAACATAATTATCTGCTTGGCGAAAAGCATTGGTACCAACTGATAGAAAAAACTTAACAAAGAATATCAAAATAACAAGTCAATTTAACATAAAAAGAAAAGGCTTTCGCCCAAAGAAGTAACATACATAATTAAACCCTTCTGGAAAAATTTTTGCCTTTAAAAGTTCACAAGAGCACCTAGCAGGAACTTACGACTGTGCACCCCAACATGTCCAATAAAAATATTAGAGTTTCTTAATGAAATCCATAATCCAACAGCATTAAATACTAGATTACGATTATACAATTTAACCTCCATACCAGAAAACAGAACTTAAAAAAAGTTCTTCAAACAAAGACAACAAATCCACAATCATTTCACTTGTCTCTGTAAGCAACAAGGCACCTGAGAAGCCATTTCATTTCGCCTGAGAGAAGAGAACAAATGCACCCAAAGTGCGCCATAAAGCCATTATCCATCCACCATGAAGCCTGAATTGGGAACTGATTATAAAAATAAATATCATTAGCAAACATTTCACCTCAGCAAATGTGCACAAATCTCGTATAGTTTATTCCTTGACCCTATGTGTCTTCAAATACAACTCAATCAAAATTATCAGATTTCCCTGTTGTTTGACCAAGAGTTTTGTGGAATTCAAGACAATACAGATACTGATCCCCATTGATATTCCATACTATCTTGCACGTCAAAAATTTAACCATGAACGCGGTTGGTTGAGACTGACCATTCTAATTGGGCATTCAATGGTTTCAAGGTTTTGCACGAAGAATAATAGGGACATTCAAGCCTCAGTACTCCCCTCGTGAATCCATACTCATCTTAAATGCAGGAGGATACATATATATCTTGCAAGGCATACAATTTCCCCTCTGCATCATACTAACTTTATTTTTGGCAGAAGGCGTCTTTGATGTACTCAAATATCTCTCTTTCTTTTCTTCTTCAACACAAGTGTGGTTTCCTATTCCCAATTACTGGATCTTTTTACCCAAAAACCATATTCTACTATTCTACTATTTACTGAGGACCCATGCCCCGAATATTAGTAACTCAATAGTGTCTATTTTTTTTTATTATTATTATTTTTGAATTGTAATCTTATTAATGAGAATCACCACAAATTGCAAATGAAATTGAATCAGAATACAGTCAATACATTTCCTATCCTCTCTACTCGCAGTAGATAAGGAGACGAGGCTATGGGCCACCTCATTCCCCTCACAGGGCGTGAAGCAACAAGTCCCACAATCCACCTCCATAATTAGTGCTACAATATCTGAAATAATAAAAGCATTAGTCGAAATTTGTCGTAATCATAATGCCTTACACAAGCAACCACAGACACCTGCACATGATAGAACTCAATTAAAAACTTCAAAGCTATTTCAGTTAAAAAATAAATTTGAGTTAATTGGTGAGCAAGCTTGCTTTGCACGCTACCCATTGTCGTCGTCATCTAATAAAAATGGATGTTTATCAACACATCCAGTGAAGCATGCCATTCTTAAAGAGTGCTCAACATAAAGAGTTAAGAAACTAGAGTTTGTTGATAACATACGCCAAAATACCCCAAAAGATAAAAAAAGAAGCAGGTGAACCACAACCTTTTAAATTCAGTTATCATGTTTATGGTGAAACTAAACTCAAATACGGGCATAATATGTTGACAGAATTCCCCACATCAAATTAATTGAAACATAATAGGCATTTGGATTCACCAATATCGGTGCTAAAATAGACGAGAATCATTTTAAAAATCTTCACCTGATATTTTCCTCTTTCCTAAATCAGCTAAACTTTATTATGGTCAGAGTAGCTTTGGAAGGCATAAAGTTTTATCATAGAAGAGTAGCTAGAACCGTAAATATGAATATAAAGCTAGTGTTCATTAAGCAAGACTAAGCATTGAATTCACACAACTATACAGCAAATTAAAAGCCCAAGAATTCTGTGAATTGTCTGTTTGGAGCAGAGAGACAACCATATCAGCAAGAAGGGTAGGAAGACGAGATAAAACTAAATGTTAACCTTCATTCTCATTTTTTGGTTTTGTCAAGAACTTCAATGTATCTCTTTTGGATCCCATATTGTTCAACCAGATGTCTCGCAAGATTATCAATGACGCCACCTTGAACCAGGACTTCAAGCCCTTTCTTACCTAAAATTATGTAAAAGGAGCAAAGACATATTACCAGCTTATAGAGATAAAAAACATAAACAAAAATTATGTGATGGAATAACTTCTAATTCCAACCCTATAATCTTGAACCAAGATTTTGAACAAAATATATAAAGAGATCAAATTGCAGTGAATAAGAGGTAGTATATCCAATCCTGTCCTATGAAACTCTACAGACTCTTTGAAAACTTGGATTTCTCTCCCATGACTCAATATGCAAAACCAAGTAATCTAGTACCTAATTTTTCTTGATCAAATGGCAAACTTAAGTTTGACTCCAATGACAAATAAAGCCTTTTTTAAGCATGTCATCATAATTGGTGGTGAAATTCCAATCATCAGCCCATGCCCCATGGTCTAGAAAAATTATTGGCTACTATAACAAGCTCATCTGGTACCAGAAATCAATTTGTATGATAAGTGCCTTCAAATGCAAATGTGTAGTGTCAGTCATATTAACAGAAAGACAATGTTATCAGAGACCAAACGTATCACCAAAAATGAGAAACAGAAGAACACAGAAAAGAAGTTTCTTTATTTACAGAGTGAGAGGACAGAAAGTGGGAGAGAGGGAGAGGGAGAGGGAGAGGGAGAGGGGGAGATAATACATGAAAGTTTCAAATGAGAGAATGAATATTAAGGCATACCAGGAAGTTCTGCTATTGTTGTACTACAAGCAAACTTCTTCTGCAGTTCTGAAGCCAATGCCTCCGCATCTATCAAAAATGATTCCAGGCCAGAAAGTTTGGTCACTTTTTTGTTGCCTTGCCTTCGTTCTGTCATTATTTGAATTGGTTTCAGGGCACCTTTGCGAACAACCGAATCACTTCCTCTGGTCACTCTGATATGGGATTGCATTCGATTGATGAAAGTTTGTCCTAGATCCTTCTTATGGATTTCGGTTGGGTACATTGAACCCTTTTTGATAGCTCCCTTATATAAAGCATCACATAGAGTTGCATCTAGAACCACAATGGACTTGTTTGCTGGTTTCACAAGGTTTTCTTTGTCAACGTATCCAAAGACAACTTGAGAGGCTTCTGGAGCAGTATATAATTTTCCTGTGTCTGCTCCTACAGAAGCGAAAACAGGGTTGACATGCACACTTGGCTTATAAAGCTCAGCAACATCCAGTATTTTATTCAACTGTCCTTCATTGACAACATCATTCACAGGCTGCTTCGCTGTCCTTTTCTCTGGTTTGAAAGACGTGTAGTCCTGGTGATTGCGGTTAACAGAAAATAGAGTCACCTCTTTTTTATATTTATCTTCCTTAACTGAAATCTGTCCATGCAATAAAATGTACAAGAGTCAATATAGAGTAGCCAATACCAAATCCATACAAACACTCAAATGGCAACATCAACATGGTATTAAAAGCACTTGTTGAATGCTATAGTATCATCCTACTTCTCATATCACTTGAGTTCAGCACAAGAATGCACACCTGAAAAAATATGCAGCAATATGGACGGAGGAGAACACTTTAACAAGACAGAAGAAAACCCCAAAAGAATGACTACATAGAATACAACATTCCCAGAGAACAATATAAAAACACTTCCAATATATATATGATTTTCATAGGTAAAAAAAATGTGGCGGCAAATTGTGAATCAAGGGGCCATCTTGAACAGTCTGCGTGAAGTATTAGAGGGCATGGTTTTGGTGAATCAAGAGGCCTTTGTGAAGGGCATGTGAAATTTAGACATGTAAAAGAAAGCACCAGCAGATGTGTACTCTGAGCATCATGAACATTAATCCATAGTATGGTAAAAACACAACTGGATCTAGCAAAATTCGTAAGAAGAGAAGCATGAGAAGTAAGGCACACCAGCCCCGTCGAGGATTTAGATTGTAGCCACTTTGACAATTTCTTGTAAGAAGACTTCTTTATATCCAGTGTAACACCCAAAGGCCTGCAAGGTAGCACATGACCTGACCTATACCAGTACAAACAAACGTAGAGTTAGGAATGATCATCCATCTTATAACAAGTAACTCAACAGTTGTAGAAGATAGTTATGATAGACACCAATCCACCTGACTGTACTGAGAGAATGTTTAGCTAGCTTAAAAAACGTAAAAGTTACTTCAAATTTTAATTTCCAAATATGTTTGGATAAGTTATTTTTTTCCATAAAAATTATTTCATCAATGAATAATATACACCAAGCAAACTCATCTTGTATATGTCTCACAAACTCATCCATGACTAAAGCGAAAAGAACCTTGATGCAAGACTACTCTGATAGGAAATCATACTACCGCCACTACAACTCACACTTGTGATTGGTCCATCGTGCATATTATTAATAATAGTACAAATTCATTCTCTCTACCGCCCACCATAGCACTTCCTGAGGCACTTACCATGCTTTTCTAAATTAATAAAAACCGTATACAACTCTTATTTCTTTCCTATTTACTTCTTTGTCAATCTCCTAATCAGGCAATTCCATAGAGATTGTTACACATAACCACATTGATAATTTATTTATTTATTTATTTTGTATTTGAACCAAAAAATTCCAAAAGCGTAATGGACACTTCTAGCTCATACTGCCAATTAGCATATTCTCCTTCGAACTTAATATAGGGAATAGCTCGTTCAAACTGATTAGAAAACTAGTGTTCAGTCGCAAGTTTAAAGAGACTATTGGAGGTCAAACCTCAACTGACTAAGGCACTCTGCCATCATGAAAGTAAATGTATTTATAATCTTCAATATCATTATGTCTCTACATAATGACAATAGGGTGGAAGGATTCACCCTGTCAATATCTTTCTCCTTCCCAGATATTCCAGTGTCTGCATCTTTATTTTATGTCAGTAAACAACCCGAGAAAGGTGTTAATACCAGATGCTTGCACACTTGTCTTGGTTGTCATTCACTTTCCACTAAAAAATTGGAAGTCATTACTACCAGAAAAGAGAGAGAAAAAAGGACAATGATCACATTATCAATACTGAACTGTATCTGGTTAACTCTCAAATGATAATGCAGATGCATTTAAATTTTACCGCCCAACTCAGACATTCATATAATGCAACATAGAGGTAGTACATAACTAATATAAGTAGTAGGGTTCATCGTCCAGTTACCATAATGTACTTCCAGGCATAGGAAGATCTTTATCCATGATTGTTGTATGCAAGGCTTGCAAAAGGCATTTGTCCAGAAGTGCATCTACATCCTCGACAGATAATGACTGTTGATCGTCCACATTTAATTCAACTTCTGAAGCATTTTCCATAACCTGAATATCACCCATGGCTGTTGATATTTGTTCAGTAACGTCATTTGTCACAACAATTTCTTCTGTAGAAGTGCGATCAAGAATAGAGGGAATGTTTTTGACATTAGGAGCATCTCCCACTTCTTCATTGTTGATGGCATTTCCTTGACCAACTGAGGCATCATCCTCACATGAATCAGATGCCTGACTTCTAGAAAATAAAGCAGGATCCTCAAACACAACATCTTCTAAAAAACCAGCATTTGGAACATAACAATTTTCGGCTGATTCCCTAAGAAAATAAAAAAATTAGGGAAAGGAAGACAGACAACCTAGCTCATGTATTTCAATCTAATAATAAATAAATAAATTGCTGTGGCAAAGTTCCCCACTCTCTCACCAAAGTGTATCACGGTAGTAATGATTAATTTTTAATGCCTTTCCACGCAAACCAGCTTTCAATGCTTCTGTGCTACTCATGGTGGTTGTGCCTACCTGAGTAATGATAAGTCCCATCATGTACTTGTTTAGTGAGTCACCAGATTTGAACAGTTACAACAGACTTAATCCAGCAACAGTAACATTTTGAAATGACTTACTGCTATTGGAGCTGGATTCCCTGGCACTTTGACTGCCCATGGCTCACCAGCTAAAAATGATGGAAGACCCTCTGCTGGAATATGGATGCCAGGGAACATCAAATCAGCCCCTCCTAGCACAAATCGAGACACCTCACCCCCTTTAAGCACAAAAGCAGGCAAGAGATCTTGAACCTTCCACAAAGCATAAACTGCCAAATAAAAGAAAACCGAAAAAGGTCAATTAAAATCCCTGGATACAATACCCAGGGTAAAGCTCCATGAAATCATTTATCTTATCATAGATATGGATAATTATGATGTAAAGCAACTAGTTAAGTAAGCACAAACTTGGCTGTTACAGTTAGCAAGAATAGCAAATGAGGAGGTCAATTGCATCTTCTGAAAGATATAATAGATGGAAAAAAATACCAATCTCACCTAATATGTAGAGTTTGCAAGTGCAAATAAAATTGTGATATGCAATAAAACATGGAACATCAAGGGTAGCTTTCTTTACATTACAGCTATACCCTTGATAATTTTTTAGTAACTTTGTGATACGCAAGCGGGAGTTGACTTTTCCGCAGAGCATAAGCACCTTCTTATCCTTCTTAAATTCAAAGTTTGTTGGATGATTATTCAAATATTGTGAGAAAAAACTTGCTCAAAAGAACACCACCAATACGACATATCTAGCATGCCCTACCTTTGAGTGCGGTTAGAACTATTACTTTCCGTAATTCGAAGTAACCAATTAGGTTTACGATGAAACCTAGAAAAGTCGCTTTGGGGAAAAACGTGTTAGTAGCTTTTATGCCATAGGAAGGTTACAATAGATTGTAACAAGCCATACTTGGCATTCAAGCATCTATTTCAAAATAAGAATTGAAGAACTCCAAAATAACTATTTGAATGGCTTGTGATGCTTTTTCGTCTTTCTCATGCATCCAACACTTTCATGTTAGTGATGACAGGGGTATTACAACCATTTCTAAATTCTTTTGGTTGTTTACTTTTAAGTTGTGACAAAGATGGCCATTTAAATCCTATTCAACATATTTTTGATGTTCACAGACGTTAGAAACTTCATGTTAACTTGAAGAAATGTTCTCTTATGAGAAAAGAAGTGGTGTTGTTAGGTTTCATTATTTCAATTGAAGGCTTAAAACCATATCATGAGAAGATCAAAGCAATCACCAAGTGGGCTACACCAAAGTATATTAGTGAAGTTCATAGCTTCTGCATATTAGCTTCTTTTTATTGGAGGTTTATCCAAAATTTTAGTGTGACATAAGTCTTGAGTGCTCAAATGAGACTTTTATGTGGACCAAAGAAAAAAGGGCCTTGGTAAAAATCAAGACTGCCATGACAAGAGACAAGCGCTTACTCCAATATTTCCATGTCTTGACAAATCCTTTCTCATGGAGTCTTTCCATGTGGGGATAAGAGACGTTCTAAGTTGAGAAGGAAGAGTTGTGGCTTTCTGTAGTGAAAAGTTGTCAAATGCTAAGCGTCGTTATTCAACCTTAAATCAGAAATTTTATGACTTAGTTCAAGCTCTTACCATTGTCGACAATATTGATTGTATCGAATTTTCTATTTACTCTAATCATGTTGCTTCTCAAGTGTAAAGCTGGAGCATATAACAAAAAGTTGATGCACTTGGCAAACGTGGTTGCTTGTTGACTACTATCCATGCCCAAGTAACACAATTTGGAAAATTTAAGAATCATATCAAGAGGACCCTTATTTTAGAGAGATTAAAAAAGATTTACCAAATGAATCGGGAAAAAAGATTATTCCTTCTGTTAAGCATGATTGTTATTTAGGGAAGATCGCAATTTCGGTCTCCTACTTTTAAATCAGGACATTTTGATCCTCAGCCTTTTAAATCGCCAAGAAGTCAATTCTTCTTGTTGAAAAGAAAATTATACATTTATTTTTAATTAAAACAAAAAAAAAAATTAACAGAAAAGAATAGGAAAGGAAAGGAAAGGAAACAGGGGACAAGGCAAGAGTGGTAGACTGGGGGACCAAACCAGGGGGTACGTGGGGCAAGATTGCTCAAGAAAAAATTATAAAGCCTTTCAAGGGACTATCCAAGACAATCTGGGATAACATTTCTTCCGTAAAAGCTTTACTATTAAGGATGGATCTACCTCAATTTATAATGCCACCCATACTTAATAAATTAATGCTCTTAATGAGTTTATCTTGTATGGTAAAACCTATTTCCCAAGAGTTTTGACTTTGACCAATTAACTATTCTAGGTTTTCCTTAACGCTCTTTTCTACTTACACTATCCCAAGAGTTCCCTAGACAAGACTAATTCATTGTTCGAACCTTTTATTTAAGGTTGTGTGTTGGTATCATCAATCGTAGAATAAACCACTTATAATCAAGAAGATAACATTTTGATATTAACTAACTCCAACAAAAATATTTATTTCCCTTGCAACCTCTAATTTAGTCACAACAAACAAGGATACAGATTATGATATATAAGAAAGACCTGACTCCGTTAGAATTAGTCTTATTTATTTCCATTCCAGAAAGCCAGTCCTTTTAACTTTCCAAAACAGAATTTCACCCCACGAGAGATAAGAAGTTATCCCACCTACATATGGTCATCAGGGTGAATCATATTGCAGCATTCAGCTCTATCTTGGACCAACTGTCAATTGAATTAATCTATATTGTTCTTAAATTGACATCTATACCCTGAATAAAAATGATTAGGTAAACTGTAAGCAATATATGTGCAAGTAACACCTTGGAGGCAACTACATATAACAAGAATAGAAGATAATTAAAGAATGCTAGATTATACCTGTTGGGAATATTTCCTTGCCTCGCCCATCGCTATCGAAAAAGATGGGATAATCACCTTCCAAAGCAAATACAAGAACTCGGTTTGGATACTTTGAAACAGTTACATCTACCTAAAAAATTATTAACCACGTCAACAAGTTTGACAAGTCGAGTATTTAAATAAAAGTATAATCAATAGACTAACTCAATGACATATATATCCCTCTTTCCTTCAAAGTTCACAACTCATGACTGGCACCTTCATCATAAAGTACACAGCCAGAGGATACAAAATAAAAGGGTTGGCTACAAATAAACACCATGACAACATGCATTCAAATCATTCACTAATTAACATTTATTAGACTCATGAAGCATATCAATCAGACTGGCATTCTTGCGTGAAAAGACATTTTGACTCGCACATAACGGACAAAAATATATGTGTAGACATAGAAATTAAGCATTACAAAACATAATCTAGAAGACTAGAACTACATTAAATGGAACCATCGATTTGAAGTATACTGATACGTTAGTGGAACTCAACTATTAGATTATACTAATTAATAGCCATACACCAAAAAATATGTCATGGAACTACAGAAATTTCATGGAAGGGCAAGAGGAAGGGAGGCACTCATATACATCAAAAGTTATCAACAATTTACACAACTATAGGATGCCAAATTTCCTTCTTCAGCATATGAACCTTTATATCTTCAGACATGAAATAACAGAAAGTTAGAAGTCAGTGTTTTAAACGGCTAAATCAGGTATCAAGGCTATAACTGAAGTTTATTATAGAATATTTCAACAAAATCAAAAGTCTAATTTGCAACTCAAAACTTAATTAGATCAAGAAAGTAGCAAATAATAAATCTAAAACAAATGAAGGCAAATATTAGCTATTCAAGGGTTTTAGAATGTTACAGCTGGATTTAGCACAGTTCTTGCGATTTGCCTTCATTCTGATATATACTTGCAACTAGTTAAGGATAGAGGCTCCTCTTTCCCAGAGAATTGTATTGAAACTATTACAGTCATATTTGCATGCAATTCTCTTATAATTTTGTTAATATCACTATATTGTATTAATTGGGTAAGACAGTTGCATTATCCATTATAGAAAAATTCCTCCATGGCATATAACTATGTTCCTTTTGTCAAATCTATAAAATCAAACTTCCTAACTGAGAATAGACATCACGATTAAACCGAAGGAAAATGTACTTTTGTGTTCAAGGTCATAATTTTCCAAATTTTGGTAATGGTATCTAAGTGTTAAGTGATGTTTTATACAGGGTGTGATTTGTAATTGGTTTCTACTTGTTCTCTAATACTTAACATGTGTAAGTTAAATAATAGAATGTAGTTTATAATTTTCAAAACAAGGTATGACAAGTATGACTACACCTTGAATACAAGGTTTGTTATGTAATTTTTTCTAAGAAAAATATAAAAAACAAAATTAGAAAATAATGCATTTACATGTGCTAAAAGGTTGAAACTTCCCAGAAGTTTATGTCTGGTGTTTCTTCTCATCCACAATTGATTCGCCATATAAATTCAAAACATTTAAGGGCTCACAGCAAATATCAGTACTGCCTTCAAAAAAACTAAAAAGAAGTTCCATTTGACCATTCAAGCAGAGATGGACACGAACTAGTAGACAAGCTGATTTTGCAAAGGAAACACTAATGTCACAAAATCAAAACCAAGAGAGAATATTTATAGAGTAAATCCTTTAGAATCATACATACTACGCAGTCTGTCCCGCTTATATAAAAAAACAGACGCGCATTCATACATATAGTCACCACAAAACTAAACATGGAATTAATAAATTCCAAATTATCCATGTACTGAAAATTGAAAACATACTACCCCAACTCAAAAAAACAGAAAAATATGTATTCTTGAATTCATATAAAGCCAAAAAAAAAAATCCTATAAGTTGGTTGCATACTATAGATTAAATAGATATACCTTGGTGGGCAGCAGAACATCAATATCAGCATCAGAAATATGAGGAAACCGCTCTTTGACAGTACGTTTCAACTTCTTACGGTCCGCCCCTGACAGCCTCTGTTGTGACTTTGCCTCCAGTGCTTTCTTAAACATTTCTTTTCTTATTTAGATTTAAACTAGTGTTGTTAGGGATTTGTGTACTGTCACTAACAAATACTTTTTATCGACTAAAATGAGATTTTTTTCCGTCAAATAGAAGGGGATCTTCGAGAGTGAATATAACAAATTAAGGCGGTGAAGGCCAAGGGTCTCTCTCTCCCTCGCTTCTCTCTCTATCTCTCTCGAATAGTCGAATAGTCGATACTTGTGGCTCTAGGTGTCACGTGCTTTGCGTGTGACACATATGACATTGCATTTCTTTTGTTTGTATCTGAATAAAATTATTTTACCCACCAACATTAAATTAAAAAATTCAAAATCCTTTCATCTCCCGAACTATTTTATCCTCTTACAATAAATTAAAAAATTCAAAACTCTTTCATCTCCTACTATTATTAAACAAAATAAGTTGTTTGAAACATTTGGACCATTTATCTTCAGTTTTTTTATTCTTTATGGAATACAAAGAATAGACCCTAAAAGGGATAAACAATTTTGAACTATTTTACCCTCGTATATTACAACTTTGGATTATTTTACCCCACTACATTAAATTAAAAAATTCAAAACCCTTTTATCTCTTAGACTATTTTACCCTCCTACATTAAATTAAAAAATCCAAAACCCTTTCATCTCCTACCATTATTGAACAAAATAAGTTGTTTGGGACTTTTGGACAATTTATCTTCAGTCTTTTTTTCACTGCGGAATACAAATAATCATATGATGGTTCCAAAAACTTTTCATTTTTCACTATTATCGAACAAAATAAGGGGTTGTTTGAGCCTTTGGACAACTTATCTTCACTTTTTTTTAGATTAAAATTGATTACAGAAACTTGGATCAATGTCTCATATTTGAATTTTTTCCAAGAATAGTGAAGTGGACTACATGTTCGGAGCAAATCCAAAAATATACTTCTTCCTCAGTCTTTAAGATATATGTTACAATTTTTATTTTTTTTAGTAGAAATAAAATTTACCTAAAGAATGGTAAAATTAAAAGAAAGTATAAAATACATATCAACTATGAAATGTATGTCTACCATTCTCTCATACTAAAATTAATAATTATTAATTTTATTCTTCATAAAATGCAGTCATGCATCAATTCCACAAGATTTAATATCAAATGTCCATCAATCATCAAATCTCAAATCATCAAAAAGTGGGTTCAAGTTATTGTTGGTATTACCAGAATATAAATTTCATCTCGATTATAATTGTACTTCTATAAATATAAATAAAATATCAACATTATTCATTATAACGCGAACAATACAATACATCATGTTATCAACAAACGTGTTGTTTTATCTTTATTGTAATTGTTATTTTAACATTTCAACTATTAACAGTTAAAAATAAGAATTTTAAAAATATTAAAAATTAACAAAATTATTACTGAACCACGTGCAATGCACATGTTTCTAACTAATCTTATAAATACAGTAAAACTTTATTGACACCAAGAAAAATTATTAATTTATCGATTAAATAATAAAATTTTGATTAGAAATAATTTTATATTCAATGTACATTGAAATTAGTATGTACGTACATAATTGTTGATAAATTAATAAATAATTTATATTCTTTTAATTAAATAATCACATGCAAAAAATTGAACAAAGTAATGACTTACTTGAATAATTGGACGAAAAAATAAATGTTGGTCGAGGCAAGAGTTCGACTCTTTGTCCTTAAGACGATAATGTCTCGCACTAGTGCTAATAGTTCTCCGACACTCGTCTCTCAAGATACAACGACTTCGTATTGTAATAGAAGCACTTCAAATTACAATACTAACGAACCTACTAAAGTTTTTGAACTATTTGAACGAAATTTGGAACACATAAAAATATTAAGGGACTGAAATGGAGAACAGAAAAGTGCAGGAAGCAAAGAATATTAAACTGCAGAAGACAAATTTGGAATAAATAATTTCTGGATATGGAGAACCTATTTATAGTTGTTGGAAAGTTGTGTCTCAAAATATACAACTGCTGAAAGGTTATGTCGAAAAAGACATAACCCATCTGTTCAGACTGACATGTCTGTCCGGACAGATTCTAGAAGCAATTGACATGTGGCGCGTCCTGAGAAGCTGACTGAAATGCCACGTGTTGCAACATGGGAGTTTTGAAATAAAATACTTTTTTATTATATTTTTATAAAAAATTATATACCTGTGACCCAGCCCGGCCGGCAACGGCGCTTGCGAGCCCAACTTACTAACATATAGGTCTCCACTCGTCTAAAGACAATTGGTACCCCGCCCAAACCCAATTGTACAACTTAAGCTATTTAAGATGATCATTTTGCTTCTATTTTACCAATCTATGATTAGCACTATTCCAATCCCCATTATTTTTCAATTCCAACATTTTCTTATTTAAGTGGCATACTTTGAAATTAAGTTCTCATTCACCCGAAATTGGTTTTAAGAAACTAAATACACTACGTTATTCTACTCGCGGAGTAGAATAAACTTGGCCAAATAAATTCCCGTTTCCAACCACGGGACCCACTTAATTAATTGGTCAAAACCATTTTATAAAACCAATTTCCAACAATAATATATCAAGAGTTAAAGCATCTCCAACAAGCTCTTTAAACATTGAATACTCTTTAATTTAAAAAGTCAACTCTTAAATTCCCGCTCCAATGAATTCTTCAATTTAACATTTTAATTTAGAGAGTGTCTCTATTATTAAATACATTGAAACAATTTCAATTTTCAATACTTAATATATTAGCTTTAATTAAATATTATAGGATAATTTGCGGCCTTCATCCCCAACCTTTGAACTTTTGGCACTTTTATCCCCATTCTTTATTTTTTGGCACTCATATCCTCAACCTTTCTTATTTTGGTGGCTGAAGTCCCAAACCTTTGAACGTTTTGCACTTTTATCCTCATTCTTTATTTTTTGGCATCTATATCCTCAACCTTTCTTAATTTGGTGGCTGAAGTCTCCAACCTTTGAACGTTTGGCACTTTTATCCTCATTCTTCATTTTTTTGCACCCATATCCTTAACATTTCTTAATTTGGTGGCTGAAGTCTCCAACCTTTGAACTTTTGTATCATATTTTTAAATTTTTTAATTGAAACTTATGAAAAGTTTATTTAAAGTCAAGTTTTTTGAGTAATTTTATCTATAAATGTTGATTTATTTAAAAAAAAAAAACTTATTTTTACAAATTTTATGAGATTTTCTTTATTTTTTTGCACCCATATCTTTATTCTTCATTTTTTTGCACTCATATCCTCAAATTGAGCATTAATCAAAATATAGTTTTCTAAATAAAACAATTTAATCTAAATAATACAATATTCAGAAAATAGGACTGGCCATCAACCTAAAAAAGATAACGGGTCAAATATCAAAAGGTCGAACCAAGTCGAACCAAAGTCAACCTGGTTTCAATTAAAATTCAATTTTTTGCACCCATATCCTCATTCTTCATTTTTTTACACCAATATCTCCAAATGAAGCATTAATCAAAATATAGTTATCTAAATAAAACTATTTATTTGAATAATACAATATTCAGAAAATAGGACTGACCATCGATCCGAAAAAAATAACGAGTCAAGGGTCAAAAGGTCGAACCGGTTTCAATTAAAAAATTAAAAATTAATCTAAAAATATCATAAAATTTTTAAAAATAAGTTTTTTTAAATAAACAAATATTTATAGACAACATTACTCACAAAACTTGGCTTTAAATAGACTTTTCATAAGTTTTAATTAAAAAATTAAAAAATATGATCCAAAAGTCCAAAGGTTGGAGACTTCAGCCACCAAATTAAGAAATGTTAAGGATACGGGTGCAAAAAAATGAAGAATGAAGATAAAAGTGCCAAACGTTCAAAAGTTGGGGACTTCAGCCACTAAATTAAGAAATGTTAAGGATACGGGTGCAAAAAAATGAAGAATGAAGATAAAAGTGCCAAACGTTCAAAAGTTGGGGACTTCAGCCACTAAATTAAGAAAGGTTGAGGATATAGGTGCCAAAAAATAAAGAATGAGGATAAAAGTGCCAAACGTTCAAAGGTTGGGGATGAAGGCCGCAAATTACCCAATATTATATACAAATTGAGAGAGAAGCATATGGAAGAAAAAAAGAGAGAGAGAGAGAGGGAGACAAAAATATTAAATATTTATTGGAAGAAGTAAAATGAAGAGCATAGAGATAAAGAGACTGCTAGAATGCTTAAAAAAATTGCTCTTTATATTTATAAGTGTTCTTTAAATATAGCTAAACTGTTGTAGATCTTCTTAAGCACATACATCAAATTAAGACACACAAAACAATGAACAATTTCATAGAAGATCAAGTGTCTCAAATTTTAATTCCATAGAAGATCAAATGTCTCAAGATGACGAGATGTTACATGCATATGCAATAAACATCATTTGTACAGATACAATCGTCATCAACTTTAGTCTTAGATTCAAAATCATAGTAATTTTCATATTTTTGCACTTATCAATAGCGTCTCATTTGAAAGGGGTGAAGAATTCAACATTGACTAAAGAAATGAGATAATTTTGTGAGTACAAAAATCAGTATTTGTCGTCTATTCAAAACGAAGTGCAACAATGGGTTCAAGAAAAGTTTCAACTCTTAGATGCAAAAATAACTACTTTTAGATACAAAATGTCAAATATACATTTTTGCAAAAAATGACCACTTTTTTTTGCGAGGTTAAGATTTCACGACTTTAGACTAATAGAATAGGTTTTGCAATTACACAAGTTAATCTCAATTAACTCATAATCTTCAGATATATCTCATTTTCATAATACATATATTCATGGTTGTTGCGAGTTAATTAAGAATACAATACTTTAATTCGAATAGCATTTAATTTGTTAATTAAGATTGGAAGTGGAAACTTGAAATCTTGATAACTGAAATTATTATTTGAAGGTAAGAAAATGTTAATGTTTTTTTTTTATTAAGAACCTCGAACTTGTTATAGTACTAACATAGAATGTTGAAGATTCGTAGTTTTAAAGTGTTGCAGAGTTTACATATTTCCTTCCCTTGGTATTTCCGTGCACTTCTGGTGAGGTGTATTTTATTTTATTTTTTTGGTAAAATTTCAAATATAGTTTGCAGCTAATAGAATCACTTATTTAATTAAAAGTAACTTATTATGCATGTTAAGATGATCTTTCTCATTGATTATTACTGTCCAGGATGTTCTATATGCAAATCATTAAATATTTAAATTTGACGATGTACTTATCTTGTTGTTTTCGTGAGCTTCAACTCAGCTAAGTGTACGTACATATGTTATTGGAATTAAATTTTAAACATTGAACGGGTATTAATATAATCTGAGAGATTCAGAATTTATAAATCAATTTGTCCCGGCAAAGCAAGAATACAGGATAATTAAACTGACAAATTAATTAGTACAAGGAGTTTTATTAAGGCCACATTTATTCTGCATGAAATTTAATGCGGGCAGTGTTGATCATGTAACTATACACTAGAACAGAAATAAGGAAATTAAGCTATATTGTATATAGTAATTAGGCTTTGATATTGCAATGGAAAGTACGGCAGTTGGAGACACAGCGCCCCATCATCTCTTCATCTGCAAATATTTGTAAATTGAAATGATAGATCATCAAATTAGTCTATATGTTGAGTAATTAAGGTAGAGGAGGAGGAGGAGGAGAATAGAAGATGGATACCATCAGTGAACTTAGCACATTGATCGAGCATGCATCCGAGATTACAGTAGTGAGCTCTGCGCGAGTTAGTCTCGCGAGGAAGACAATGCACTGGACAATATTTGATGCAGGCAGCCACACCAATGCCGCTGCTTTTGCATTCTTTCATGCACTGCTCAATGCAGCTTTCAGGCTGTGGTACTATATGCGCTGGCATAATTGGATCAGATGATGCAGATATTAATGTCGACATTTCAAGCATCATCACCAACCACACAACCGTGAATCCGACTCCTCCTTTCCTGGCCTCCATCAATCTATAAGTAGTACTATCGTCTGAGATTTATTTCTGGTTGACGATTCAGTAGTGTAGTACTAGTCTACTAGAGGAACCTTCCCTTTATAATCACAATTACAATCACAGTCATGCTTGTTGAATGGGAGAAAGTCCCATGCATTCATGCGTTGCTGCAGTTAGTTCATTTACTCCATATGATCGATCCATGGAGATTCAAGTTACCTATTTCACACTTACATCTCCCCCACGTCGTTTATGTATGTTTGCTCTACTACACTAAGTTTTAATATTATTTCACAAATTTGTTACTTTTTACAATATTAATTAAAATATCAAATAACTGAAAAATATATTTTCATTCTTTATGATCAAGAAAATAAAATACTATCTGCCATCCAAAATTTGTTTAGATTGTATTTTAGCATACTAATATTCAAACTAATTTAACAATTTATTAGTTTAGTATGTAACATTTAAAATATTTAATACACTGATAGAAAACTATTATTTTCCAATTTTTTTTTTTTATATGAACTGTACTTTAATATGTTAGAACATAAATATACTTAATATTCTTGGGGCCATCTTGTCTTAAAATCAACATATATCCTCTGCGTACATTCTTGTGATGCTAATTGCTTTGAACTATAACAAGTTTTTCATACTCTTCATAGCTTGGCTTTCTCCTATCTAGGGATATATCAACATGTGTTTAGATGCATGTACGGAAGAGGTGATTTATTAGGGATAGGGCTGGATGATTGTTGATCGAAGGGCAACATTGGTGGGCAGTTGCTTTCAACAATTGGAATACAATATACTCAGTTGCATATGCAATTGTCAAAAAAGAAAATATTTTTGGTTGGAGATGGTTTGCGAGGCATTTGAGTGAGGATTTGGGCATTACTGATAGTTATGAATGAACATTTATGAATAATAGACAAAAGGCTGCAAAATGTGATTACTGCACATAAATATTACGTGAGACATAAGTAGACAAATTTCTTCAAAAGTGACTTCAAGGGAAAAAATTCGTAAGTACCATTTGTGGAGGGCTATAAGTCCACTCATGTGGCAGATTGGCTTCTCCGGTATTACATGCTATCTCATTTTGAAGAATTCTTTGATCATAATTGTAGTTTAAGCATATCAGAAAGGCAAAAAATGAGGAGTTTATGCTTGAAAAATGACTTTCACATACTTTTTTTTACATCCACCTACCAATTTTCCATATTGATTCAGTCGTCTTTCTGCATATCACCGTCATGCTTATCTGCATTCATGGAATATAAGTGAACGAGAGTTTTAGAGGAGCGAACCAGGGGAACCAAAAGTAATGTATTAACTTGGAATCTAATTTGATCTAAAAGTTTAAGCCATTCAAATTTAGGCCCTTTTAGTATCTTGGATGATCAAATTATGATTCCGTATGCATTTTAGGATAATAATTAAATCACCCATGATACTAACAAATTTTCCCACCTCACCTTATGAATAAGTCTTTTCAAGTCAAACCAAAGCTCTTGAACCCCAGAATGGGCTTTAGGTAATTAGGTTCACACGAAAAGATTCTTAGACAGAATAGCGACAAACTTGAAGGGAACAGCGGACTAGAATTCAGATTGAAATGAACAGAATCCATTATAAAACCCAAGAATCACAATTGTGTCAAACACAAAGAAGAGCACACACAGTGTGCTTGATGAGTGGTCCCATATCAACAACTAAACTAAAATTCTGATATCAACAAACATTTTGTTGAGGACCAAATGTGGATAACTGAATCTTATATACATGACTCGATGAACTTGACCCAAAAAGTTAAGCCATCAGTCTTGGATCCACTATAGCATATTAGCTGTTCAAACTTTTACTATAACATAAATGTGGGTTAATTCTGGATCACTCACGATCCTAGCAATAATGAGTTGCTGTAAATTAGCTGAAATTATGGCAACTGCAAGTGACCTATAAGGAATTCGGCTATTTGGGAAGATTTCACAACAGAGTACTGTGAAGGTACTCTCATTTAAGGTTTGCAGTTTGTACTGAGATCATTTCCACTTGTTGAGTGGATTACTCTCATTGTACTCTATGTATCTGTCATAATATCTGAAAATAACACTTCCATGAATTTTGTTGATTACAGTTTTCTGTCCCAATTATGGCAATTGACCTATAAGGAATTGGGCTACTTGGGAAGATTTCATGACAGAATACTGTGAAGGTACTCTCATTTAAGGCTTGTAGTTTGTACTGAGAACATTTCCACTTGTTGAGTGGGTTACTCTTGTGGTACTCTACATATCTGTGGTCTTATCTGAAAAAAAAAAAAAAAAAAAAAAAAAATCCATAAATTTTGTTCATTCTAGTTTTGTGTCCCAATTGGTGGGGGTTTGCTCAATTAACAACCAGTTCAAACTAAAGCATCCAAAAGCACTCTACTTTTTTTTTGTGTTTTTGCCATGTAATTGCTTACAAGCAAATAGTGTCCATGAAGGCAATCATGTTGAAAATACTCAAATGATTTTGGTCCTGAAAGTTTCTTTTAGGACAGATTAACTTCAAGAATAATGAAATCTCTGAATATGATGTGCAAATGAGTGGTATTGCAACATGGGAGAAAATTTGACATAGATTTTAGTGAAATGCAAGTGGCTTTCATTTTTCCATTTCTTTTCTCCTTTTTTCATTTTCTGGGGTGGGGGCGTACATGGAACTTGAAAGATCAGAATTCAGAAACATCGTCTAAGTAGACAAGTATCTGTACATAGAGAGATAAAGATAAGTAGTTAAGACAAAAAAAAAAAAAAAAAGCACCAAAAGAAATTGCTAGCCAGCAAATGTGCCCTTTAGACTTTCGTTTTAGCAAACTATCAAATTCTTGCTGAATTTGAAGTATCACAGTATACATGAAAATTATGTTAATATCTTAGTTTCTTTTTGAAAATTGTAAATCATTTAAGTTGTCATGAACTTTTTTGTGTGGAAATGTGCTTCAAGCAGAAGTGTCGAGCAAAAACTTTTTTCATATAACTACTTATGATTGGCAAGGAACTTCATTATAGATGTTGAGGAACATGAAAGTAGAACTGAAAATTTGGAAAGTAAAGTAGATGAGAAGGATAATAAATCTGTGGAGATAAAGGTTTTGCTTTTTGCCCGAGCAAGAGATTTAACTGGAATAACTGATATGCTATTGATAGTTTCAACAGGAAATACTGCTCCCGATTGCTTAAAATCCCCTTGTCAAATTCCTGAAGATTATCACCAACTTATTTGAATGTTCTAAATATTTCTCATTATTTTCTTTAAAATGATTTTTTCAAGAATGTTTCGTATAAATCAAGAAGGATATAGAACAATGAGAGTGCTTTCATGATTAGGACTAGAACTTTCTAGGTTGTTGTTAACTTCTATTATAGATGTTTCTAAAAATGTAACAACCAAGTATAAATAGGGTGTTAGTGTTGTGGTTAGTTGGATATGAGGTAATGAGTGAGATCAACTAAAGTGAGGTGTTGTAAAATAATAGTGGTGTGTCCAAACTGTGTAAGTAAGTTATATAATAAAACAAGTTCATTTTGTGTTACAAATCCAACAAGTGGTATCAGAACAAGTCGATTGAGGGCCACGTGTTTCCAGAGCAAGACAGTCGAGTGGAGATCAGTCAAGTGGAGATTATTTTCGAGCTTCTGTAAATCGTGCACAAATTGAGATTGTGAAGCTTCAATAAAGATTGCTTGGTAACGAGAAGGTTATTCAAGTCACGATGGGCGACCTACAAGTGATAGGCAGAGTAAAGAAGCTCAACAACCAAAACTACACCACATGGCTGACATGCATGGAGTCTTATCTCCAAGGCCAAGACTTGTGGGACGTAGTTGGCGGTAGTGAAGTCTACGCCAAAGGAAGCATGGAACACATTTGCAACTCTGTTTTCAAAGAAAAATGATCTAAGGTTACAGCTTCTGGAGAATGAGCTACTGTCCATCACTCAGGGGGAGATGACAATAAACTAATATTTCAACAACGTAAAATCTCTCTGTCGCGAAATCTCTGAATTAGATTCTTCAAGTAAAATTTCAGAGTCTAGGATGAAAAGAATAATCATACATGGATTGAGACCCGAATTTAGAGGCTTTATTGCCGCAATACAAGGTTGGCCAGAGTAACCTTCACTAGTCAACCTAGAAAATTTGCTAGTCGACCAAAAAGCGTTGACTAAGCAAATGTTAGGAGTCTCACTAAAGAAAGAAGAAGAAGCATTGTTTAGCTATAAGAAAAAAGGCCGATCCCCTCGACAAAATAGTAAAGAAGAAAAATTCATAGAAGGTTCTCAAACAAGGGGAGCTCAAGAAAATCGCGACAAGAGACGTCAGTTGTCCAAAAGATATAGGCGACCTAATAGCTCTTGCTTTGTATGTGGCAAACAAGGTCATTACGCAAGAGATTGTCGATTTAGGAAAAAGCCAGTAGAAGAAAATATGGCAACCTCCAACGAGCAAGAAAAATATAATAGTGAAGAAAAATGGGATGCCAAAGCGTCGCTCGCAGTAATTGAGCAAACTCATGAGGAGGTGTGCAATTTAAGTCTTGAGGAAGAATCGGCACTGATGGTGGTCATCCCTGGACGAATGAATTATGAAAATGATTGGATTGTCGACTCAGGATGTTACAATCACATGACAGGCGACAAGGAGAAGCTGCAAAACACAACAGAGTATAAGTGGATACCGCAGATGGTGGATCTGCTAGATTCAAAAAAAAATTGGAGATAAGTTGCAACAAGAAATTGCAAAAGTACAACAAAACCCTGAGGAAATTGAATATTCACATGAGTCAAGTGACGGATAAGAACTTACGAGGGCAATGCAAGGTCCATGGCAAAATGGTGTACATCAACCAACACCAGAAAAGAATAGATCGAGCCAACAAGAAGATGTTGAGATACCAACGAGTCCTCAACCACAACTAAGAAAATCAACTAGAGAACGAAGGCCAAATCTCAAGTACGCTAATGCAGTAGTAGAAGAATATGAAAGTACTAAAGAGCCAGAAACCTTTGAAGAGGCAGTCCAACACAAGGAATATAGAAAGGCAATGGAAAAAGAGATCGTGGCTCTAAAACAAAATGAGACTTCGGACTTGACGCCAATACCTAACAGAGTAAATCCTATATCCTGTAAATGAGTATACAAAGATATGAACTATATCATATTCTAAGCCGAGATCTATGACGTGTTCTATCCATAAATACTAGGCGCATGTTTAGTAGTGCTGAAATTATAAGTTGTTGGTGAATGTGTGGATAAAAAGTGGGTAGTATAAGTTTGACCAGCTATATAATTTAAGCAGCTCCAAACATGTGCTAGATAATGATCCATGATTATTCACATATGAAGTTACAAAGTTTGGCAATACTATAGTTTGTTATCAAGGAATCATCCCGAGTACAAAGCAGCCTCCTCAAGTGTCACAATGGACAGCTGATGTAATAGAATGAACCGAATAGATGGGTCATAAAATGTATTGAGCTGGAAACTCCCTTTTGTTTTGGTGCAATTTTGGCATGCAGTCGATACTGGGTTGCTGACTGTGCTTGAGCAGAAAGGACTGAATCTCGTCATTCTACGCTATATATTTGCTTATGCAACAAATGATATCATACAAGGAAATAATATGATATTAAGTATGTTGTCTTTATTGGGCTGGAATTTAAATTTGAATTTGAATTAGAAACATATTATAACCCTCCGCTCTGTACACATATGAAACAAGCACTTTGTTAACATCCTAAATTGCCAAGTCAGTTTTTATGGTAAGATGGCGTGCTTCTTTAGTTTATATTTTATTGTATTTCGTTTCATATACTTGTGGTGGTTTCAACTTTCAAGTATGAAAAGAAGACCATGCTATACCGCGACTTATGAGGTGCAAGGAGAGGCAAATCATTAGTGAAGTATGATGATGGCCCATGCCCAAGGGCCAAGGGTGATATTTTCCAAGTTAAAACAAAACGGGACTACATTGTCTAATTCCTGATCATCACTTCAGTACAAAAAAAGTCACCACATTGCTCGTATGGTTGCTAAAAACCCCTTCACAAAAATTCAAAAGAAAAGGCACATATGAAGAGCAAGCCATGGAGAATTGAGCCAGTCTTTCCATGGGGACGGGACAGGCAGGGCAGGGCAGAGCAAGGTGGAGTGCACATCATCTCTGCCCCTGCCCCTGCCCCTGCCCCTGGCAACGAGGTTTGGGGAAAGGCCACATTCCATAAAATTGAGATAGTGCTTAATAAGCTCCAACTAAGGAGTGAGCCATATTTCTCCCTCCTTATATCTGCAGCTTCCATCAGCTCAGATACAAAGTTGCCATCAGCAGAACATGTATGGAATGATATCTACACTACACAAAATGAATTTTTAAGGGATTCCGAAAGATATATAGCATAAAGAGTTTTTACATAGAATATTTGATGATGCGGATGGAACTTAATGCACACGGATTGTCCAAGCGAAAATATGAAAACATCATACCAGACTTGACAACACCACCCTGTTTCATGCTTTATATGTTACATATATTTCACTCATCTGAAACTCATCATAGGCCATGTTTGTACCCCAACTGCAGGCAGTGATGGCCGGATCACAGGGACCCGCTTCACAACTGAGAATGCTTCATTCAGACGAGCAGCACGGCTCATAAACTGGGATACCTTCTGCAAGATAAAAATTGAAAATGAAAAGTCTCTAATAAAGGAACTAAATGTTCTTGAACAATAAGAAGATGCGAAGTGCACAAGAAACAATTAGACGTATTTCTTCATATCCAGGAAACTATATGGAGAAACACATAAATTCTCTTCAACTTTATTGATTTAAGCAAGTATAGATTATTCTCACTCATGATCCTCTAAAACATAGCACTAAGGAAGAGCTTCCCCTAATTCTTCAAATTATCAGTAACAAAATCATTCCAAAGGCCAAGGACACCTCACATTCAAATGTCATTAAATAGTAAAATTAGTCCAGAAAAACTGCACAATTGTCCAATTATCATAATGCAAAAACACAACCAAGGAGAACCTAGAAAATGCAGAGGAAAATCCATGAAAAAACCAAATGTTGAAAAAGTCCACTCCCTTAGGATTGGCAGTTGATGAGTAACATGCAAGTCAAGTAAACTGCCTGAAAGTTCGGTAAGAAATCGTTCATGGATTCAATGCCCACAGTGTTCATAATTTTGATGAAGGAAAGGCCAGTTACATCAGAAGAGCCAAGTAATGAGAAATCGTTACAGTTTTTCACTACTAGTCTTTGCTACCACATCTCATTAAGGCTTGAGAAGGCCTTGGGTGCCTTAGGGTCCCTAGCATTGTCAACACCTAAGAATTTTGATACTGAATCAAGAATGTTGTAGAGGTCAAACTAAAAATAACTATTTCCTTCCATAATTCCATACCAGGTATGTCATGTGGTAACAAAAATGTATTTGCTCACCTATTTTGTAATATATTTACTTTCCTCTAAAATAATACACGCGAAAAAAAGCTCCTTAGATAAATCTTAAACTAAACCTGCTATGTACTTACATATGGGCCTAACTGACCAATTCTAGGGGGTCATTAACATCAGGGAATTTTTCAGGATTGACCCCAAGACTCAGGGAGGTGAATGGGATTCTCCCGAGCAGGCTACCTTGGTTTGCTCAAAAACAAAATAAAGCAAAACTAAAGACTTTCTTCATAGAAGTTAAGCATTGCTGTTCAAAGGGATATGAAATGCAAAATTTCAACAAAGCAATAGATTCACAATCCATGAAGAAAGTTAAAACTTTCTGACTCTTAAGCAGCTAAGCTGACAATTCTTCCAGACTTGATCAGATTGTTCTCTTCTCCGCGATCCTCATAAATACAAATCTTCAGTTAAAAGAAATATCAAAGTAATTACAGTCCACAGATAATGCTTTTCTAGACTCACAAGTTACAATACAATGATATGAAGGCAATATTCCACAAAATTTATGAGCAATACTATTCGCAAATCCAACCAACAATAATATCAGGGTAGCAACATGAACTAAAATTGTGGAAATACAAATCTTCAGTTAAAAGAAATATCAAAGTAAATTACAATCCACAGATAATGCTTTTCTAGACTCACAAGTTACAATACAATGATATGAAGGCAATATTCCACAAAATTTATGAGCAATACTATTCACAAATCCAACCAAAAATAATATCAGGGTAGCAACATGAACTAAAATAGTGGAAAAAAATTCACTGACCTTATCATCAACAGTAACCTTAATCTCCAATCCCCTAGTCTTCTTCTTCATCTTATACAATCTACGACCCAAAATTACAAACCCCATCACCGCAGCTGCCATAGAGACAGTCCACAATGGACTCACTCTAAATATGCAGTATTTCAAAAGCTCTACTGGCATCTTCCACCACGCCACACCCCTCTTCTCAATCTCACCACTTCCGTTAATTCCATTTCCAACAATACCGTCCATCTCATTCCCAATTGCCTTATTTTCACACTTGTCTTCGCTTAAAACCGCCGACCGATCTTGTGCATTCGTGCTTTTTTCAATGCCCACTTCAGAATTATTTTGAGAACCATTGAAATTCGCGGAAGTAACTTCCATTCCACCAGATTCTGCATAGAATTTCTCCAAATTATCCATATTTGTCTCCTTTTCCTGAACCGTTTCTTCAATTCCTTGACAAAGGACTTGTTTTTCCTCGTATTTGAGAAAACCCATATCAGTTTTGCCCTCAAAATCGTTGAATTTGCGGTAATCTGACCTGTAGCTGCTGGAATCGGACCAGAACTCGTCGGGTTCCTTGTTCACGTAGCGAGTAGAGTTATCCTCCGACCCGGGATCGATCCAACTAGGATTATTGGAGTGGGCAGATTTATTATCATCAAAATCCTCTCCATTTGCAGGCAGGTAGAGGTTCTGAGAGTCTAAGGAGAAATAATTGGTCTGAATTACGCCATCGGAGTCGAAATCTTCGAATGTGTTAACTGAATCGGTCGACTCAGTGTCGGATTTGAGGTGGAGGACCTCCCAGTCATGAAACTCATTTGTAGCCTCAACAGTATCCATAAGGAATTTGAAAGAAAGTTGAGAGATAATGGGGAACGGGGAGAGAGAGAGAGAGAGAGGGGAACTATCGGATTGGTGGAAGAATGGGGGTATGGGTAGTAGACCCAAATTCCAAAAGGTAGTTGGGGATATTCATAACCCACTCATCAATACTTTGATTTTTTTTTTTTTTGGATTTTGGCGCAAAATGGTCTCTAACATATGTCTTTAGTACTTTTTGGTCCCTAACATTTTATTTTTAACTAAGAGGTCCCTAATCTATGCTATTGAGTGTAAAAGTCCTATTGACCAATTCAATCCAAATTTGCCATTAGTTGAGTGCGTGAATTGGACTTTCCTTTAATTTGTCTTTACTTGTAGGGGCAAATTAGTCAAATCATATTTTTTTCTTTTTTTTTTTTCCCTTTTACTTTGCATGTCTTTATATTATCCAGCAATAGTTTGAGCATTTTGAATAAAAAAAAAACTCTCACCACACTAAAACGCGAGAAAACCCTCCTTCAATCATTGCAAAAAAAATGTAAATTAGTGGAAAAAAATGTATATTGCATTAAATGAACTATTTTTTTTGGACTAGTGTGTAGGTGAAATATTTCTGATTTTGCAAATGTGTAATAACACCAGTTAATTGAAAATTTCTATGCAAATGTTGTTTGAGGAGAATATTTGTACAACTTTTTCAAAAGTTCTGAATTAATCCAACATCTACAATACAACATTACAATACACATTATAACGATCTTATTTTCATTCATTAATCCAACAGCTATAATACACATTACAACATATTACAACACTTTAATTATATCCATATTGTAGCAACTCCGCACATAAAACCCAAAAACCAAATCTTTCAAGGATAACCCGTCTTCTTTGACAAAACAAACTTAAAAATTTGAGAACTTTTGCAGATAATTCATTACCAGAGAAAGAGAAATAAAAACAATAGATCACTAGAAAAGTGAAAAAACGTCTTCCATGGTTCAAATATGTCCATGAAATATTCATATCCTATGGTATCCCACATTCAACAAAAATTGGATTCCATTTACTTTTTCTAAGGGGCTTGATCTAATGCCTTCGGTGGACTTTGTTATAATGCCTATCGGGACAAGTGTCATGCACTCATTGGATGAGTGTAAAGGCCCTTTTACACTCATCCAATGAGTGCATGACACTTATCTCGGTAGGCATTATAACAATGCCCACTGGAAGCATTAGATCAAAACTACTTTAAAGAAGAGAGAAAATATATGTATATATATAGCAATTGTTTGCTGAAAGAAACCAAATGAGAAGTAAAGGGAGGTGACATTTTTGCTCATGCACGTAAAGATAAATTAAAGAAGAGTCCACTCCACGCACCCAACAAAATGACAAATTTGGATAGAATCTATCCATAGAGACCACTTTTGCATTCAATAGCATATATTAGAGACTTTTTAGCTAAAAATAAAAGATTAGGGACTAAAAACACACTAAGGACATACATTACGAACTATTTGCGCCTAAATCTTTTTTTTTTTTTTTTCCATTTTAAGATAGGATATGTTCATACTTCAATCAATTATCCATCCATTTTAATCTTTTATAACCCATTTGTTACATTAAAAATGGTTAAAGATAATAAATAAAATTTGTTTTATTCAGTTTAGGTAGAATTAATATTCAAATAACTTTTACCAAAATAATAATTTAAGACAAAAATAAGAATAATTTTTTATCCGAATAATACTTAACTCATTTTTCTAAAAGACGAATGTATCATTTTTAATATATAAAAAATCTCTTTTTGAACATTCATATCTAGGACAATTGCCGTTCCCTGCCCACCGCCACGGCGCCACCGCCACCGCCACCGCCACCGCCACTACCTTCCGCCGCTCCACTTTTTTTTTTCTCTCTTTTAGTTTGTTGTTTTTCGTTTAGTTAAAAATAATGGTAGAATTATCTTCTTCTTTTTTTTATCAAAAATTGATAACAATGACTTTTTTATTTTTATACTTGAATCAAATAAGATAATAATAAATTTATTATTCGGATAACTATTATCCAAATAAATAAATTCATTCACATACCAAACGTGCCTATCAATTTAAAAATATATTAATATACTGATATACCACATTACAAGAGACGGGTTCCATTAAGGGATAGCAGTTCTCAACTTCAAGATGTGTATATTTCAATATTTTTACAATCAAGACAAAAGTAAGTATATTGATAAATAAAAAGATGGATGAATCTAAGTTGATAAAGAAAAGCACAAATCCTTTTCTTGACTATGCATGGAAGCACAAACCAAATCTTTACAAGAAACCATTTAGCTAGCTAGCTCCCACCAATGCCAAATAAATAACAAATATAGCATCAGCACCAGCATTACAAACTAAAAACCAATGTTTGAAAAATTGGATCGGATCGGATCGGATCGGATCGGCCGGTTCGATCGGAAAAACCGGAAACCGACCCTAAAATTGGTTCGGACATTGCAATTAACCGTCCAGAGAAGAACCGGACCGGAAACCTTCAACCGTGAACCGCGTTTGCAATAATTGGCGGTTAAACCGGTGGTGGCTTATTTAGGTCAAAATCAGATTTCAATCCAAAATTTCCGCTGTTTTCTTCCATCTTCAACTGAGGCAATGCAAACTTCTTCTTCTTCTTCCGATTTCATCTTATCTTCTCCATTTCTTTTTGAAAATTCTTCCTCACTTTATCATTTTCAACATTCATTGTACTTATGGAATCCCAAAACAGAACTCTTCTCCCACAACGTTGTGTGCGTACAAATTATGTCAAATTTCAGATTTTTTGTTCCAAATTTCCATTTGGAAAGTATTTGTGGCTTTTTCTTGCTGGTTATTTATTATTATGTGTTAATCTGTAATCTATGACATTGAATTTTTGGGTTATGTTTACGTTCTTGTTTTTCAATTTCATTATTTAAACTCACTTATTGAATGAAGAACAGTCCTATTAGTTTTGAACCTTTACAGCTCAAGGATTATATTAAATAATGGAAAATGACACTGCCACGTGAGTTTCTTGTAAGAATTCAGAAAACCCATTTCAGGATGTCAATTTTTACAATTATCAACATGAAATCAGTTTACGAGAACTAATTCCCAAGAAAAAAAATGGTGCTGATTAAGGCTTTCCTTTTCCTCCTCTACTCATGGTTTCTATTGGCTTCTACTTATATTGTTCACATGGACAAATCATTTATGCCTAAGGCTTTTTCCAGTCACCACCATTGGTATTCTTCCACTCTTTAATCCATTAAATCAGTTGGACTCACCTCATTAAATGCTCAGTGTACAATTTGTGAATGATAAAAATGAATACTGCCTCCACCCCTGTTTTTTTGGCCAGATTAAAATTTGGCTTTCTACTTTTTCTTAATTGTGTAGGATGAGCAGTCCACAACCATCGGAGGGACAATCAACTACTTCCACTATCATCTTATTCGTCCAATGTTAATTTTATATAAATAACTAATTTATTATTTCTCTTAATCTATAATCTATTGACATTGAATTTTTGGGTTATGTTCACGTTCTTGTTTTTCAATTTCATTATAGAACAGCCCTATCAGTTTTGAACCTTTACAGCTCAAGGATTATATTAAATAATGGAAAATGACACAGCCACATGAGTTTTTTGTAAAAATTCAGAAAACTCATTTCAGGATGTCAATTTTTACTATTATCAACATAAAATCAGTTTATGAGAACTAATTCCCAGAAAAAGAAAAATGGTGCTGATTAAGGCTTTCCCTTTCCTCATCTGCTCATGGTTTCTATTGGCTTCTACTTATATTGTTGACATGGGCAAATCATGTATGCCTAAGGCTTTTTCCAGTCACCACCATTTGTATTCTTCCACTCTTCATCCATTAAATCAGTTGGACTCACCTCATTAAATGCTCAGTGTACAATTTGTGAATGATAAAAATGAATACTGCCTCCACCCCTGTTTTTTTGGCCAGATTAAAATTTGGCTTTCTACTTTTTCTTAATTGTGTAGGATGAGCAGTCCACAACCATCGGAGGGACAATCAACTACTTCCACCATCATCTTATTCGTCCAATGTTAATTTTATATATATAACTAATTTATTATTTCTCTTAATCTATAATCTATTGACATTGAATTTTTGGGTTATGTTCACGTTCTTGTTTTTCAATTTCATTATAGAACAGCCCTATCAGTTTTGAACCTTTACAGCTCAAGGATTATATTAAATAATAGAAAATGACACAGCTACGTGAGTTTCTTGTAAAAATTCAGAAAACCCATTTCACGATGTCAATTTTTACTATTATCAACATAAAATCAAATTATGAGAACTAATTCCCAGAAAAAGAAAAATGGTGCTGATTAAGGCTTTCCCTTTCCTCCTCTGCTCATGGTTTCTATTGGCTTCTACTTATATTGTTGACATGGACAAATCATTTATGCCTAAGGCTTTTTCCAGTCACCACCATTGGTATTCTTCCACTCTTCAATCCATTAAATCAATTGGACTCACCTCATTAGATGCTCATTGTATAATTCGTGAATGATAAAAATGAATACTGCCTCCACCCCTTTTTTTTGGCCATATTATAATTTGGCTTTCTACTTTTTCTTAATTGTGTAGGATGAGCACTCCACAATCATCGGAGGGACAATCAACTACTTCCACCATCATCTTATTCGTCCAATGTTAATTTTATATATATAACTAATTTATTATTTCTCTTAATCTATAATCTATTGATATTGAATTTTTGGGTTATGTTCACGTTCTTGTTTTTCAATTTCATTATAGAACAGCCCTATCAGTTTTGAACTTTACAGCTCAAGGATTATATTAAATAATGGAAAATGACACAGCCACTTGAGCTTCTTGTAAAAATTCAGTTTCAGGATGTCAATTTTTACTATTATCAACATAAAATCAGTTTATAAGAACTAATTCCCAGAAAAAGAAAAATGGTGCTGATTAAGGCTTTCCCTTTTATCCTCTGCTCATGGTTTCTATTGGCTTCTACTTATATTGTTGACATGGACAAATCATTTATCCTTAAGGCTTTTTCCAGTCACCACCATTGGTATTCTTCTACTCTTCAATCCATTAAATTAGTTGGACTCACCTCATTAGATGCTCAGTGTATAATTCGTGAATGATAAAAATGAATACTGCCTCCACCCCTGTTTTTTTGGCCAGATTATAATTTGGCTTTCTACTTTTTCTTAATTGTGTAGGATGAGCACTCCACAATCATCGGAGGGACAATCAACTACTTCCACCATCATCTTATTCGTCCAATGTTAATTTTATATATATAACTAATTTATTATTTCTCTTAATCTATAATCTATTGATATTGAATTTTTGGGTTATGTTCACGTTCTTGTTTTTCAATTTCATTATAGAACAGCCCTATCAGTTTTGAACTTTACAGCTCAAGGATTATATTAAATAATGGAAAATGACACAGCCACTTGAGCTTCTTGTAAAAATTCAGGAAACCCATTTCACGATGTCAATTTTTACTATTATCAACATAAAATCAATTTATAAGAACTAATTCCCAGAAAAAGAAAAATGGTGCTGATTAAGGCTTTCCCTTTTATCCTCTGCTCATGGTTTCTATTGGCTTCTACTTATATTGTTGACATGGACAAATCATTTATCCTTAAGGCTTTTTCCAGTCACCACCATTGGTATTCTTCCACTCTTCAATCCATTAAATTAGTTGGACTCACCTCATTAGATGCTCAGTGTATAATTCGTGAATGATAAAAATGAATACTGCATCCACCCCTGTTTTTTTGGCCAAATTATAATTTGGCTTTCTACTTTTTCTTAATTGTGTAGAATGAGCACTCCACAATCATCGGAGGGACAATCAACTACTTCTACCATCATCTTATTTGTCCAATGTTAATTTTATATATATAACTAATTTATTATTTCTCTTAATCTATATGTTTATTAGATGACAATCAAAATATGGACGTGGATGATCCGTATGTCATTCATCGTTTTGGTGGTTCAAGTGATCTTTAGACGCCGCAAAGATTTAGGCTTATAGATGAGATTGATTCAGATAATAATTGACCATGATTTATTTGTTTCACTTTGCTTTTGTTATATTAGTTGTAATCACTTTGGTTGGTTGTGGTTTGTTCATTCCGTTTATGCTACGTTAATGTCATGAACTTTGATTTGTGAATAAAACTATTTATCTAGATAAAAATTATCCAGATAACATGTTTATTATTATCTTGTTTAGTTCAACTAAATATAAGAATGAAAAAAAATCTCTTTTAAAAAGTCAGTTTTTGATAATAAAAAAAAGACAATTATATCATTATTCTTAATTAAAAGAAAAATAAATAAATAAATAAAAACTAAAAGAGAAAAAAAAAAGACAATTATATCATTATTCTTAATTAAAAGAAAAATAAATAAATAAATAAAAACTAAAAACTAAAAAAGAAAAAAAAAAGATGAAACAGCATATAGTATTGACGATGGTGGGTGGGCAGTCTCCATATACAGAAGTAACTAATTAATGATTTTCGTAAATATTATTTTTCTTTTATGCCATTTTTACTATTATAAATTCTCGATTTTGACTACTTGAGTTTTGAAGCAATTGACGGTCGTTCATCTTATATAACACATTTATATAAAGGACATCACTCGTAGAATAATTTTTCTTCTAATACAAGGGATATTGTTATTTACTATTACATGTATGTACGTCTTGTTTCCTATCAATTACTTATTAATTTTAATGTTATATTTCTTGGTGAGACCAACAATATTTGTCTTAAGTTTATGTATTTGATATAATGGTAGTTAGTGTCATAAAAATTTAATCTTTTCTCGTTGACGGCCAATTGATTCTCAAAATAAAATATTTGAAGCCTGATCTCACATTTCTAATATGGATTTTAACAATATCGTTACAAATTCTGTAAGCATAAATCATCAAATAATGAAAAATTGATTAGGATGCGATAAGAAAATAAACCAAAAGCCTTGGGGTGGGGATCATTATTTACCTTTAGCATCACTGTTTCATTCCATTCCACTCCACTGCTTTATAATATGATTGATAGTGATAATATTATTTTTTAAATATTTATAAGTTAGGTTCATATAAAATTTGTGAGTAATAATTGTAAATTGTGATTATGTAGATAAAAAATATATTTAATCACCGACTGTTGAGAGATTTATTCCGCTACAAAAAAAAAGTACTTTTTTATTGGTGACTACATCTTCATCTTCACAAATCAAAACTCATATCTCTTTTTCAATTCCTTCATATTCTTCTTGATATTCATTAAAATCAAATTTTCCTCAAACAATACATTTTCTCTCTTATTCTTCTCAATCCAACAATCTATTAAAATCTTCTACGATCGGATTCCACCACTTTTTGCAAAGAAAAGCGGTATACTAATTTAAATTTATCTTATTTTGCTGTGTTTCATCGTCACCAGTCATCAGTCATAGCGCAGCCGCCAAATTCAAGACCCACGCACAGTGACTTTGCTCAGAGAGAGAGAGCTGCTGCAGCAATGGCATTCGCCTCTCCCATTTCTCCATCTTATTCTTTACACAATCTTTCTTCTAACCCATTTTCAAAATATAACAAGATTTTAACACTCAACAAGATCCAACCCTTTTCACTCTCTCATCGCCATCCCTTTTTTAGGTAACCATATTCCATTTAATTTCCTGAATAACTGATTTGACTGCAAAATGGGATTTTTTTTTTCTGTTCAATTGTTCAACTTTGTTTCAGTTTCTTGATTTACCTGTTAAGCGAATCTTGTCAATTTAACGCTCAAAGATTACTTTTGTTTAATCTGGCCTAGAAAATAATGAAGTGTATTAAAGATATGAAATTTATTTCTTGGGCGTGCAAATACTGAAAATCATGTTAGTTTCGTTTATGAAGTGTTCTCTTACCTTTCAAAGAACTAATTTTGATGAATATCTTAAGGTTTCTTGTGCCAGAGGGATTTATTTTGCCCTTTATCTATTTGTATTTTTAGTATGCTGACATGTATTTGGTCGTATAGTTACAAGAATAAGTTGCCATAACAATTTTTTGGCATTAAACACTTCTCCTCATTAAAGATGATAAAGTAGATTAAAATAAAGTTATTAGTAGTCTTCTAAATGATATCTCCTGATCTCATAGGTCTTGTTGGAGATTGCCTAGAAAGTCAATTTTCCATCATTTTTTATTTGATTGCAACTAACTACCTTCATTGCTCTCTAATTTGTTCAGTTTTCAGGCTAGAGAAAATAACCATGTTACATCGCGACTGGAAAATGCTTTTAACTAGTACAGCTTTGTGGAGCATTTTGTCTATTGCCAAGACATGAAAATACACAGCACAACATGCCAATATTACTTGATTGGCACAGAAGGACCGGCTTGTATTTAGGCTAGTTGTATTTGTGCCTTGATTGAGTTGGCACCATTGAATTTTTTTTGCTCATTAAAAACATGATATGAACATCAACTGTGACAATTTATTTGGAAACATTAAAAACAAGAAAATCAATATGAATGGTGACAAGTTTTGGTCAAACGATTACATGGCCGGTATTGCTTGACCAGCATACTAAGCTTACTGACCGGACATGATTGCCGACAACTCAAGAGGTTGAGTTATAAGCTTGCATTGTTAAGCATATGCATATTAATGGATTTCATCTTCTAACTTTGTCAATAACAATTCTCTTTATACTCTGCTGTTTGTGGATGACGAATGGATATTTATTGTTTTTATTTTTATTTTTTATCACAGAGTAGATTGTGGGTCACGGTGGCAAGGAAAGGATTCGTTAAACTATAGCCTATATTCTTCCGTGACAAGTGCAGGTTTAGTTACTATCCTATTTAATATGCTTTTGAATTCTGAACTCATTAGAGTGTGCATTGTTAATGATAAGATATATCTTTCCTAACTTTTGTCATAATTTTAGATATTTTGTTGGACGAAGCTGTAGAAAAAACCCAACTTCCAAAGGGTGACACCTGGTCTATTCATAAATTCGGTGGTACATGTGTGGGAACTTCGGAAAGAATACGAAATGTTGCAGACATTATTGTCAAGGATGAATCAGAAAGAAAGTTAGTTGTCGTGTCTGCAATGTCGAAGGTGACAGACATGATGTATGATCTCATAGACAGGGCACAATCACGAGACGACTCTTATGGAACTGCATTGGATGCTGTTCTGGAAAAGCACAAGTTGACAGCACTTGATTTACTTGAGGGGGATGATCTTGCTAATTTCTTATCTCGGTTGCATCAGGACATTAGTAACCTTAAAGCAATGCTTCGTGCAATCCATATTGGTACGTCTAATGCATAGGAAAATTTGGAAAAAACTATAATGCCACTTGCAATAGTTTTGACTCATTTATATGCACGTGTTGAACCACTTGATTTAAAAGCTTAAGCTGTAAGTGTATATCACTTAAACATTGTCTTCAACATGTCCTCTCGCAAATAGACGAATTTTTTTTCCACCAAAGCCTTACACGTGCACAATTTTGTTTAAATGGGTGGCCACGAAAATTGAACCCAAGACTTTTGTTTTCTTTGATATCATCTTCAACCATTTGATCTAAAAGTTGAAGTTGTTAGAGAGAACTACATGAATATTATTTAAATATTGTCTTTAACAACTCAAATATTTATTTTTCTAGTGTGTCTTCTTCTTTTCTAGGTGTGATTTCTATTCCTACTAAGATGATCATATTTCGAAGTTATCTAGGTTAAGTTTCTACTGCATACAACTGTACATACAAATTATCTACATGCATATCTACCGATTAGAACCTTTTGTACAGATAGGTACCTACATAGATGCATGCATCTTATCTTTCTTATCTTTTCCTGCATGAATATGAATTATTGCTTTCTTTTACTTACTCAATTGTTATTATTATTGAGTTGCAATGAAAATATTATTCCTCAACTTCATAATGACTTATTACTTGACGTATTGCAGCCGGTCATGTTACGGAATCCTTTTCAGATTTTGTTGTGGGACATGGCGAGTTATGGTCTGCTCAATTGTTGTCGGCTGTTGTCAGAAAGGTGACCCTGATATGCTTTCCTTTTACAGAATTCATAAATCTTCCTGATTGTTTGAATCTCAATGTTTTCACTATCTTTGTAAATAAGTTTCCCCTTGTGTTGTAGAATGGATTGGACTGTACTTGTATGGACACCAGAGAGGTCCTTGTTGTAAATCCGACAAGCTCTAATCAAGTCGATCCAGATTATATGGAGTCTGGCAGAAGGCTTGAGAAATGGTATTCTCACAATCCATTTAACACTATCGTTGCAACTGGGTTTATTGCCAGCACTCCTCAGAATATTCCTACAACCTTAAAGAGAGATGGTAGTGACTTCTCTGCTGCAATTATGGGTGCTTTATTCAGAGCACGTCAAGTCACTATTTGGACTGACGTCGATGGTGTATACAGTGCGGACCCTAGAAAAGGTTTGTTTGACTTGTTCACATGCTGTCTCACTTGTAAGACACCAAAATCACTTCCATTTCCTTATAATATTAGACTTGTGGCCCCCTTTCAAACCTAGCAAGGACCTACTGCATCTCTGTTGCTCTACACCACTTTCTTATCAATAGTACACTAGCTTGCTTATTAGTATTGACATGTCATGTAATTTTTTAACATTTTTGGCAGTTAGCGAAGCTGTGATATTGAAGAAATTGTCTTATCAAGAGGCATGGGAAATGGTATAGTCAATTCTTCTCTGTTACCATCCAAAGTTGATAAACCTTATATTTAAATGTTATAATCATCAAATTGTGTGTCTGTGCAGTCATACTTCGGGGCAAATGTTTTACATCCTCGAACTATTATTCCTGTAATGGTATATGACATTCCAATTGTCATAAGAAATATTTTCAACCTCTCAGCACGTGGGACAATGATCTGTCGTCCTGCTGGTTGTGAAAATGAAAATGGCCAGAGAATGGAATCTCCAGTTAAAGGATTTGCAACAATCGACAATTTGGCCCTTGTAAATGTTGAAGGGTGTGCTCTTAATTCATCTTCTGATGCTATCTATCAGGGTGCAGTTACAGTTTATTTTTTCTTTTTCTCGTGCTTGAGCTATTACTTGCAAATGTTTTTTGCAGAACTGGAATGGCAGGTGTTCCTGGAACAGCCAGTGACATTTTTGGTGCCGTGAGAGATGCTGGAGCTAATGTAATCATGATATCCCAGGTACCCTTTTTTTTATAATATTATTTCAACGCAGAATGTCGGATTTTTATTGATGAATCTCATTGAGAACTTCAATGCAGGCTAGTAGTGAGCATTCTGTGTGTTTTGCTGTACCTGAAAAGGAAGTAAACGCTGTTGCTGCAGCATTAGAGTCTAGATTTCGTCAGGCCTTGGATGCTGGACGTCTTTCTCAGGTCTTACCTTTTTAATTCCAAACACTAACAGGTGTTAGGGGCTATCATGTGATTCATGTTGAAGTGTTCAACTTGTCTGGTACATGTAGTAGATGAGTGTTTGATAATGCAAGTTGCATATTTCGTTTTCTCCTTGAAGTTTGTACTCACAGCTATTACTTGCTAACTTGTTATTTATTCTGACTTAATTTTCTCTATTGTACTGACATAACTAAAGCAGAATTTAACATGTTGCACTTTGTTGAATTTTAAAAACCAGCTCTTTCCGCATCTCAACAAGGATCGTTGATCTACATCTATATGCTCCGTCAAGTTTAGTATTTGACAACAAAAACTTTATATTTGGTGACAGAGGAGATACAGCCGATGATCACATCATATGAACTAGATGTCATTAGTGTGTTAGTTATAGAAGTGCAATCAATTGACACCTTGTCTATTTGTGGGTATTACTTTATCCAACACTGTGAGGACTGGGAATCGGCCGTACCATTTATTTCATGGCACTGACTACTGAATCATACTACCCGTGACACAATCAATTGCAAATTGGGGTTCTTCTAAATCCTTAATAGAAACTTATTCCTGTGTGGACAATATGCTGCGCTTAACTGTCTACTTTATCAACGTTGCTTAATGGTGTGAATGGCTTAACTTCTTCTCTTGATATCGGATGATATCATGTTTTTTCTTCATTAACCCCTACTCAATGTTCAGCAAAAGATTCTGTTTATTCCCTAGTTTGAAGAGATATTTTGTTAGTTTTCTTGATATTCATAGAATCTTTGCAGATTGCAGTTATTCCAAACTGTAGCATTTTGGCGGCTGTGGGCCAGAAAATGGCAAGTACACCTGGAGTCAGTGCTACGCTTTTCAATGCACTTGCTAAGGTTGGGAAACTTGCTGATCTTTGCAATTTTACACTTCTTATTGCCATGTGCAAGGCTATTCTATTATTACTCCAGCTAATTCGTCTGCTCTTAAACGTCTGAGAAGTGCTCAACATATCCACCTTTCGCCTAATTCAATGCTTTCCATTATGTGATTTCATTGGCGATGTTCGTGCTTTGGAGAGATCAACATCTAACTAAACCATGCTTGCTTGGAGCAACAACTACCAGTTTACCAGTTTCTCAACTTGGACTAATGCCCTGTGTGTTGAATTGAACTTCCTAAATCATATAGATTCTCTCTTGACCAGCGTGGCCACGATTTTTTTGTAGGCTAATATCAATGTACGGGCTATAGCTCAAGGCTGCTCTGAGTATAATATTACTGTAGTTATCAAGCGAGAAGATTGTATAAGGGCTTTGCAGGCTGTCCACTCAAGATTTTATCTATCTAGAACAACAATTGCAATGGGTATTATTGGACCTGGGTTGATTGGTGGCACATTGCTTGATCAACTCAGAGACCAGGTTTTCATCAGAATCTTAATTTTTTGTGCATTAGCATCTGTAGTTGTTCGACTGTGTTTGTGTACTACCTTCTCTATACCTGTTTGAGTTTGAGAAAGTGTGATAATGTTGGTATTGCATTTTTAACTAGAGAATGTTTAACTTGTTCAAATAATGACTTGGGATTTTCGAAATCTGAGTGCACCTTCTGCTAAATTATTAACCCTTTATGTATCCACCTTTTTGGGGTGTTCCACTTTTCTGATAACAAACTTATTATCCATGAAAGTAGTTGACCATCAACATTATTGCCTTTCAACTCAGCTCAAATCTACAAAATGGTATCCTGTACTCAAAGGACAATTTGCAATTGCCCAGGTGTATATTTGGAAATCTTTTCTTTTTCCCTTCGTATTTTATTTAGATGAAAGGATTGAACTCGGTAAACCTAGTAAGTTCTAGCCCCATTTGAATTATTTAATAAATAATTAATTTTGTCATGGTTTATCAATTCAACTGAAGCAGCGTGGACATGGATGACACATGACACGGGCTCATGAGAACGGCATTTTCTGAAAAGTGGGTTACCACAAGCTACTGTCATGCTGCATATAAAGTATATTTTTGTGAATGTGTCATCCCGTCTGTTTATCTGAGTTTGATCTACCTTTGACTCTACTTGCTTTTGACTCCCCATGAGCTGTTATATGACTTGGCTTTTTGCAGGGCCGGCACAAGCATTTTCAATCTGTATCATCAAAGTTTTTTTATATAAGATTTGAAAACCTGGGTTAAGAATTAAACTTGATTCCAAAAATAAGGCTAGGGGTTCTTTAATAGGATTATTGCAGATAAAAAACAATAGTTGATGACATTCAATAATGCACATTAGAAGTAGCCGAAAAATACCACATGCCATTGAGGGTTCTAAATTATGGATGATCAGTTTCTTACATGTTATTTCCTCATTCAAACCTTTGTTTTCCAATTGTTCTCCAATGAACCTAAAAAATTTTCTTATTAAAATTAAGTCATTTTTCTTATGGATGAGTAAGAAAGAAACATAAATTGGTTTTACGGAATTTAGAATCGGCCAGTTTGTACATGTTTTCTTTCTTCTATTTTTACTTTTTTAGCTTTTTAAATAATTTTTTTTTCTTCGTAGGTAAATACACTTATGATGGTTTTACACACTTAATCTAGCCCATTTATCAAAACTCAAATCCTAAAAAGGACCAGTCCAGTTGGGTTCAGTTCTTTTATACAAAACCATGCGGTTGTCTAAAAGTCAAAATTTGACCATTTAAGTACCGTGCCCACACCTATTTTTCCTGGTTTTAAAATTACATTTTGATCTGAAAAGTGTCATTTGGCGTGATCTTATCATGTCCTCAGTGTGTCGCAAATTAGAAATTAATGAAAAGTATGAGCATGACCTTGTGTGTTTGGGGTCCGTCACTTCTTCCAATTGTATTGCATATTGATTCTCTTAAGAATTGCTTATCATTAAATCATTCCTTGTTGCTACTGATAGTATCTTAGGAATCAGTGTTTCTGGATAAATTGCAAACCTGAGACTGTAAAAATTGGCCCAGTTGGAAATGTGAATGGGATATAGATGACTCTGTGAAGTCCATTTCGAGACACCTATTACACTGTTTACCTGATTAGGGACGACAAAAGATTTTCTATCCTGTTGGGACATTAGACAATCCATATACAAAATCCATGTAGCGGACTTTGGCATGTTAGCTTTCATTAGTTAGGGAGTCACAACTATGATAAAAGTACACGTAAAATTCAGTTATCTGATTCACATGAGCAAATGGTAGTTATATGACAGGAATTGCTTTCTACCAATATCATCTCTATAGGAATTTTCACGGTTCTAAACAAGACTGATAGATAGTTGTATGATTCCCCGATTCACAAGTTTGCTTGTTGAATTATTTTTGTTGCATTGAAGTCTGTCTCTCTCTGCAGTTTTTCTTCATTGTGAATTTATTCTTCATATTTATGAAATAAAATGCTCCTGTGTACACTGTACTCACATCTGTTCTACCTGTCTGGTCAATTCCTATGAAGGCTGCAGTCCTCAAGGAAAAGTTTAACATTGATCTGCGTGTGCTGGGTATCACTGGATCCAGGACAATGTTCTTGAGTAATACGTAAGTTTCAAGAATTTCAAGGAAGATTGTTTTATTTGATTTTCTGCATTTTATTACCAGTATCTACAGAAAACATGGCCCTTTGTTTGTTTATATTTTAAACAAACGAGACCTTTGTTTGATTGGTGAAAGAGTAAATAGCTTACATCTATTTCAAGTACTTGTAAAGTATTAGATAATCCACTATTGTGTGATATCTAAAAGATTGAATTGTTAGAGGAGATAGATCTTATTAGCTTAAGTTGGGTAAAATCAACCATTGGCCATCAAACTATAACCAGGTTACTACTTAACCACCCAACTTTGAAAGATATCTTAATGGCCACTCTTCTTTCTACTATGTTACCCATCCACCACCCATTAACCAACCTGTGCCAACTCGTAACGGAGAATCCGACTTGGCAAATAGTTTTTCGACGTGGCAGGCTGATGGTGAACTCCGGCCGACTCAACAAAATAGCACATCTAAAACGTGCCTTTCCTCTTCCAAAATTGAAGTACAACCCAATCTTCTTCCCCCAAATGGAGTGTTTGGGTGATGCATTTTTTATGACTGGATGAGATTTAACACCACTAACATGCCACGTCAAAATTTCACTTGCCACGTGGGACGTCCCGTTAAGAATTGCAAAGTGTTAGACGTCGGGTGATGGATGGGTAACATGTCAATATTTTTCTGTTTGGCTGAATGAGTGTGAGGATTCTTTTCATTATATAAAAAAATAGTGTCCAAAATTACAGGCCAAAATTAAAGCTAACCTTGGTAGCTACAACAATTACAAGTCTATCTATGGTAAGATTATATACACCATATATTACACGTTTGTACACTAAGTATAGAATATACTAAATATAGAATAATATCTCTTCGATTGACATAACACAGTGGGAAGAAGAGTGGGCATTGAGATACCTTTCAAAGTTGGGTGGTTAAGTAGTAACTTGGTTAAAGTTCGGTGGCGAATGGTTGATTTACCCAGCTTAAGTTTGACCTTAATGAATTTATTTTCATAACAGCTCAAGACAGAAATTTATGTTGTCTATTTGTGACACTGACAGCATTATTTGGAATATTATATGTCTAGGTTTCACTTTCAAATAAGAACAGTCAAATTAATGATCGAGTCCCTTATCCAATATCTCCCCTAGACTGCATCCTCTAATGCATCGATCTGGCAAATTTCTCTGTCAGATAGTATAATAAATCGAAGTTCAATTCGTATCTGAATATTCTGGCCCTGCCCCCTTCAACATCTGTTATATTGTGGATGCCATGCTCTCATGGTTTCCCATCTTTTGAGCTACTTTCTCTCTCTCTCTCTCTCTATATATATATATATAAGTAGTGTTTTGTAAGTTTTTGCAGTTTGTTCTACAGCTTTTATATACGTCCATTTAGTTAGATATGCATCAAATCTCTGATATGTGACTGGCCCTAAAACATTGCCGTTGATGATTTCAGGGGTATTGACTTATTGATATGGAGAGATCTTCTGAGGGAGAAAGGAGTAAAGGCTGACATGCAGAAATTTGTTCAATGTGTGCATGGGAATCATTCCATCCCAAATACCGTCTTGGTGGATTGTACAGCGGACTCGTATGTTGCCAGCTATTACCATGATTGGTTGCGTCAAGGCTTACACGTAATCACCCCAAATAAGAAAGCCAATTCAGGACCACTTGAGCAGGTAACTGTCCATTCCAATGATTTGGCTTGCTGTAATAGTAAAAATAGTTGACTGTTGGTATGCTTGGTTTATATGTTAGATCATTTGCCACTTTCTTTTTTGGTTGCATTGCATCTCTTTCTCACTTACTCTCTCTGCGTTTCTTAATGTGAGCAAACTGCACTCTGGTTTCTTTCTTTCGATATTTGGTATTGTAGCTCTTGTTCTGAGAGCATTCTTTTTTCTTCTTTTCTTTTTAAAAAGTGTGGTTCTATTTTGATTTTATTGCCTTTTGGTGACTGAATCCAGTATTTGAAGCTGAGAGCTCTTCAACGACAATCCTATACACATTACTTCTATGAAGCAACAGTTGGAGCCGGTTTACCAATCGTTAGCACTTTACAAGGTCTCCTTGAAACTGGGGACAAAATATTGCGAATCGAGGGCATTTTCAGGTGAGTGATGCTTGATACACTAATTTCTCTTAGGAATATGAGGCCAGCTATTTTCTTTGCTGATTTTCAAATTAATTATACAAACTCTTTGGAGGCATTTCGATGTTGGTCACTCAGCTATGTGCACTAGCAACAATTAAAATGCTTCTGCATGCCATGATGTTTCATTTTACTCACTTCGCATAATAATATGCTCATGCAGTGGAACCCTAAGTTATATATTTAATAACTTCGTGGGCACACGAGCATTCAGTGAAGCTGTGAAGGAAGCTAAAGAAGCAGGTTACACTGAACCAGATCCAAGAGATGATTTATCTGGAACTGATGTAGCAAGAAAGGTATACCAGTAAATTTTGATTTTGCTATTTCATTTATCTCATGTTTGGTTCTGTAGGAGTATCAAGTACTGAGGAAAGCCATTGAACAATGTAAACATGTATCCGGAACTGTACGACTGTGAGCCAGATGTATGCTTTGAGATTCCTTCGGAAACATGAGACATTTAGTAGCCACATGCCTTTCAAATAGCCAAATTGCAGGAAGCGTCTTGCACTTTCTGCCACCAATGCCGTGATTTGAACTAATCAAGTGCCAGCCATTACACTTTCTGCCACCTAACTATGTACTTTAAATGCACATGCAGTATAATATTTTTTTTTTTTCTCATTTAGTAGTTTAAGTGGTACAGGTCATAATTCTTGCTAGGGAATCTGGATTAAAGCTAGAACTATCAGACATTCCTGTTCAGAGCCTTGTGCCAGAACCATTAAAGGCAAGAATTTTGCTATTTGCTTAATGGAAGCACCACTTCATGCGGGATATTGTTTTCTGTTTTCTGATGGTTTATTTCAGGCTAGTGGTTCGGCTGAGGAGTTTCTGCTGCAGCTGCCTCAGTTCGATGAAGACATGGCAGAGAGAAGGCAGGAGGCTGAAGGTGCTGGGGAAGTGAGTAACTCTAGGATAGAATCATTAAATATAGTAAAGCTTTATTTCCTTGCTTTCATATAAATTTCACTATCTGATAAGCTTGAAATATGTGAAGGTTTTGAGATACGTTGGGGTAGTGGATGTTGTAAATCAGAAAGGAACTGTAGAACTGCGAAGGTATAAAAAAGAGCACCCATTTGCACAACTTTCAGGATCAGATAATATAATTGCATTCACAACACAAAGGTATGAAAAGCAACCTCTTATTGTGCGGGGTCCTGGTGCTGGGGCTGAAGTCACTGCTGGTGGAGTATTCAGCGACATACTGCGTCTTGCATCTTATCTTGGTGCACCATCTTAAGCATTCATTAATTTGTGCTTGGCAATGATAGTTATAGAGTTCTCTTATATAATGATTTCCATTGGTCTTTTTGGTTTGGATGATCTATCTAGCAATTTTGGAAGCAGACTGTACAGAACCAATGAATTCTTCCTAACAATTAGAGATTTTGTCGCTTTTGCAGTGTTTAGAAGATACTTGGACTAAGTGGAATCTTAAGTTGCCTAGTTTAGAAAGAAAAATGAATGCATATCAATTGTAATTAGCTTTTATATTTTGTTATCGGCACTTTTGTGTGGCACTGCTTAAAAATATGTTAAGAGCTTAAAAATATGAAAAAAAAAATTGAAGCTAAAGTGAACAATTAATTTTAGAGAAAATTCTAGGAAATATCCATTTGCATATAGTCAATTTGAAATATGACATGTTTTCGAACAATTTGAAATATGACCATCTTGGACAAAAATACCATCAGTAACTACTTAAAATTAAAATCCAAACATATTTTATCAAAATTCAGGCAAAGGCAAATTCCACTAAGAGCTCGATTGATATATGGTCAATAGATGAAGATAATGGATAAAATTGGTCTTATCATATTTCGGCGGAATTAATGTTGAGGTACACTTTAATTTGGATAATAATTTAATACAAAAATGAGGTTAAGTTTTATCCTTGGAAAGAAGATGACAAAATATGTTATCTAGATAAAAGTTCGCTTGATTTTTTAAATGCTGAACGTACTCTTTATAATATAAAACAAATCGATTTTTATACATCCATATCTTAGGATAATCACCACCTCCCAACGTCCACCACCACCCTTCGTCCGCTGCCACCGCCCTTGTCCTACAACACTCTATTCATTTTTTTCTCTTTTAATTTGTATATTTACTTTTTTCGTTTAATTAAGAATAATAGTGTAATTTTATTTTATTTTACGAAAAGCTAATTTTTAACAGTAAATCTTTTCATTTTTATACATAGTTAAACCAAACAGGATAATGATAAACATGTTATCCAGATAAATATTATCTCGATAACTTTTATTCAGATAATCCACAAACCAAACGAGCACTAAAAGCATATCTACAATAAGATTTCACCAAAACTTTTGTCACCGCCCACCGCCTCGCACCACCGCTATCTACCATCTAATCCAAGTAAATTTGTTTTTTGTTAAATTAATTTGGGGTATAAAAAAACAAAAATTCTATATGTTTAGGATAGATTAGCTTGGGTTTGTTTTTAAATATAAGTCTTGCTGAAAATTTCTTAAATATGCTTGTAGAAAATTTGTTGAAAGAAGTTGGGTTGATGTGTGGTTAAAAAAGAAAAAAATGTCGTTGAAGACGATCGTGGAAATTATAGTAGTATTGTCAATTTTTTTTACAGACAGTTGAACTGTCATTTTGATAGTTCATGGTTTTCAAACCTATGAATTTTCAACGTCCCAAATTACTACTATAATAAGCTTTAAGTTCTTAATAAAAAAGTATTAACATTTTATTACCTTCAAATAATAACTTCGATTATCAAAATTTCAAATGTAGAAATGTCATTAATATTGTATAAGAAAAATAAAAATATGCTTATGTCGATGTTTACATATAATTGGGATCCGTTGGTCAATTGCTATGATTGTAGCTAGCTTCTCTTGGAAGCAAGAAAAGAAAAACTTTTCATTTTTAAAAAAATGGTATATATGATTTTTTGAATCTAAAAGTTATCATTTTTGCAAGGGTAAATATATTACCACCACAATTTTTATTGAGGAAATTATAGCAACTTCTATGTTTGTGGTAATTTGAAAAATGGCAAATTTTAAAACAAGTTGAAAAATTGCCATTTGGACAAATATTGCCCTAAACAATTACTTAAACACCTACTATATCCTAGTCAAATTTAATTCAAAATTCAATCTATTATTTCACTAAATCAAATTTTGCTTCACCACCCATCACCTCGGGACACCTTTCTCGCCACCATTTATCACCAACTAACCCACTCCAACTAATTTACTATTTTGATAGATTAATTTAGATAATAAAAGAACAAAAATTTAATAAGTTTTGTGCTAGATTAATTTGATTATTTTTAGATTTGAAAATATATTAAATATAATTGCTCAAAAATTATTGAAAAAGATTAAGTTCATGGATTAATGTTTGGTTGAAGAAGAAGAATGTAGAAACAGAAAAAGCAAACAAAGTAGGTTGAGCAACTATTGTTTGAAATGTCTAGAAGAAGAAAAGGAAAATATATATATATATCTGCCCGGCAGTTAATTTTTTGTTTCATTTTTTCTTTCTTTCTTTTACACTAGACAGTTGAATCCCAAAAAAAAAAGTTTAATACTCTAGCCCCGATTTTCGGGGATTCCAATTTGATCTAATTATAGAGCTACAACACAATCAAACCCGAACAAACAAAATGTTGAATTGAATCGTAAGAAAATAAGCCGACAGTACTCTCACCTTCTACTTAGGGATGGCAATGGGGCGGGTCCGGGGCGGGGCCCGCGAAAAATTTTACCCGCCCCGCCCCGCCCCGCGACCCGCGAATTCGCGGGGCGGGGCGGCCCTTCGACCCGCCAACCGCCCCGCGAATTTTTTTTTTTTTTTTTTGAAAACTGAAAAAATAATAAAAAAAATAATAATTTTTTTATATATATTTGTACTAAAGAAAACAAAAAAAATTATAAAATTGAGGTTATGGTGTAGTGGTTAAGATTTGTAGTTTACAAATTTCAACTCGAGTTCGATTCTTCTTTAGTCTATTTGTAGTGAAAATTATAATTTCTATTATATATTTATATTTTATAATTTTTCAAAAAAAAAAAAATTCTAGGGGCGGCGAGGCGGGTCGGGCAGCCCCGACCCGCCCCGGACCCGCGGCGGGGCAGATTTTTCTGCCCCAAACCCGCCCCTATTGTCCGACGAGGCGGGGCGGGGCTGGGCGGGGCGGGACGCGGGACGCGGGTCGTGGGTTTTTTTGCCATCCCTACTTTTGCTCCACTACGGTGGGGTCTTTTTTTTTTTATTTGCTTCATGAAAAGGATCTTTGATGCCAAGATGCTCAAGTTTTTGGTAAAGCATACTTCTGAAAAGCATGAATTAAGAAATGTGCAAGGAAAAGAGTGGAATCGCTTTTCTTTGATATTATTTTATTGTTGCGGCTTCTGTCATACGATTGCTATTCATATTGGTAAAGAACATTTGCCAAACAATTAAAATATATCTCAACAATTCACATGTCTTTCGCCAAAAGAGTATACAGGATCTTTTTGTCCAAAAAAGTTGTTATTTTTGCAAATATTATTAAAAGTTGCCATTTTTAAAAATGACCATATGCATTTGCCTACATTTTTAAATTCTCTATTTTTATTTAAACCACCACATTAAAAATACGCATTAATTAAAAAATATTTTTGATAAACACACTACAATCATTTTATAAATATAACCCTAGCTAGTACATTAAAACAAAATATAATTGATACACAAAGACATATATTTGCTTCTTCAACAAAATATAATTGGTACAACAATTTCCAGCTTTTTGACATTTTTGCAAATATTATAAAAAGTTGTTATTCTTTAAAATCATTCTTTGCATTTGACTAATTTTTTAAAATTTTCTTAATTTTAACCAACATATTTTATAGAACTCAAAATTTTTATTAACTTTTTAATCACTCATTTTATCAAATTTTTATCAAAATTTACTAAGAGTGCGTTTGATAGAGATTATAAACAGTTTATAAACCAAAATTGGTATATTTGAGTTGAAATTGTTGACTTTTCATGTTAAAAATGGGTTGAAAAGTCAAAAATTACGGCTTAAAAAAATCAAAATGGGTTTTTAATCCCTACCAAATGCAAGCTAAAAAACTCAACCAAACAAGGGCACGGAATTTATTCCAACTCTAAGAATCTCATGTCTGGTCCAAGGCTACGTCTTCTAGACTTTGTTTATCTTTATCACATTCCACGTAAGGATTGAATAAATGGAAATTGAAATCAATAGAGAGTTTGTATTTTTTTGTTATCGAGACCACATGCACGAGGATCAGCTTTATTGCTTCTTCATGTTCTACTTTATACATCCATTAGGATTTAGGTCCAAACTGACTCACACAAGACTTTATGATGTGACCAATCAATTCAAAGTTATACATAACTTTATAACATCTTTTTAGGACATTCACGTTTTTACACTTTTTTATGGTAGCTAGGTTGTACATCACAACTACAAGTCTACAACTACAAAATTAAGTCGAATTAATAACTTAAAAGCAAAACATAAGTTAATTTGAGGGATCAGGGATGATTAACACTCTCATTAAACTAAGTACTTAATCAAACTTAACTGTTACTAATTGATCAATCAAATTGATAATTGATAATTTGCTGAATTAAAATTCAATCATATTATACAAGTATAATTCTATTCTCTAAAGCAATATGATCACATTCACATGTATAGTTCATGTTCAAAATCGTTGCACAACGTTATAAATGTTCTGTGAAATATATATTAGGTTTTTAGTTTGAATAATGTTGTTCAGCACCAGTTCTAAAATTCATTTTTAATTGTTCGATGAATTAAACAGGTGGCCGAGTTGGCAAGGATCTAATTGGTTGGATTCGTATGCATTTTAATTACTTCATTAAACTAATAAATGTAGACCCCATCATTACAACTGGTACTAAGCATTATTTAATTTAGGCAAATGAGAAGAGGTGAAATGTGGTCGAAGGTAAGTGTTAATTATTGAGCAATTGATTGAAATAAATAAATGAAATAAAAAGGTGGTGGAGAGGTGCAGATTTGACAAAAATATCCAATGATGTTGATTGGAAAAGACAGATCCTAAAGCGGGTGCTGTGGATTGAGGTTAGGACCATTAGGCCATACAATATCCATGTGATGACACATGAGCACTTGTGCAAATTTTAACTCCAACACACAGTATGACCATAAGTCAAGAGCAGGCAGATAAAAAAGTACAATCAAAGAAAAGAAAAGACCTTAGGTTGAGTGGTCCTGTCCCTATGGATGCACCAGTTCAGAATTCTTCTTATCTGGATCCTGTGGTCTGGGATCATCTTGTAAAACTGGACACCATTAATTTTTTTATTTTTAATCCTTGTAAGTTACTGAATAATATAATTACTACTTCAGATAATGAAATTTCCACAGGCCTATGCAGTATAATTAGTACTTCAGGTAATGAAATTTGATTGTTTTGAACTAGTTAATAAAAATGAAATGCTCATGAATGTTTCCTCATAAATTAATCTCAAGTCTGTTTCAAGATTCTCCTGTCATGAAGACAGAGAGCTATTAAAAAAGAAGAAAAGCCCACAGCAGACATTAGATTCTTGGTCTACTGTACCCTAAATCACACCCCAATGGATCCCACAATATCAAGATTCTGCACCCAAGTTAAACAAGCCTATCATTTCCAATATTTTCTTTGTTTCTTTTTCCGCCAATGACATGTATATATACCCTTCCCACTCTTCACTTCTTCCACCATCACCACTATTTTCTTCAACATATTACAAACTTCTCTACCTCCTAACAATAAGAAAATGTCAGGTGTTTGGGTATTCAAGAATAATGGTGTGATGCGGCTAGTTGAGAATCCAGCGGCCGAGCAGGGCGACAGAAGGCAGTCGAAAAAGAAGATGCTGGTGCACTTGCCAACAGGCCAAATCGTGTCATCATACGCTTGTCTCGAGCAGATTCTGAGGGATTTAGGTTGGGACAGGTATTATGGTGGTGATCCAGACCTGTACCAATTCCACAAGCACTCTTCCATTGATCTCATTTCTTTACCTAGGGACTTTTCCAAGTTCAATTCCATTTACATGTATGATATTGTAGTCAAGAATCCCAATGTCTTCCATGTTCGTGACATGTAATTTAACTTGTGTACTAGCTAGCTAGGTTTTCACACTCTTGCTCGATTGTCGTCTACATTAAATAAGCTATACTATATTCATATATATAAATGCTAGGTCTTGGGGAAATGCCTGTAGAAATTTGTATAGCATCTTCTCCGTTTGTTACCTCCATTTTTTCTTCCAGTAAAGAGCGTTGTTTGATGTTTGTTTCTTGTAATGTGCTGGTACGGTATAATAGCTTATTCCATTCGCTGTTTAGGGTAAATCCTGTGCATAGTTTGGAACGCATTATTTATAATTGTGTATTTACTATTTATATTATTATATTTTGTATTGATATTCCAAAGCTAGGGTAAAAAAATCATTTTGACAGATATCATCTACCCATGCATGCTCAACTTATGTTGATCATCTAAGGATTGTTAAATAGAAACCAAAAGTGCTCCGAAGATTAAAAATCGAAAGGTCGAAATCTCAATGCACGTTGGAAAAATGTTAGACACTCAAGTGACGACCACCGGCCTAGCTATATGTTGAGAAGGTTGAACGGCTAACTAAAATTAGTTGTTACTTTATTTTTCAAAATTTGTATTGTAAAACGTAGAATAATATCTTTAACATGTATCACAAGATAGTAAAACAATATTTTAGAATATACTCTTTAACAGTAGACAGCCTAAAAGAATAAGTGAAATTGTTGTTGAAGTTAGTGCATAAATTAGTTGATAATGATTAATGGAGACATTTATGAACACATGTTGAAATTAAAAAGTAAAATCCCCTCCAAGATGTTTGGAGATAAAAGCGAAAGAGTAAAAGAAAGAAGATTGAATGATTGCAATTGTTCGGGGACAAGAGAATGTCAAGTAGGCAAAAAATAATTTTCACCATATAAATATATATAAAAATATAAAGGTATAAAGATAATGATTATGGTTTGAAAGAGACATGCATGTATATATAATTGGGAAAATAGCATATTTTGTCCTTAATCTTTCAAAAATGTTGAAAATATACTTTTAATATTTAAAAATAACATCAGACATCTTCAACGTTTGAAGAAATAGGCATGATAGGCCATGATAACAAATTCCGTCTATTTTCTCCGTTAACATCTCAATTGCACTGCACGCGATTTATTTTTAAAAATTAAGCGATTGGATGGACATGGGTAAAATTGTCAGTCCACTATAACCTGAAACGTTCTATTTCCCTTTATGAAATATGAAATAAAAAAGTGGATTTGTCTGTTTTCTTCCAAAACCACCATTTCTTCTCTACATTAGAGTCACAATACGAATCATTGTTCACTCTTGAGGACGTTTGATAACACCACTCCATCACCCATCTTATCTTTCCAATTATTTCGTGAAGCATATTTCTAGTTGTACTTTGAAGCACAATGAAGTACCACTGGAACTACTGTGAAGAAGGAGAAGGAAAAACTCCAACATACGGTAAAGTGGTGAAAAATATTTTATTTTGTTTGATATTGTTCAAAAAATTTCAAACATCTTTCTTTTTCGTTATCGTAAAGACACTGACAAATTTTTGTTCTATTTTTTTTTTGCAGAATAAAATTCAACATTTTCACCATCAAATGCATTCATGGTGGGAAAGTTTTCACAAGAATGGACAATGTGATCTACTTGCATGGGCAGGTTCACTATATTGATTGGATGGATTGTGATTTATTATCGTACTTTGAGTTGGCTGACATTGGTCGCGTGTAGAAAACCTAGGAAGAATTTGACTAATGGGTTGATGAGGTTTAAGGATGGCAAAAATACCCGCCCCGCATCCCACCCCACTTTTTTGGATAATAGGGGCGGGTCCAGGGTAGCCCCATCCCACCCCTAAAATTTTTATTTTTATTTTTAAAAAAATCATAAAATAGAATACAAATCACAATTTTCGTTAGAAATTAGTTGAATAAGAATCGAACCAGTGTCGAAATTATTAAACTATAAATCTTAACTACTGCATCATAACATCAATCTTGTAATTTTTTTTTTTTGCTACAAATATTTAAAAAATTCATATTTCATTTTTTAATTATTTTTTTTCAGTTTACCAAAAAAATAATAACTTATTCGGGACTGGTCAAAGGGGCTGCCCCGCCTCGCTCCGCAAATTCGCGGGTCATAGTGTGGGATGGGGCAGAGCCGACCCGTCTCGAACCTGCCCCATTGTTATCCCTAATGAGGTTGATATACGACGAAGATATATTGAGATTGATTGAGGATATTAGCAAAATCTAGAGTTATAGACATCTATATGGTGACATGACCAAAGGTCTTTGCCTAACTGTAGAAATCTGGTACATCGTCTGTTGTGATTACAGAATTAGAAGAAGGGTTTGTAATTGGTGAAGGATCAAACGTTGTGGTATCAGATAGTGTAGGCATTGTTCATGAAATAGAATCAAACAAAGAAAAAAATGTCGTGATGGACCGTGATATTGAAGAAAATCCTAGTTGTTTAGATGAAGTAGATGATGTTGTAGGTGAGGCTGAGCCAAAAAGCCAACCGTTGACTGGTTCACAACCACCGGTTGAATCCCAAGACAATCCTTTTAAGAGAACTCAATACGAGGAAGTAGTAAAGGAATGAGATGATATACTAAGAAATAATGGTGACTATTTTTTTGCCAATCAATTCTAGGATTTGTTTATGAACCATGTTGAGAGATTGGCTACTAATGCATGTGTAGTGAGTGGTGAAGATGGGGGTGTGCAAAATTATAGTGCTATGTTGAGGATGTGGTGTTCTGTGGTGAACATAGTAGATGTGAAGCAAGTAGGGTTGGAAGTGAACATAATGATGATGATACTGGAGGCAGATTAGATGGGGACGAACATTTGGTAGATTCTGATTACAATCAAGAGGTTCCCATCCTAAACGATGATGACAACTTTGATACAAACTACAACTGGAGTCATTTCACGAATGATTCTAACATAGAGTGTCGAAGCACGGAGTGTTTGATGAATTACGGAGTTTGGCCAGTGACGACGACGAGAAATGTAAATACAAGATGCCTGACAATGTGTATATGGACAATAATGTTGTGGATGACCCCTCCTCCTCCCTCTCCACGCCTTGAAATTGGTATGTATAATATGGTGTTGCATGCCAGGTCCCCAACATTTTCATTGATATTTTTTGCACATGTTGTAGCAAACCAGGTCCACAACATTTAAAGTCATAGCTCTTGTACATTCTATTGTGCAAGTCTAAAGGTTACAGACAATAAGGTGTTAAAGAAGGCAATCCTAAAACACAATATAAAGCAAGCTAGAGAAGTGAAGTACAAAAAGGATGACAAGCTTCGTCTATGTAATGTGTGCACAAGACGACCAAGACATTCATTATTCGCACCATGACATTATACTACACTTGTGCAATGACATTTCATAGCAGGCACGTTGATGCAAACTTCTTGGCCGAGAAGTACTATGGATACATTTAAATATAATCCAGTGTGGCAATTGAATGGATTCATGGATGTTGTGCAAAAGGATTGTGCTTCAACTACCTCAAAGTAGAAATTTTATAGAACTATAACCAAATGTCTAGAAGGAATTAGATGTACAAGTCAACAACAATTTTCCATATTGTGTAATTATTGTGAACATTTGAGGATGAGTAATCCTGGTAGCACAATTATCTTGAAGACAGTGATTGCTGCGGATGTGAGGGAGTTTAGGAGGGTTTATGTTTGCTTAGCTGCCTGCAAACAAGGCTTTAGGGCAGGGTGTAAGAAAGTAATAGGGCTTGATGGATGTTTCTTGAAGGGTGATTTTGGGTGCCACATTTTGTCGGCTATAGGTATTGATGGAAAAAATGTAATGTACCCTGTTGCGTATGTTGTAGTAGAGTCAGAAAACAAGAGTATGTGGACTTGGTTCATACGGTTGTTGGTTGATGATTTGGGTATTGTTGATGCAAGCAATTAGACATTCATCAGTGATAAGCAGAAGGGGTTGATGGATGCATTAGATACATTGTGTAAAGAGGCGGAGCATCGTTTTTGTGTTAGGCATTTACACAATAACTTCAAATGTCAGCATCAAGGTTTAAATCTGAAGAACTTTTTATGTAGAGCAGCAAGGACGACAATTGAGGCTGAATGGGGGGAATGGATGGATAGGATGAAAGTTGAGGATGTTGCAGCACACAAATGGTTGGTAAACAAACCAGCAGGGCAATAGAGTAGGTCACACCTCAGGGATAAAACAACGTGTGACATATTGATGAACAACTTGTGTGAGTCTTTCAACGCTGCAATAGTGCAAGCCAGAGACAAGCCAATTATTTCATTGCTAGAAAAGTTAATGTTTTATCTCATGACGCGTATGGCGAAAAAGAAAGATTCTGTTCACAAATGACACAATGGAATTGTCCCAAAAATTTGGAAAAGCATTGAAAAGAACAAGGAGGGAGCCAGATATTTCAAGCCAACATAGGCTGGAGATGATGAGTTTGAGGTAAAGAACTTCATTTCAAGAAATACTTATGCAGTTGACTTCCATTCGAAGAGGTGTACTTGTAGAAACTACCATTTGAGTAGCATTCCGTGCAGCCATGCAATAAGTTGCATACTGGAAATACACATGGCTGTGAAACAACATGTGGATGAGTATTGCAGCAGAACAATGTTCTTGCAGGCTTGCAATCTAGTGATCCACCCAATGGATGGTCCACAGTGTTAGGCAGGTAGGAAAAAAATCCAGTTGCTCCACCACCTCATCGACCACGATCGAGTAGGCCGAAGAAGATTAGGAGAAGGAACAGATGAAGCACCAAATAAAGCAGCAGAAATAGACAAACAATGGATGGAGATGATATGCAGCATATTTGAGAAGGTTGGATTTAACAAGCGTAGTTGCTGCAACAAATCTAATACCACAAATGACAAGGCAAATACCAACCGCAAAGAACCTCGAGCAAAGAAGTAGAAAAAGTGAATTTGGGTATTTCATTTCAATATTCGTCTTCATGCAAGAAGTCTTTTTTTTTTCGTATTTTTTGTATGAATTTTAGGATTTGTAATATATTTAGTTTTAGTGTGGTTCATGAACAACCAAGTAGGGATGATGTTTTGTATTTTTGGTTGCTAAATGAATACTTCTATTGCGTGTTGGGTTGTTAGAATTATGATTTCTAGTCGCTTTAAGCAGTGGTAAGCTATGAATACAAATAGAATCTTTACCATTTTATGCTTCAAAGGTTTGGCATTAAAGGTCCCCAACGTTTGATGTTCGTAATATGTGACATTCCCAACCTTTAAATGCAATAGCACCGTCCGTCTCTAACCTTTCAAATTTGTGTGGTAATATTCATGCTAAGGTATTACTTGACGTAGCATGACGGGTCCCCAACCTTTATAGTCCTTTGCACATACGGTTCACATTATTAATCTACTTTTTCTTTTTGCATATAACAGAGACATGAGCAAAGGCGACGGAAAATTGCATGTTTGAGAATCAACAACCTAAATTAAATGGATAAGTTACATTAACAATGCAAATTTCGATTATCACAAATAATGAAATTACAGATATCCTAAAACAAGAAGATCCACATGAGGAATAACCCAAATACAAATGATCAAATCCAAACACGACTCCACTAGTGTTTTTTATTACTGATTTGCACATTCTCAATTCCTACTAACAATACTTTGTTCTCTGCTTGTAGACCTGAGATCTCTAACTGTTGCTTGTTTATCTATTCTTCAAGTTCTAATTCTTTTATCTTTCCTTCATATCTTCGCTTTGAATTCAGCAACACTGGAATCACTTGCTTTACCCAGTCACAAATTAGTGGGTCAAACCACGTAAAACAACTAATCAATTGTCCTAGAGCACAGAAATTAGAGTGTGAAATGTTTCATTATTGCTGTCAACAAGAGGATCTTCTTAATTAATGAACTCACATCACAAACATAGAATCTCTTAGCTGGGTTTGCATCAGTCTAAAAAGTTTTTAGATCCACGTATTGCCACAGCGATATACCTTCCCTGCCATATTTACAGTAGAAAATGAGAGGCGGATAAGATAAAGCAAATTGGAGTGAAAATAATATACAGGTATATATTGCAATAAAACAAATGTCAAAACAAAAGAAATAAACAAGAATATAGAGGGATAATGGAGGAAAAGTTATAGTGAACTGACAATTGTAACCATGTCCATCCAATCGTTTAATTTTAACAAAAAAACTGCGTACAGTTCAATTGAGATGTTTAATGGAGAAAACAGATAGAATCTGTCACCAAAGACATACCGTACCTAATTCTTCAAAAGTTGGATGTTTTGCAATATTTTTAAAAGTTATGAGTATATATATCTCAATAAAAAGTTAAAAACGAAATATGCTATTTTCCTATATTTTTTGTGAGAGAGAAGTTTCCAACAACTTGGTACGCGATGGATCCAATCATAACAACGAAGGATTTGATGTTTCATCCAACCTTGGTTGTAATAAGATGGGAGATGGGTCTTCACGTGAAGTGGATTGGGATTGGCCCCATCATATACATACGAGTTGCAAAATTCAGCTTTTCATGGTCGCGTCGCATGTTTGCACGTGCATGGCTTATCGGCATCTCATATATATAATATTGAGTGGGAATGGGACCAATTATAAATTCATTTGTACGTACACACTCCAAAGGAACATTGAAATTAATTCATTAATACTTTTAACAAATAAAGGATATTATTCTTCTTAGCCATAAATAAAATAGAAATGCTACCTATGCTCCTCTTTTCTATGTACAAAACAAACAATTTAGCCTAGCTGCCCAAATACTTCCATCTATCAAGTAACTATAAAGACCCGACCCACCTAAACCGGCTGTTGGTATTTCTTCATACTCCAGGACCAGGTCCCTACCTATTTTTGGTATGTCTGAATCCAGATTGGAATAAGCTCAATTCTGCACAATGTAATATGAAATTCCCACTCATTCAGTATTTCATGGTTTTCTTCAGCCTGAGGGAGAAATTTTTTATGAAGACGCTGTCAGCAAACGTCAAAGGGAGTTCTTCATCGGCCAACTCCCTTGGATTGGACCACCCTTCCAAATTATTTCCATCTTTTGAGTCTTCTAGATGCTCAGGTTCCTCTGCTATATCTCGATACAAGTGTTTTAATATAAAAAGAGCAGTATCAGCATCTCTCCAGTAGTTCCTGTAAAGATATATATGATCCTCAATTGAATTTCTATTTTTGTTCGTACTAATTATTAAAGGTACAGTGTTTCAAGATACAGAAAACAAGACACGTACGTATGTGACGAATAGGCTGATAAGTATGGATGACGAAAAGTCTTATCCTGCATTAGCAAAACCCAAAGAGGTCAAAGCCAATGGTACATTGGATTTGAATTGCTGCCGTGCAGTTGGATGCATGATGAGCATGAAGGCAAGATGATAAAAGTACATACTTGTAAAACATGATCAATTCGCCCATCTTCACTTCCAGTCAGTCTCTCCATCATAACTGAGCCATATGATCTCTCTTCTTGGGAATTTTCTGGTTCCTCTGCAGAGAGATGGCAATAACTTCAATAAAAGAAAAGATCATATGACAAACACTCCTGGTTGTGAATACAGTAAGAAACGAGACACGCTAATAAGAAAGAAGAAAACAAAAAACTTAGGGAGAGTGCTTACCATCCAGGTCACTCTTGCATCTCGATTCACAGAATGTGAGCACTTTTACCTATTTAAGTAGCATACAACAAGAGTCACTTTTAATCGAACTGCGATAAATGATAGTGAACAAAACCAAATCTTTGACAAAATTGAAAAATAATACATAAAGTAACACGACTTAGGCACCCACCCTTACTGTGTTTAAGTAATCCATCAAAGCCTGAGAGCCTAAAGATAACCCTTCTTTAAATTCCTGCATGACGGTACAAGCATACAATATAAAAGGAGCTAGCACAACAGCGTACGTATTATCTAATGTTATATTGCTGTTACCTGAAATCCAATATACAGCCGTTTCCCACCTTTGTGATAAGGAATAATAATTGGACGTTTGTGTCTAAATTCTTTACAGATAAGAGGTTCTATTCTGTGTGGAGAACAAGTACTACTTCATATGAGCTTCATCAGAAACCAAAATGGTTCAAAATAATTGTGATAGATAGTGTAAAGAGACACCTATATGCCACAGGATCAAAAGGATGAAAGATGTTAAACATTTGTTGACATGCTGGCATCTCTTCATTTATATTTTCCTCTTCCCAATATTCTTTTGCTTTCCCTAGCAACCCAAAATAGAAGAAAAATTATTTGTTCAACATATAACAGGACACAATTGAATGTAACAAATCTTACATGTAGGATGATACTCAACTGAACAAAACCTTATCTCATACGTGTGGGACAGTCATGAGAAAAACTAAACAAGATTTCCAAGTTCTGAACTCGAATTGACAAACCAAATAAGCAATGATTCCTGTGCTATGTGGAAAACTAAGCAAATTATGACTATATCAAGCTTTCGTGTCTTACAGAATTTGTAAGACATGGAAAATAAGATGTTCTCTGACTATGCAATTCAATCAAATGTTGGACAAGAAAGCTTCTTCAGAGAGAACAACTGGTAACAGTAAGCATCAGCGGTAACTAAATATGTGCTGCAGTCATATAAGCTTCAATTGATATACTGACTTCAATTTTGACAAAAACTTGATTCGTGGGGAGAATGAAAATCAATGAGACTTAAAGCAGGAATGCGTCAAAGGAATAATGAAACTGTGAAGACTGATAATGTAATATAATTTTCTTCAAAAAATATTTTACAAGGCCCTTGTCACAAACTTAAAGAATCCCGGAAACCACCTTCAGAGAAAGGAGAATCAAAAAACATAAGAATAAAGATGTATAAAAGTATTAAGCTTTAACCATTACCGATCCCAATACGGACATTGCGAAGGGCAAGAAACACTCCAAGAGGAGATCCAACAGCAAAGAATGTGTCAACCTGACATCAAGCATCATGTGAACTAAACAAACACCAAACTTTACATGAAATGCAGGGAAAAGCTAATGGTGGGAGATTTAAGAACGGTCATGTATGCAGGCATTAACAACTATACAAATTTGTCCAATGTAGAAGTTGTCATGTATTCAAATGGAAACCTGACGAACAAAGTAAAAGGAAATAAAGAGTTCAATGACAATAGAAAGGAGGACTGGAGCAAGTACAAACTATATATGCAGTCGTATTTGTGCATAATGGGTACTCATATTCTAATGCATAATGGGTACTCATATTCTAACCAGCATAATAAGATATGTGGCTCGTGCTTACGATTGAACCAAGCAAGATTCCTAAAGGTAGTATCATTAAGTAGAAGAAAATTACCTCAAATTCTAATTTTGTGTATCTTATTTGAGGGGTATAGCTCTTGAAGGAATCATTTGGCTCAGGTAGAACCCTCTCCGGATCGGGTTGATTTACCAAAGTTGCTGTCTTCTCCCCTTTTACTGGTAGCGTGCAGCATTAAATACCAGGCATTCAATTTATAAAAACTATATTTAAAAAATAAACAAGAACATAGTTTAAAACAAACACTGTAAGTGATCATCTAGAAGTCATCCCCTCCATACCATTGTTGACGCATCCAGATTCAAATTCTTTGATTTTGGCTTTCAGCAAATCAATCTGAATATTAAGTGCATCACTAAGAAGAGGAACTAAAATATCAGGAAACAAAACATGGATAATTTATATATCACCTCTTCCCTCAATGATTTAATTGTTTCAGCTTTGTCATTGTCAGATACCTCGCCATCATTTTTATCATCAAGCTCATTTTTAATGCTATTTGGGTCATTCATCACACCACTTTTATAGGATATCATGGCATTCGAATCACCAGATGGTGCGTTGGCATTTTCATCCGACAATGAGGCATCATTTGTCTGCTGGCGACCAACATCTGTTGTTGCCGATTCATCTGACTCTGATGATGCTGGAGAAACCACTGGATTATAAGATCCCACCCGAGATTCTTCCACAGGGTCTAGAAACCATGTCTCTCCCTGCACATTTTCTCTCTCTACAGGACCTTCCATGCTTTTGCATTTAATATCAACAGAGCTCACGTCTCCCAAATTTGAGATAGATGTCAAGTTATTCCTGTCAAGGTAAGACGTCTCACTTCTATTGTGTGTTTTATACATCCACTCCGTCGGGAAAGGGGAAGACAAAGTCTCTTGATGACAAAGGATATCGTAAGATAGAACACTCCCTAGAGAGTGACCGAACAAGGACACCTATAAAAGTAGAAAACAGTTGCATGACTTGGTTTCATAAAGCATACGTTCGAATATTCAAATTATATATCCATGTTCTGAAGGCCACGTACCTTTCCATCATAACCAGGATTTCTCTTAAGAAACTTCAAATATAATCTATTAAGTTGGTGGGAAACCTGAATAAGACATGGATTGGTCCAAACTTCATAAGCTCCACATCTGTTAATTAACATTTATGGTACTGCATATTTGGAATAATGAGAAGGAACAGACAGATGTAGACACATAATGTATGATCAGAAGACCTTCAAGGCAATTAACTTTGACAGAAATCTGCTGCTGTAATTCCATCCGCATTCGAAAAAAGATAGGTAGGATTGAAAAAGAATTGGATTTGATGTTATATAGGGTTTAACTAGAAAGTACAGTTCACAGTCCCATATGTGACAAATTGAGAACACAGACAAGTAGTTGATGCGACAACTAAAAGGTAAAACATTTACGTGACTCTCCTTAAGCAGATCAGAAGTTTGGTCCAAGGCCTGTAGTTAGAGTTCATGCGCACAGAGTTTGGTGTTTTTGAGTGTTTTAGGTGCTGCGTAGTACTATTGCAGAGTAGAGTTTTCAAGAGTGGATGCTCAAATTTATCTAACAACCTGTGTAAGCTATAAAAGATCAGTTCTAGACAAAACAGATGAAAAATTGTGCCCCAACAATCCATAATAAGAATCAAAACTAAAGGTAATTACAGGACACGTCTACGACCATCTATTAAGGAAACAAGATTTTCATATTCTATCCTATATTATTATGCTCCTTTTCTTCCTATTCATGTTTGGGCAACCTGTTTATAAACCTTATTTTACATGAGAAGTATACTAATGTACTCAAATTCAGAAGGGAAATTCACCAAGCACACCCTCTAGAAAGGGTGTCATTACGCTTTACATACTACATATTATGAAATTTTAATGACATACTATGACTAACAGATGTTAGTCATAGCAGACGAAATAATAAAATTCCCCTACCACTTAAACAAATAAGGAATATTTACAAAAACACAACCCATATAAAGGGTGTTAACACTCCACATAACATAGATCCAGAAATTATAATTTACTTTCTTGCAATTACATGTGAGGTGACAAATAACATATTTTGTTAAGTCTTCTCCAAAGACTAAAAAAATATGCAAATGAAAGTAGGATAAAACTGTGGTGGAAATGTTGAGATTCTGCTTTCGGATCATTTTTATGCTATTTTGAGTTGAAAGGTCTCAACATTTTGTTATTTGATTGTTTGAAATTGTCGGATATATGGTATGTCAAGTGTAATAGCATCCTTTATACAAGGAGTGTTTTGTAGATTTCCCTATTGGGAACCAAGTGAATTAAATGTCCATTTCGTTTTGAGAAATTTTCTGCTTATTGGTCGATCTTTTTCCCATGCTAATGCTCTTCTAATTCATCTATTTCAACCCAACTTCCCACATCAATCTTACAAAATTGATGCGTTCTCTTGCTTGAATCACTTGAAATTTATTGCTATCTTTCTCATTTTCACATAATCAAAATTCTCTACAATATTTTTAATTGGTTTCACATTAAAAAAACTCAAATCTTTATTTGCTGCAAGACACAGTAGACCAAAGATAATACTCAACGAGATTATTAGATACTACTTTGGATTATGTCAACACAAACTACATACTAACTGATCGATCTTCATGTTACAAAGAAAATCTATTAACTATAAGCAATTTATTGTTTTAGATATGCCAGTAAATCTATGTAAAATAAAGTTTATTCTTGATATATTAGAAATTATAAATTACCTAATCAAGACCACTGAGTAAACTGAAGAGCCCCTTACACATCACACTTTACAACTATAAGAGGCGCGAAATGCAGGCATAAACATGGGGAAAAACATTTAAAACCTTACAGAATATCAGAAAGACAGAAACATGAATGGGAATGTCAAAAACGATCAAAAGAAGTAGAAGACATATGAAGAAAAGAGATTAAACATGGTACCGAGTCAATGATGTCCTGGCAATGGATGGGACTCATATAGTACAAGACATCATGAACAGTTGCACTCAATGCAGTACGCAGCCCTCGGACACCATCTAAAGTGATTTTTTCAACTGCAACTTCACCGCTAAACGTTAAACCCTTCCTCCACTGGAAGAACCAGAAAAGATTCAAGTAAAATGAGGAACATGAAGTCCAATTATCGTCACAGAATAGGAAAAGGGAACAAATAATATTCCAACATATACAAATCTAAAAAGCAAAGTCAGTGCCACTTATAGAGCAGTAAGGTATCAACTCGTGAGATAGACTCGCCATGAAAGATGAAAATCTAATACCATGAAGATTCAGCAACCAAAATTCAAAGCACCAGTCCTCTACCCCTACCACATAGCAGAATTCATATTTTGTTTAGTTAATATTCATTTAATTAGAGAGTCCCTCTATGGTATAAATAATTATCAAGAATCTCCAAATTATTCATAGATGGTAAAGGTATTGAAAGCTTACTGAAGACAAAAATTCATAAAACCTATTAATAGGTATGGATGGAACAACTTTGGAGGGAACAATTATAAGCACAAGACTATATTTTCATGCAAAAGATGAAAAAATTAAATTTTGAAATAAAGATTTGATCTGACTTCTAGAGGATGAACACGATAATATGACCAAACCACCATAAAAAGATTTACAGCAAAGCAAGCCATAATTTCTATCACATTCAACCATAAAGTAGGACAACTGTGAAACATTGCACGCCCATTTAACAAGGCAGAGATACAGCCTGGATCTAAACTAAAATCACATGCTTCAAGAAGCTACCAAAATGTGGGAATAACATTCAACAAAAGACTATTCTAAAAAATTCACAGAACTAGAGGAGATCCTCTTCTTGGACAAAATGATCAAGGACTACTAGAGCCGCATCTACAAAATCTTTTAAAGAATTCGAGAGACAAAGTTTTGAAACAAGTTTTCTGTATGTATATTCAAATTTGATAATACAAATCCATCCTATTTATAATACAAAGGAGTAAGTAGAGAAAAGAAAAGAAATAAACATAAAATATAATCTCCTAAAAATAGAAAATCTACCAAATAATTTGCAATCAATCAATCCCTATAATTTTCTCCATAATTACAGGATTGCAATCAATCCCTATAATTTGATACCATAATTACGGGATTTCCAACATCTTTGTACAGGAATCCAGAAAGAATCCAGAAAGAAAGGGTCTAATTGCTCAAGATGCATAACGAGGATTGTATCTATATAAATTTGAAATTCTTGGCCACTATAATCAGTCCTCTTATCCTATGTTGTCACTGAGGTTATTAAGGAACTTGTTATTCTTAACTCTTGGGCTTGGGAATTCCTACGTATCTAAGTGAGGCAGTAAAAGCTGTCTCAATTGATTTATGGACTGACTTGTGTACCAGAACCCATCGCACCATGGTTGATAACTAATCTCTTTTAAGTCCATCCAAAAGATGGTGATGTAACCAGAATGACTTTGTTAAGGTGCGAAATGGAAACCCAAATGACATCGAATTGCTATGCAGCTGCGGTCTAAATGGGTGGACACAGTGCACAAGCCCTTCTCACTTAAGAAAAGTGATGAGAGAGATGGAGAAAGAGAATATATATAAAACAAATAAGATCTTTTTTCTCCTTGTTATCCTTACATATACATAAATATACCTGCATATCGCTCCTCTACATCTCATCAAATACTGATTCCAGTTTAGGATAATAGTAAAATGATTACTCTAAATACTGTAAAGTTAGTCAATTGTGTCTCTGTAATGATCAATCCTCTCAGCATCCTTTCCTATGGGAATGAAATTTCACCAAATTGAGAGATGGCCCTTATAACAGAGTATATAGATAATAGAAGGACCAAAACCCATTGACACCACAACAAACAGGAGGAACCACGGGGGTTATTCTAGTCCTATAAACATCATCAAGGAACTTGTAATCTGTAGAATCCCGAATTTTTTATTTTTATTTATTATCAAAGGACCGAAGTGAAAGTAAATTTTAGAATCAATTAATTTATTTAGGCTAAATAATTAATTAGTGAAATATTGCATTTTAGTATTTCGATATTGGGCTCGTTGAGTAGCTCGTATTTATTTATGATTAACGGCTCAAGAAAAAGTGTTTTTGGATAAGCTAAACTCATGATAGAGTCGGTTAAAGATTTCTATGGCAAAATGATTTTTAAAATGGACTCTCATGTGATAATCCATTTTGGCAGATTATGTAATTTGAATTTTCCAAATTTGTTTGTCTTTAGCTTATCACTCTTTCTCTCTCTCTCCTATTTGCTTTCAAATACCAAGAATCCTAATTAACCTATACTTCTAGAGTTCTTAAATTTTAAACCAATGCTTAACCTATAAACCTAGTCCACCTTTCACGTTTTTCAATCATCAGCAGCTTTAGCACCCACCTATACGCACGCATATAATTCATTTATTTTTCCACCATCCATTTGTGCTCTCTTTGCAATGTGCTCTCTTTGCAACTTTTACGATCATAACTCGTTCAAGTTCCAGTTCAATTCTTATTCATAAGAACTAAGATGAGATACTACGTGCTATTATTGATGTCTACAACTTTCTAATTATTATTTTTGCGCATGTAAATTGATTACTTAATTTCAGTGCTCCTTCGGGAGAAATCATGAACCAATTCATTTAAACCTTCGAGTTTCAGTTAAACTTTTGGGTTCAGTTAAACCTTAAAATTTCAGTTTACTTGCAGCGCTTGCATGAATTATCATTGTCATGGTGTGATAATTCTCACTTCAGTTTAGTAAGATAATTTTATGCATGATTATAATATTTGGACTGTTCGTGGAAATAACAAGTATCTCACTGAGTATAATTAGTTATACTCATCCCTCATTTTAACAAATTTTCAGGTAATGATTAATGTGATAGATGCGTGGCGGGTTGGTGAAGCTGTCATGCCAATGGTCGCCAAATTAAATAATTTTGTTTATGATGCTTTAGACAATTTGTGTCGCAGTTTTCAAATTTATTTAGCATTGGATTATTTACTTTCTTTATTGTTTATGAATTAACCAATTGTTTGGCAATTGAAATTTTATTATTAAAATCACTTTTCCGCAATATTTAATGTTTATGAATTTTACTAACTTTTCGAGACTTTAGAAATCTCGGGACGTTACAAATGGTATCAGAGCTCGGGTTTACCTTTCTATAGACTCGGAAAAAATTAAAAAAAATTAAAAAAAAAAAATTTGAACAATAGCAGGGAAAAATAAAAATTTTCTAGTTTGGTAAAAGAAAATACTACACTGTCACGTAAACATTATCCCACTGTTCACATGAACAGTGATAAAAAAAAAGGGGATTTTTTTTTATTTTATGTAGGGGTGGGCATGGGTTGGTTTGGTTCGGTTTTGGGCCCAAACCGAAATCGAACCGACCAATTCGGTTTGGCCATTATTTGAAACCGAACCAAACCGCCGCGTTGGATGAAACCGATCCAAACCGAACCGACCAATCTTGATTCGGTTTGGGCGGTTTGGGCTTTAATGTTTTGGACTTGTATACAAAAAAAAAAAAAAATTAATTTTATAATTCCCATTTCAAATTTTCTTTACAACATGCAACATGTTATTAACAAAAATTTACAAAAAATTTAAATATAACTCCCATTTATAAAATAACTTATTATTTACAACCTGTTTTTTGACATGTTATTTATAAAAATAACTTCCATTTCTCGGTTCGGTTTATTTGGCGGTTTGGTTCGGTTTTTTTGCCCAAATTGAAACCAAACCAAACCAAACCAAACCGAATATATTTTTTAAATTAGTAAACCAAACCAAACCAAACCGCCAAGATGTGAAAAATCGAACCAAACCGACCCGGTTCGGTTCGGTTCGATCGGTTTGAGCGGTTTGGCAGTTTGGATGCCCACTCCTAATTTTATGAACAGTAAGGTACTGTTCACATGAACAGTGACCAAATTTTTATGGACAGAAACCTTATGTTCATACGTGAACACTGACCCCCCCAAAAAAAATTTGTTTTTGTTTTGATTTTGTGAATAGTAAACAGTACCCAAAAAAAAAAAAATTTATTTTGGTACGAGACCTTTGGCAACCAGAGCTCACTGATCAACCACCATCTAGTATTTTTCAAGGTATGAAATAAGAATATATATTTACTCTATTTCTATCTCTATCTCTCTCCTAATCAATTTACAACTCCAAACAAACCAAAATACCACTTTGTTTCATTTTAAAAAGCACAGCCTTTTTGACCAACCTCACGTCTTGAAGAACACAGCAGGCTGCTTGCGTAGAAACTATTTTTTTCTTCAGTTTCTGGTGGCACCCCTTTTTCAATCTTTTCATTCATTCATTTTTCAAGCAATGACATTCTAAGAACTAAGGTGAGATTCTAAATGCTATTAGTTGTTTTCCACTTCTTTCTATATATTATTTTTGCGCATGTAAATTAAATTACTTTATTTCAGTGCTCCTTCGAGAGAAATCATGAATCAGTTCAGTTAAACTCTCATATACAGTTAAACCTTTGAGTTTCAGTTTACAACAATTCTAACATGTTATGCATTTAAAGTTTCTGGTCGTAAAAATACACTACTTAACTTTAAATAACTATATACCGCATTACTAAATAGTTCAAAGCAATAGTAAAATAAGCGACAAATACTTTATAAAATCATGCAACCATTTTATGCCGCGAGAAGGAAGTCTTGTTTCAAACGCCTGGAGAAGAACAATTTCGTTTCTTCGGGACAAGATTTGGGACTCCACCCAAATTTGTGTCTTTCTTTGAAAGCAGAAAAAATGTTAAGTAAGGATTCGTGCCAAGGATTTTTATTAAATATCATTAGCAAACCAAAATCGGAACAAAAAGTGAAAGGTTCATCAGTGGTTCAAGAATTTAAGGAAGTCTTCCCTGAAGATCTATGATCGACAAGTAGAGTTCACAATTGACTTAGCCCCTGGAACAGCACCAGTGTCTAAAGCCCCTTACCGAATGACACCGAAAGAGTTACAAGAGTTGAAGATGCAACTACAAGAATTATTGAATAAGAGTTTTATCCGACCTAGCGTATCCCCGTGGAGAGCACCAGTGTTATTCGTTAAGAAGAAAGACGGGTCGATGAGAATGTGTATCGACTATAGAGACTTAAACCGTCTGACTATAAAGAACAAATACCCACTCTCGAAGATAGAAGATCTTTTTGATCAGTTGAAGGGTGCAAAGGTGTTTTCAAAGATCGATCTGAGATCGGGCTATCACCAACTCAAAGTAAAGGACTATGACATCCCTAAAACAGCATTTAGGACTCGCTATGGACACTATGAGTTTACTGTTATGCCTTTTGGGTTGACAAATGCACTTGCCGTATTCATAGACTTAATGAACCGAGTTTTTCATCCGTACTTGGACCGATTTGTTATAGTCTTCATCGACGACATTTTAGTATACTCAAAGGATAAGTATCAGCACGAGGAACATTTGAGAACGGTGTTAGGCACCCTTCGAAAGGAGAAATTGTATGCTAAATTCAAGAAATGTGAATTTTGGCTTGACTGTATTGGCTTTCTTGGTCATGTGGTTACTTCACAAGGGATTGAAGTGGACCCAACTAAGGTCGAAGCTGTGGAAAATTGGCCTAGGCCAATCAATGTAGGAGAAGTCCGTAGTTTCTTAGGACTTGCTGGCTATTATAGGAGGTTTATTGAAGGGTTTTCTAAGATAGCTGGACCAATGACTCAGTTAACTAGAAATGAGATAAAGTTCCAATGGTCAGAGAAGTGTGAGGATAGTTTCAAAGAATTGAAACAAAGATTGGTTTCAGCACCAGTTTTAACGATACCAGAAGGTTCAGAAGGATTTGTGATATACAGCGATGCATCCAAACATGGTTTGGGATGTGTGTTGATGCAGCATGGAAAGGTTGTGGCCTATGCATCTAGGCAATTAAAACCACATGAACATAATTATCCGACGCATGACTTAGAACTCGCAGCAGTAGTTCACGCCCTAAAGATATGGCGTCATTACCTCTACGGTGGTAAATGTGAAATTTACACCAATCATAAAAGTCTCAAATTCTTCTTTACTCAAAAGGAGTTAAACATGAGACAGAGGAGATGGTTGGAATTGGTTAAGGACTACGATTGCACTATTCTTTATCACCCTGGTAAAGCTAATGTAGTTGCTTATGCGCTTAGTAGAAAGACGACGGGAAAATTGACAGCTTTGACCACCCAGGAACAGTTAATTAAGGAATTTGAAAACCTGAGGCTAGAGATTTTTACACCTCCAATGAAAATATCAGCTCTTATCGCAACTTTAATAGTTGAACCCACACTCAGGGAACGAATTAGAGGAGCCCAAAAGGATGACCCATTTTTATGTAAGATCATGACTGAAGTTGGGACAGAGAAACGCTTAGGTTTTGAAGTGGCTAATGACAAGGTACTCATGTATAAAGACAGGTTGTGCGTTCCTAAAGATGAGGGATTAAGGAAGGAAATTCTTGAGGAAGCACACTCGGCTCCTTATGCAGCACACCCAGGCAGTACAAAGATGTATCGAGATATTCGAGATATATTTTGGTGGAGAAATATGAAAAGAAGAATAGGACTCTTCGTAAGTAAGTACATGGCATGTCAGCAAGTGAAAGCGGAACATCAGAAACCTTCAGGGTTGCTTATCCCACTGGATATACCAGAATGGAAATGGAAACACATAAACATTGATTTCGTGGTGGGTTTTCCAAGATCTGTAAAGGGTAACAATGCTATATGGGTAGTAGTGGATCGTCTTACAAAGTCAGCTCACTTTCTTCCAGTTAGGATGACTTTCACCATGGAACAGTATGCACAAGTTTATGTCAGAGAAATAGTCAGACTACATGGAGTTCCTATTTCTATTGTTTCAGACAGAGACCCAAGATTTACATCAAAATTTTGGAATAGTTTACAGGATGCTATGGGAACGAAGCTAAAGTTTAGTACCGCATATCACCCGCAGACCGACGGACAATCAGAAAAGACTATTCAGATACTCAAAGATATGTTAAGAGCTTGTGTGCTAGACCTGGGCGGTAGTTGGGAAGTACACTTACCTTTGGTGGAATTCGCATATAACAATAGCTTTCAGGCTACTATAGGCATGGCACCTTACGAGACATTATACGGAAGGAAGTGCAGAACACCCGTCTATTGGAACGAGGTTGGAGAAAGAAGGATTTTAGGGCCCGAAATCGTTGATCAAACAGTTCAGGCAATAGATAAGATCCGAGACAAAATTAAGTTCAGGCAATAGATAAGATCCGAGACAGAATTAAGGTTGCTCAAGATAGACAGAAAAGCTATGCTGATAAGAGGAGAAAAGATCTCGAGTTCAAGAATGGTGACAAAGTATTCTTGAAAGTAGCACCAATGAAAGAAGTACTTAGATTTGGCGAGAAAGGAAAATTAAGACCAAGATTTATTGAACCTTTCGAGATTTTAGACAAAGTCGGATAAGTTGCATACCGATTAGCCTTACTGCCAGGGCTTTCAGCAGTACACAATGTTTTCCACGTATCAATGCTCAGGAAATACTTACAAGACCCCAGCCATGTGATCAACTATCAAACTTTGGACGTAAACCACGATCTAACCTATGAAAAAAGGCCAATGGTAATCCTGGACAGAAAATTTCATTTGCTAAGGAACAGAGAAATCCCCTTAATTAAAGTATTATGGCGCAACTATGGAATGGAAGAATCGACTTGGGAGAAAGAAGATGAGATGAAAGCCAAGTACCCAGAACTTTTCACTGTGTAAAGGTAAAATTTCGAGGACGAAATTTTTTTAAGGAGGGTAGTTTGTAGAATCCTGAATTTTTTATTTTTATTTATTATCAAAGGACCGAAGTGAAAGTAAATTTTAGAATCAATTAATTTATTTGGGCTAAATAATTAATTAGTGAAATATTGTGTTTTAGTATTTCGATATTGGGCTCGTTGAGTAGCTCGTATTTATTTATGATTAACGGCTCAAGAAAAAGTATTTTTGGATAAGCTAAACTCATGATAGAGTCGGTTAAAAATTTCTATGGCAAAATGATTTTTAAAATGGACTCTCATGTGATAATCCATTTTTCGGCAGATTATGTAATTTGAATTTTCCAAATTTGTTTGTCTATAGCTTATCACTCTTTCTCTCTCTCTTCTATTTGCTTTCAAATACCAAGAATCCTAATTAATCTATACTTCTAGAGTTCTTAAATTTTAAACTAATGCTTAACCTATAAACTTAGTCCACCTTTCACGTTTTTCAATCATCAGCAACTTTAGCACCCACTAATACGCACGCATATAATTTATTTATTTTTCCACCATCCATTTGTGCTCTCTTTGCAACTTTTACGATCATAACTCGTTCAAGTTCCAGTTCAATTCTTATTCATAAGAACTAAGGTGAGATACTACGTGCTATTGTTGATGTCTACAATTTTCTAATTATTATTTTTGAGCATGTAAATTGATTACTTAATTTCAGTGCTCCTTCGGGAGAAATCATGAACCAGTTCATTTAAACCTTCGGGTTTCAGTTAAATTTTTGGGTTTTGAGTTTCAGTTTATTTGCAGCGCTTGCATGAATTATCATTGTCATGGTGTGATAATTCACATTTCAGTTTAGTAAGTTAATTCCATGCTTAATTATAATATTTGGATTATTCGTGAAAATTAGCAAATATCTCATTGAGTATATTTAGTTATACTCATCCCTCATTTTAAATAATTTTCAGGTAATGACTAACGTGATGGATGCGTGGAGGGTCAGTGAAGCTCTCAAGCCAATGGTCGCTAAATTAAATAATTTTGTTTATGATGCTTTAGACAATTTGCGTTGCAGTTTTCAAGTTATTTAGCATTTAATAAATATTTTCTTATTTGTTTACGAATTAACCAATTGTTTGACAATTGGGATTTTATTATTAAAATCATTTTTTCCGCAATATTTAATGGTTATGAATTTTACTAACTCTCCGAGACTTTAGAAATTTTGGGGCGTTACAGAATCTACTTATCTTAGTATAAAACCAAATGCCTCAATATGGAAGTGCACTGTCTACCTGACATGGAATGAAGAGAACTCTTTGAGTGCCAAGTTGGTGCGAAGTAAGGTGTCGTTCAGCAAGGCTTGCTGTCACATGGCGAAAATTTCCAACATCATCCACCAAATTAGAATTCTCCAATCTTTGACCAATACCATGAACCACGAATACTAAATGCCGAACAGGAACCTATATCAGAAATTAGCAACATAAAATTAGCAACATACTGCTTGCAACTTAGAGCAAACTTCTACATCATGGAAGTTCACCAATGAAACCAAAAATAACAGAAATATTAAAATGAAACCCTGAATACAACACATGATCACTCACTGCTGTATATTACAATTTGACCCTGAATACAAGACATGATTGCTGCATGAAAATATATGATGAAATATCAGGACAGGACACCTACAAATTTTCAAGCTTTAACTCCCAATATTTTTAGGTTCAAACAGCCATTTCGAAGATTTAAAAAGTAAATAATCCCCGTCGTCCATAGATACTCATGAGGAGACTTAAAGCTAAAAGAAAAAGAAAATATAAATATAATATGACTGCTCACACCATAGTCCAAAAAATCCAAGGGGCCTACAGATAATTTTGATATAGAAATGTCACTATTTCAGTCTTCTATCCAACAGTCAGTAGTTGATATCCAAATGGATAATTTGAGGAAAATCCAAAATGTTGACAAACAGACAGCACATATTGTGCATTTCTAATTCACGTCCCCACCCAGAAGCTAGCTTTGGCTTGTGTATTTGTTACGTCAATCCTAAACAAGTTTGAGATCCAATCTATCAGGCTTCGCTTGGCCCTTTCCTCATTCACTATATGTTTTATGATTTCAAATAATAAATATATATGTTTCATTTAACATAGATGATTGGGTTTCATTATCATCAGTCAACCATCAGTAACTAAACAGGCAGGAAGCCTTGGGGGGGAGAGAATTATAACAGGAAATAAAAAAAGGGTTCTTTCTCCTATCTCTCATGCATACACCACACAGCTGAGTACCATACGAAAAATATATCATTTTGTACATGCAACTATCATTTATGTTTTATCTTGATCTTGAAGAAATTGAAAACTTGTCCCACGTGTATACTTATCACTTGTATTATACACTTAAAAACGATCCTTATGTATCAAATACATTAATACACTCAAGATGTTACTTGGCATACCTGTGAACAGTAGTCATTCATTTCCTCCTCTTTCTGCTGACGTAATTCATCCTAAAAAATACAAAGGGAGTAAGTAGTGGCATTGTTCATGTTCAGCAATGAAGAACAAGATAGTTCAAGAAAGTTGTTCTATTGCATTGTTTACTTGATAAAATTATAAGAAAAAAGAGCTTCAGAGTCTGCAACATGGTACAACTTTTTTAGCAGTCATCGAACGAAAGGAACAGATGTCCACCAAAATGCTAACTATTTTCCCCAACACCTAACCTTGCTGGGAGAAGGATCACTATTCCTTTGCTCATAGCATTTCCGTTTCCACTTCGTAAAGTATGACTGGAGAGGTAGGTGTGCTGATTATGCATCCACACATATGTTGTACACACTTGGTGCTTCAGGATTATTCAAAAACTCATATTTCAGCCTACACAATTAAATTACATGAACAGACGTTTCTTAAATTTGGTATCGTGAATCTAGATCCCTCAAACTCTCGCCATCATGACTAAAAGATCAGAAAAGAAAAGAAAAAGAAGAGAGTCACATTCAACTTCAATGCATGAGAAAAGACAGCCGGATTCAATGTGAGGAAACACGTGAGTTAAGACTTGGTTATCAATCAAAAGTTACAAGTGAAAAAGAATACGTGTGTTGGTTTTGGTGATTGAGATGGAGCATATCCACGTCTTAACTTGATGCCATTCCTTCCAAAGTCTACAACACTAGAAAAACCAGAAGCATCGACACTTAGCCAAGCTTCCCATGTATCATCTTCACCAGTAAAAAGAGCATGCAGTCCCTGAAATCAGAAAGCGAATCAATAGTCATGCTTTGACTCCAATAACCACAATAGTGTAGTATACAGTTAAAGCAAAACTGTGCCATACTGTGGTTGAGCCTTGTAAATCAATACGAGCTGCAAAGAGACCTGATGGTTGAAAGGTTCTTCGGTGCCAAACCTGAAAAGTAGGCACCCTTGCTTTGTCAATATTATTTCAACTCGTCAACCAAAAAGCTTAAGGTAACACATAGACAAACCCAACTTAAACAAGCCAATCAACTTTCTTATATGCACAACATTGAGAAATAAACACCCAAATCAATAAAAGTTTACTACATCACCAAGTGTGCACACTTCTCACATAAAGAGAAAAGGCCAAGCACCTCTTAACATGACTCAAAATCAACTTCTCCTAAGCACAAAACATTGAGAAACATGAAACTCATTAATCCGGAAACCACTTATAATTGTCTTAACCAGCTAATAGAAAGCATCAAATGGTAGTATTGTAGAACACCTGGCTGCAATATGCATACTCCAATTGCTCTGCAACATCCTCACGTAGTGGGAGCCAATCAAGACCACCTTTACGAGCAAACCAATGACCTCGTAGCACGCGCCGATTCTCTCCATTCCAGTAAACAGGAAAACAATGTCTTTTTACCAAATCTACCTGCAACAACAATGTCATTGGATATTCAAGGAGTTCTACCATATTTAAGCTTATATTTTCTTTTCATCTACAGCAGGTGCCATACTAGAATTTAAACCACTTTGCCATTAATAGTTCAAACAACACAATGCAATTATTTGTGTCCTATACCAAAAACATTGTTGCATACAAAAGGAGAAGTCTATAAAATGGCTATTACACCAGCTATTGTTTATGGATCAGTTATGCATTGCATAAACCTATAGATGCCCTCATTCACGGAAGCGATGCGATCCCAAAAAAACAAGTTACAGGCAAGAATCGGGAAAGATAGACCCAAATTAAGATGCATAAAATGCTTGCAAAAGATTGAATTTCTTTGGAGCTTCATAAAGAGATAGCTCTACATCAAATTGAATGGTAAAAAGAATTCATGTAATGAACCTCGAGATTATTGGGAATTAGACTTAGCTACTTGATACTGTCAGTGTTGTTAATAGCATAATCAATGATGCCAGGCAGTTTAAGTCAACTAGTAATCCTCTATTGCCATGAAAATTTAGTATTTTTTCTCATGAAGACATTATGGAAGACATAGAATAATAGTACGACTAGGTTTTATTTCTTTTGCCTTTTACAAGTGTCATCTTTTTTAAAGTAAATGGTCTCACGGTGTTAAAGCTAAAAGATGCATAAGAGCATCGGTGTCCAACACATAGTGTGGCTGACCTCTATTATCATCCAGAGATGTTCAGGAAAAACATTAGAGAGATAGCAATACAGCTTGACTCAGAAATTTTTTAAGGTTGTGATATTTGTTCGTATGTACGCTTCATTAAATCACAAATTTACAATATTCCTCCTAAAATGCCTTTGTCTTTATTCTCAAACTGAAGAGTATCCATAAGTTACTTCATACAATCTTCAAAGACAAAACAAAGTAGTCAATCAATTATTTAAACTATTCATAATGAAGTTATACGCATGTTTATGTGGTAAAGCAAACACGATCACTCAGCATGTCTAGCCACATGAAACAAAAGATAATTTTTGGTTAGGTAATAAAAGTACCAATGTGATAAGCACAAATAAGCAGAGTCTTCTTGTTGAACCTCGGATCTAAAAATTTAAGCTACTAGGAATGACCATGTGCAAATCATTTAAATCTTGTCTTCAACATGCCTCCTCACGTGTAGGCGGAATTCACATGTGCAAAATTTCATCAAATGGATGGCAGTGAGAAACTCACTAAGCAAGATCGAACTATTTCCAAATCAAGTACGCTTTTGCATAAAGAAATTGCCAAGCTCCAAATTTTCACAATGGTAGTTGCTAAGGATCTCGTTGTTTTAAATTTTCCAATAGATCAAGCAATGAATAGAGCAGAATCGCGAAAAAGGATTCATGTAGCCAATCCTAAATTTATTAAAAAAAGCCTTAAGTGTGTTGTTGATATTTCATATTTGACTAAGAAATAGCAGTTTTTAAGTTTATGAATGGTTGATTAAAGCATCCCTAAGCACCCCACAAACCATAAAAGAGAGAGAGAAAGAAAACAACTACAAAACTCCCTTCCTATTCCACTGAACCCTACGAGTCGTCAACACCCAAATGATCTGCACTCCATATATTATCTGGGACAGAATAAATTGATACCTCATATAACCCACCCTTTACAGGGACGCCGACTCTCTCCTTTTCAGTTTCATATAATTGGGCGGGTGGAACACTCGCACTCTCTGGAGATGACTTTCTAGTTTGCAGTCCCAATTTGGTATCAACACTGAGCTGTCCTCTTGGACCTACACTGCACTCTGCATACTCTTTCCACCAACTGGAAAGCAACTCTTCCTCTCTCTGTACATAGTTGAAATCATGCTTCAGAAATTTTACAGTTGTAATCAAAAGGGAGTGAATTTCACTTGACACCACTAAGTATTGATGTTTCGTACAATACACTATTTTCTTTCCAGTTACAAACAAAAGATGATCAACAAAACATATTTTGATTGTAAACAATCAGACAAGTAATTTGATGGCATGACCTGCAAGAAAGTTGCCTCTATTGCAAGAGAATCCCTCATGCCGAATCGAAAATAATCACTTTTTCCCACTATTTCTGTTGGAGGGACTGATGCAGCTAGCTCTACAAAGACGTGGAAAGCAGAATGTAAGGAGGTTTATACATTGTGCAGAATAATGTATTCAAGTGGAAGGTCCTTGAACTGTCAATCAACCACTACCTCTTCTGTTAATACAACAAGAAATATAGAATTAATATTTCATCTACTGATTTAAACATTCCCAGACTAGAATTAAAAAGTTTCCTGAGTAGAAGCATTTGAAGGTCTAGAAAATGAGAATAGCAGCCAACCAAATTATCTTATGATAATTGTTAAGGGTCCGATTGTTGTTGAACTAAGTTCTAGACCAAATAAGTTGAATGGGAATATTCAAATTCCTCCTGTTGATCCAATTGAAAACATGAATAGAAATAAGCAATATTGCAACATAATGGCATTGAAAATGAGAAGAAATTTTTTATTTCTGCTAGGCACTCACCGTTTACTCCCAAAGGAACTTTGCATGAGTACCATCGAACATCACCGCCATCCGAGGGACTACTGGTGCGAGCAAGATATTTCTGTCTGCCCTCGTAATGTTGAATCTCATCAGCCAACCTCCTTATATTTATATCTGTATTCTTCAACATGTCTGGTGAGATTTGCTCAACCTCACCAGAACTACTAGCTAAGGAATTCATTATTGCCTCCTTTTCCACCTTAAAATCAAACAAAATATAGCGTTGATTTCACCGAACTATAAAACGGGATCTTTTCAGTAATAAAATCGAGAAAATCTGGAAATAGCTTTTCTTTTTCTTCTCAAATAAGCTATATTTGCTAAATGAATTTCACATAAACCAAGAAATAATCACAGTCAAAGTCTTATTTCTTGCACTGGACCAATAAAATTTGAGGATTTCAGTATGCTGTAATGGGCACAGCTGAAGAAACTATTAGGTGGGTATTATTTGATGGCAAAGAAAAGAAGAAGGTGAAAAAAAAAAAGGATTTAACTTGGAATGAACTATGAAGCAAAAAAGAGTGTGATGATATTTTCCTGCAAGATATGAAAGAAAGCAAAATTTGACTGGACAATCGAAAGAAAGTCTGAAGTGGAAAAGAAATGTTTAGAAGAAAGGAATTGAAGGGAATATTCTAGCAAAGCCCAAATTAACAAGAAAAGAAAATGGTGCATAACATTTATCAGTCACTCTCACTGATAGACTTCACGAAAAAGGTGTCATGTGTTCAATTTTAAAAAATATATATAATTTTGCTACATTTTTTATTTTTTTATTAAAATTTCACAATTACTTATTAATATTTTAAATTTCAAAAATAACATAAGAATCTAAAACATATTTTTTTTAATAAGAAATATAACAAAACGTAACAAATATAACAACAATAGTTACAAAAATAAAAAATGATAATTCTAAAATAAAAAAAAAATAGATAATATATTTTAAATTATTTTATATTTTATAGTAAATAGTGAAACTATCTCCAAAAAAAAATCACATTCTCGTCAAATTTCTCATTCTCATTTCTGGTTCAAATTTCTCATCTAAACTTTATTTCTTCCTCTTTATTTTTCAACACGAGCAAACTTAGGTCGAATTCCACGGACCAAATGAAATAATAGTATTATTGTTTGCCATATTTTAGTGCTGTTTAAGTCAATTTTCTAATTAACAAATGCAAGCTTGGGCTATAAAGCCCACTATGGAGCTTCAACTAATACCGCCAGCAATAATGTAGATATCATTTGGCTAATTTTCTGGTAGATCAAATGGAGACTTCAGAAGAATACTTCAGAAGAAACGCAAAGTCGCGAAACCTGCACTGAAAATGTCAAAAAATTGCCATCCTCCTCTTCTTCTAAACCTGATCGTCCTCCCATTCAGTGAGTACTCAGTTATTCGACGCCATTTTTAATTGTATATTTTGAAATTTTTAATATTTATGTACTGCAAATTGTTTATGCAATATTAGTATTCATATGTGGTAGTTCGATATACTCTGTAATTCAAAACTTAGTGAAAGATGTAAAAAAGGCCATTTGGTTGGTTAGACGAATATAGGATTCCGGGTGATGAAAGGAGGTGTGATTGAGTAAGTGGGAAGTGTGGTTCTCGGAGTTACCACGGTAATTCTAAACATTGTTCCGTACTCTTCTATTTCTTCTCAATTCGCTTGTTATTTATTGTGAAGCACTTACGCAATAACCAGTGATTACAATACAATTTTTAAAGAGGTTCTATTAAAGCATGTGAAAAATGTTAATATCCTCCATGTCATTGTCATTCAAAAGCACTGTTGTCAGACTACATTAGTTGTTTCAACAAATTGTTAGGTAAATTTTCTTAGAAAATGAGAGCCATGACATCGAACAAAAGGAAAGCTAAGAAAATTAAAATCTTGAGAAAACAAATCTTGCAGCCTTAATATTAATCTCAATGTCATCTGTATGTAGATAGCTAGATATAAAGAATTCATTTTAGCTATATACTGAAATTTGTTGATGGATTTAACAGTTGTCAACTAGTTCGTTACATCTTTGTTTATCAGTGGTTTATACTGGTTCAAATTTGTGCTATGGTGTTGTTCAAATGTGCAAGTTTGTGTTTTCATTTCTTCGTTTCTTGTAGTCTTTCAAATTATTAAATTGTCATTGTTTCACTGAAAATTATATTTTCTTCATGTTTACTTTTGTAGGATTTCTTCACAAAAGTTTGCACCTTCAGATTGGTCTAAGCTATTTTGACCAAGAGAATGATATTCACATCCAGAATTCAGATGATGTCAGGGATATTATCTTGTTGATTGATTAAGTCAACTTCTCTCTCTGTAATTCTGTTTAGTGACAATGTCTTTTATTTGCTTTGTCATTTCAGGTTTTTCACATCTATACTGCTGGAACTGAGGGTCCAGTTGTTTTTTGTCTACATGGTGGAGGTTATTCCTGGTTGGTTTATTTTCTGTTTTGCTGAATCCATGTAGATTATTGGTATCATGCTTCACAAAGTGCCTTTGTTATGCAAAAGATGTCTCAAGCTATGGCATAAAGTAGTTGATACACAAGTACAGTTACAGTGTGAAGCACCATTTCGCTGTTAGGGGTGATCGGTGATCTAATGGAGAAAGCTGTCCATTCAGTTGATTTAACGAATTATTAGTGACTCTTAAATTGTCAAACAAGTAATTTTTTGAAATCTACGTTTCTTATGCGGGTCAGCTATGTGTGGTTGGCAAAAAGATACTTTCTCTTGTCTTCTGTATATTGCATCTATGTTACGCGTTATACTTTCTCGCATCCAGGCTCTCAAGCATTATCTTCAAGTAAAATTAAGGACAAAGTTCAGGTGGTAGCCATGAATCTGAGGGGACATGGAAAACCTGCACAGGGAATGAACTAGATCTATCTATTGAGGTACATACTTGTAGTACTGAGATCCACATGGAAGAAGAATTATTGCAAAACCAAGACTTCAGTTTTTGGATTGGAGCTGGATGCACATGTCCAGTCCCTAGCTTGCGTTGAAATTTTCCAAATTATTGCAGACATTGTGTTGTGATGTACTGGCTGTTGTGAAGGCAATGTATGGAGATTCTCCACCTGCAATCATGCTTGTTGGCCACAGGTCGGCCCTGAATAAGTTAGCATACTTCTTAGGTTCTACACATGTTACAATTTTCAAGCTCATAAAACTTATCGAGGAAAGAATAATTGTGCGTGCACCTGTAGAGGCATATACTTCTATGGGACTTGCGCTGACTACATTATTTTCCATGTAAAAATATGTAGACTCTTCTACTTCAAACTTTTGGCCAAAATTTGCAACCTAGCATTAGATGTGCTGTCTGTTAGGTTGCTATGATCTAATTCAGTCGATGACGTGAAAATCCCGTTTTCAGGAGGGTTAATGCTTTTATTGTCTAATTTCCTTTCACTCATAAAAAACATTTTATTATTTCCAGGCTTTATGTTTATCAGTATTTTTTTTTTCTTTGGGAGGATGCAGCAGGAATGCCTGATATTTCTATTGTACTCACCGTTTCATTGATATATTATAACTACAAGGAAAAAAACAGAAACTTCAATGAAGCTAACTGCATAGTATCTTCCTGTGAAATGTTAACATTTTCAGCTTTGTTATAGTTAATAAGAGCATCTTTACCTACACTTGCAAAGAAACAATTGCTTTCATTCATATGGAAAAAAATTGGAAGTTCCTTTGAAATAGAAATCAGTATCTTTGATCTTATTTAATTTCATATGTTTGACCGATCATTGGTTGAATTTCCATAGTTGTCATTGTGATGCAGCATGGGAGGCTCAGTTGCTGTTCATGTTGCTGCAAAGAAGGTCTTCCCTCCTTGGCAGGACTACTAGTTGTAGATGTTGTTGAGGTTTGTATGAATGCATAGAACTTTCTGAAAACTTTCTTAATCAAATTTTAATTAAATGTTGCTAATACTATGTAGAATTTCAGGGAACAGCAATGGCTTCATTGATTCATATGCAGAAGATTTTATCAAACAGAATGCAGCATTTCTCAACCATCCAGAAAGCAGTAACTATCTTTGGGATTACTTTATTTCTAATTTTGTGTTGATATGAGGAGCTATGTAGTTAGGCTCTTCGTGGTCATTTTTACTTGGTAAAATGACTATCCAAAATATGAAGAACATGTGTCCCAGAAAGATAACGACTACATGATCTAACAAAGCGAGTCATACAGCTGAATATTTTGTGTGGCTCTACTTGACAATCGACCGGCTCTTTCAAAGCTTCCAACAACTTCAAGTGCTTCGTGATAGGAAAAACGTTGGAAAAGATATGAGCTCATAACTCAGTGTGTGGAGAGTTTGCAAGTAAGTATACTTTCTCATTTATACACATTTACTGAAAAATCTGATTTATACTATTACACAATTTGACAGTACACCCAGTTGTCCTTCAATGTTAAATTCTGTAACCTTCACTGTTTTCTCTAGCTGTCATATGGTCCTGTCCACATACTGTGCTCTTATTACATTCTCCATCCCATGCTCTTGTTACATTCTCCATGTTGTGCTCTTAAACTTGGTAGTTGGTTATTGTTGTAAGTTGTAACACACTTAATATTCATGAGTCTTGGTTTTCCATCTCAAAATCTGTTTCAATTTGCTTACAACGTTGTGCAACTGATTTGGAAATTGCTGTTAACGAAATTGTACTGGTACTAGTGATGCTTAGACATCAAGTAGACATTGGTTTATGTGAAATTGTAGAAGAAGAACGAGTGTTGTTGAAAATTGAAAAGCTTTTTGTTGCATGTGGTAGTTGTTGAAAATTGAATAAGCTTGCTGCATTGGATATACTCATTTATTTCTTGTCTCAGTTTTTCTACCCTCATTATTTCATTTAATTAAATTGACCTTCTTAGTTCATCTTAAATATGGTGTTCAACAGTAATCATATGGATTATTGACCTTGGGTTGAAGACCTTTTTTCTCCTATTTCTTGGTACAAGCTTTTTTTGTGTTTGATCATGTTTAATATTTACCCACAACATGTGAACTTTGTAACTTGTCTGTTAGTTTGGTTTTGAAATTTAAATGTATCGACCCGTAATCTTTTCCTGGTGATAATGTGTATTCTAAAGTGGACATAATAGTTTCTGAGCGATATGCTTGTAGGAAAATGTGTTATTAACTATCTGCGAAAACATTATAATCACCGAAAAATTTATTTATGCATGTTTGTAGAGAAAGAATATGTGTTCCTTGTATGTGAACAGAAAGATTGAGATTATTTTGGATTACAATATATGCACAGATATACGTAGACGGTATAGAGAGAGAGGGAGAGAGAGAACACCTTCCCAATGTAATCAATGATTTTCAGTTACAACCGAATTTATTCTTTTTATATGTTTTCATTTTTCTATAATGTTGATTAATATGTTAATTAATTATATTATTAACATAATAATATTTATTATCTTTTATTAATTGACTTCCGAACTGACCACATAAGGACCCATACTTTAAAATAGTGTGAAACTCCAAAATGGAGATGAATTTGGTGCAAAAAATTTTCCTATTTTGCACTTATATTACAATACAAAAATTTATTTTTCTCGTTATATCCTTGTTTATTATCAGTTTATTATTTTAGTGATGTGATATCACGTTATTTATGTTTTTTTAATTTGATTATTATTTTTATTAATAGAATAAATTGTATTAATCGGGTAATAAATAACTACTTAATAAATGTAGGTAAGTAAATGTAATTTTTAATTTATGCATTTAATATAAATACAATATATAATCAAATAATTTTTGAAATAAATTAATTGCCAATAATAAAAAAAAAAAATAAGGAAAGAGAATCTATATTTGTTCATTTGGTGCAAAATAATTCGAAATAATGAGTCGGAGATATATTTGAATTAGGTGTGAAAGTTGTACTATTTTGGTGCAAAAGTTTCACCAATTTGAAGATATGGGTTGGAAATAGTCTGAGGGCATTTGCATTGGATATGTTAATTTTAACTAGCACATACACACTAAATAAATGTTAATTGAAACATCTACATGTTAAGTTTAATTTGTGGTTAGACTATCACATTGGATGTGTTAAATTTAACTAGTCAATTTTTTATTTGGCATTTCCTCTCTCTCTCTCTCTCTCTCTCTCTCTCTCTCTCTCTCTCTCTCTCTCTGTGTGTGTGTGTGTGTGTGTGTGTGTGTGTGTGTTTTTAACATTTTCAATGTATATATGAGCTTGAGACAAAAAAAATAAATAAAACAAACTAATTAAATGTCATTTCAGCTAGTTAACTAATAGATAAATTTAACAAATGACCATATACTTTGTCACAGAAAATTCACAATGGGTCAAATGCTAGGAAAGTTTCAAATGGTGGTGGTCAGACATACAATAATTTCTTTAAATCAAAATTCCGTCACCAAAGATAAAACAAATATCTTGATAAATCAGTTGATATTAATTTCCAACATTTTATGGTTCCAATTATTAAACTAAATTGTTATAAATTGGAGATAGAGCCTGCACAAAGTAATAAAATTGTCTTTTAGGTTTTAATCACCTTTTTTAATCGATAATTCCATTAAAAATTGTAATTAAAATAAAAAAAATGTAAAATGAAGACAAACTATCAGAAAATAAAATATTTATGTTTGGGAGAAAAAAAATGAAAAAGTTGATAGTAAAGCAGTGTAAAGGATACAGCACGGCATAAATTTGTATCATAAATAAATAAAGCACAACTTTATGTGAAAAAAAAAAAAAAGATTTAAATTACATGACATCATCAAAACAACATATAAATAGCTAGAAGACCAATAAAATAAGCTGCTGAAAACTAGTAACTCTTTTTGAACGTCCTGGGAAAATCAAACATATATGTTAATCAATAATCCATATTAATAAAAAGCCATAAATTAAAGAAAAAGAAGCACTCCCAATTGGTATGAACCAAAAATGGTCTTAACACAACAGATTTTGGAGAGTTGCACGATTTAGTCACTAATTAGCTTAGGCCCTATATGGCATTTCAATTCTCTGCAATATTGTCTACTGATACAATAAGTTATGAATATTAATAGTTTTGTTAATTTGTTTGATTAAGATATTCATGTTTTGTTTCATCATTTGATAAGTTAATCTAAGTTCCCCATTACCCATAGCTAGCAAGTAACACCTAGCTAGGGCCCCCAAAGGGAGTCATCGGTTTCCTGTTCACAGTCACTCATCTCATACTCATTAGTAAAAAATATAGGTTCTTCCAAAATTAAAAGTGCATTCCCCATTTTTGGTGAGTCCAAAGGTGACTCTTTTATGGCCTGAATTTGGGTTGGTGATAGTCCTACTGTCACTGGCTCGTGATTAGCCGCAGCAGAAGTACTCCCCGCCCCAGAGCCATTCCAGGACCTCCCGGCAAAGGCTGAAGCCGCCTGTTGGGCTGCCAATCTGATATATTCAGGAGCTGTGCTCGTTGGAAGGGGAAGGCTAGTTGCCAATTGGGGAAAATTGAGGTGTGCAGATTGACCCCTAAGGTGCAATGCAGCAACATCATATGCCACAGCTGCCATTTCGGGTGTCTCAAAACTCCCAAGCCAGATTCTAGTTTTCTTACCGGGCTCGCGAATTTCAGACACCCATTTCCCCCATTTTCGCTTCCTAACACCCCGGTAGGCCGAACTTAAGCCACTCTGCAACTTGTTTTCATGACTATCCATGCCTAGCTAGATACTTTTTAGTACTGAAGTCATAGATATGGATAGATTCGTGTATGTATATATAGATAATAGATGGAAAGATGTATAACAAGAGTTGAAAATGGTACTTAATTAGTAATTTGATAAGTTGAAGGAAGATTCCAAGAAATTTGAGTAGGCACAATCTGATAGTGATCTTATGATTGTTTGTGTATGAAATTAATGCGGGACAGTTTTCTTCTCATACCATTTTCTGCTGCAATGAAATCATTTTAATTTTAATCCTCATAATGATACTCTATCAAGACTTGTTGAATACACGTGTATTAAAATCTGGCAGTAGTATGTAATTCAAAATATAAAAAATAAAAAAGGCAGAAAGAAAAGACAACGGACGAGGTTGGTAGATTTTCCTGTTGTGAGACACGGTTTTATCCTACGTGGATATGGTCATAAAGGTTGATGCTTAAGTCAGTATTACAAATGTGTAGGTTTCGGAGTCGTCAGTCTTTGGTCTTCCCAACGTTCTTTTGGACTCGTGTCGACTTTGCACTTGCTGTCAGATCTGCACGGATTTTTATCTAACTATAAGTTTATAAAATGATTAAATATAATGTGAAAATTAGAGGTGAATAGAAAATATATTTATATTTAGAATAGTAAATTAGAGGTGAATAGTAAATTACATTTAGAATCAAGAATCAAATAATATTTATCATTCTGACTTCACCAAAACACCATCTATCAAATAATATCTATTATAATTTTATATAAAAATTTTTATACAATCTAATCTGATACGACGAATGCGATTTAAAGTAATGACAAGTGTAATTAGATATAAGAGACCAAATTAGCAAACAAACGAATAATAGTCAATCGTCTACAATGAAATATGCATGCTAAACGTATAATAATTTAGTCAAAGTGACAAACTTTTTTATTAAATTGTTGTAATTCTACATCGAGTATTAATACTATTTAACATCGATCGAGTCAAAGTTATAAAGTTTAACCAATTATAATGAGTAGACTTGATACTTAGTATCATTAGTACTTCATAACATTATTTTTATGCGTCAAATATAGAATACGAGTACTATTAATTATTTGCTGGTCAAGTTATCAACTCTATCATTATGTTATTATAGGGTTGATTTTAAGATCGTGCATATCATGAAACCTTTGTTCACTTGATTAATACGTGTTGGTCTTCAAACCGACAATTTATGTATTTTGACCTCTCTTATAGCTTAATTTCTTTCTGGGCGACATTTTTCCTTGGAAAATCCACATGGTAAAAACAAATTTTATATATTTTATATATAATATTTGGACCACAAAATCAGATGCAGATGACTGGAAGCACCGTCATGAACCGGATTAAATTTAATGTATCATCATTTTGATGTTAACCACCCTCGAGCCCATGCCCCTCGGAACAACAACATATTTATTTATTTAAAACTAATGCAACCCTAATCTTGGGAAACAGCTGTATCCTGCTTACTCAATTTCTGCATTATTTTTCTGTGTCCCCATTGTTCCTCGTGCTTCTATGATCGATTTTCGATTAATGTTGTTCGTCTAAAAGCACGGTTCCTACTCTTCACAAAATATATTTGAAAGTCTTTTACTCTTTTACCTTGAGTTAGCAGATCGTTTGGCGAAAATAATGCAAGCGTGATTCGTGAAGTACGGTAGGCCTACGAGAGAAAGCATGGCATAGAGAAAAAAGAGATGTTGTATCATTTGATCTAAAATTTTAAGTTGTTAGAAATGTCAAATATATATTATTTAAATTTTGTCTTTCAACACATACTCACGTGCAAGTTGTGGTTTTTTTTCTATCAAAGTCTGACTTGTATTTAGCCCATGAACTTTTGTTGTTGTTATACTACATTAAATCACTTGAACTGAAATTTAAGATGAGGTTCTCTTTGCGTTTGTGTTTTATGTTTTATGTTTTGAATTCATTTTGTGTTTTTAGTGTTTGTTTTGAGATTATAACAAAGCAGGCAGTATAATGGTGGTCACTCCAATTAGTTTGTTGACTGCATCTACTTTGGCACCAGAAAACAAAAAAGAAAGGGTCAAAAAGTGTGAATAAAGTTTGAGTAATGGCTTCATGACTTGAAATATATCAAAGAATACCATTGACAATTAACCTCTGGTAATCCTCGTTGAAGAGAAACCTTTTGTTACATGCCGACAAAACTCCTATATTGATATTAATACTCAGAAACTAAGGGCAGGCAGCTTGGGAGTTTATTTTTCGCTGGTTTTGATCGATTTTAGATGATATTGTTTATAAAAAGTTAGGAAAATCGGTGTTTGTTAGTTTTTGGAGGCACCGATTTTGAACGGTATCAGATATAATGTTAATGGATTATCTTTCTAGGACGTCAATATGAATTTGAGCATTTACAACTATTATATGAGATTTGGTTAATCTCTTTGGTCAGTAAATACATCTGTCAATTGTATAATTTATAAATAAATTATATGTCAAACTTGTGGTTGGTATTGTCTCGTGTCAGGATCTATAAAATATAACATGCTGAATTTTCATGTATTCTTTCCAACTAATTAATTTCTCACCCTAATGTTGAGAAAAATGTATTATCAAAATAACAGTCGGCAAATCGCATTATAAAATATCACCCATTAAGATTTAAAATATTTTATAAGAGTTCAAACTAAACATGTATTCTCAGTATTCTTTAATGTCCATCGCAGTGTACTATGATGTATCAATTTTACATATAATACACTGTAAAAAAAATTATTAGATAGATAATATTAGGCTCTGACCATAAGTCAATTATAGTAGAAATAACTTTGATGTTGACATGATTCATATAAGTGATGTTGCATATAAAATAGCATTAATATGACAAAATAGTAAACAATTTGTTCTCAATAGTAATGGTTTAAAAATTAATTGGAGGCGTTTAATAAACAATAGTGCTAAAACTATTTATTGTCATCTCAACTAACATTTATTAAAAGTATGAGATTTAGACTCACTTCTGTTAGCAAGACATACCGTCTTGATGGTATAATCTAGAAATTATGCTCATAATTTAAAATTTGAACAAGTAATCTCGTAAACTTTAAATTGCGAATATAAAATAACATCATACAATCATCTAGTAGACGTATCAATTAGATATAAATAATTATTAGATGGTCAACATGGAGGACGACGGGACCCTATACATCACTTTAAATAATTCTTGAATTCAGTCTCGATTTTAGCTAATGAATGTTTACTGGTTTATATACCACGTGAACAAGCATCATGTGAGCATTCACTATATTAAAAAATTATCTGGTTTTCAATAGATATTCTTATTAATTATTCGCATCATATTGATCTGGATGGTCTAACCGATAATGTCAATCAATAAATTTTGAGTTATTGAATTCCTGGTTCAATACAATGCATCAACTCCGTCTTTTCTCTAAGACAAACAATTCAACATCCAAATCCATAACTTGAATGTTGAGAAGTAAATTGATTAAATAAATTAAATCACTAATCAAATCAACAAAAAGGATATGATACGTAGAAATAAAGTTAATTGCCTAATAAGAATAACGAATTGAACTAAATATCGTAAAATTACCTTGTAAATCATATCCTTTTATAAGATTATATAATATGATATTCTTCGAGAATTATTATGTCTGAAATGTTGAAACGTTGAAGTTGTAGTTCTTTGGGGTATCAATATTCTAATAATACACAACTTTAATAATCTGAAATTGTAAAGTTTTACTTCTTTAAGAGCAACAATACAATATTTTTCTAAAATATTGATATGTATAAATTAATGTTTATTCAAAAGCAATCATATAATATTCGTTTAATTAAACTGTGCTTTTTCAGGAACAATAACATAATATTCTTCTAAAATATTTATATATTTTATGTTTCTTCATGAAGAATAATATCATTTTATTTTAGAACATTGATATTCAAGACGTTATACTTCTTCACGAGTATTAATATAATATTTTTATAAAATACTAATATAAAAATAATTATTCTTCTTCAAGACGAACTCAATATTTTTACAAAAATTAACATGTATGAATTTTTTGCTTATATGGAACAATAACATAATATTCTTATAAAATATCAGATATTATAAAATTACGTTATTTGAAAGTAATATTAATATAATGTTCTGCTACTTTATGAGCAACAACATATTATTATTTAGGAATATTAAATTATATAAAGATTTACTCAACAAGAGCAAAAAAATAAAAAAATGTTAGATTTTATATAATTATACTTTTCGGAAGCAAGTAATATTTCTAATAGAATATTGATATCTGCAAAGTTGTTTTTATTTCAAAATAATTATACAATATTTTTTTAGAATATTGATTATTAGTAATAGACAATTCTTTTAGGATAATGATACAATTTTCTCCAATAATATCGATACAAGAAAAATTATTCTTCTTCGGAGCAATAACTCAATATTCTTCTTGAATATTAAATTTGTAATGTCACCATCTCTAGGGATAAGTAATATTATCCTAAAATATTAACATAAGGTCGTGCTTCTTTAAGAATATCAACATATTTATCAGACTTAGACTTGAATAAAGTCAATCCTCGAGACTAACATAATCATCTTCTAGAAGATTGATTTGTGTAAAACTTTGATTTCTTTATTAATAACAAAATAATGTTATTCTTGATTATTTATGTAGCTGAGTTATGTTTATTTAGGAACATCAACACAATTTTCTTTAATACTCATATGAAATTTTGGTTATTTAAAAGTATTTAATTTGATAAAACAAATATTTAACTGATCTAAAATAAAAACTTCACAAATCATATAAATTTTTGTTAATTAAATTGTGCTTCTTCAAGAAGACCAACAAAATATTTTTTCGAAATATTGATTTGTATAAATTGATATTTCTTCATGAATAATAACACAATATTTATTTAGAATACTAGTTTTTCGGCCCGTGTGTTGCATGCGGCATATTTATGATGCTGTAATTTTAATTGTTTTGAATTGTATATTTTATAATTAGTGATGCAATACATATAAGTAATTACCAATATACCTTTTGGAAACTTATCTTCACAAATTTATTCATTAAAAACATTTCATTGTCTATAGCCTCAAGTAGAAGCAATATGATGTCATCTTTATTTAGTTTGGTGGGCTACAAATTTCCATCAAAGCATTTATCTTCAAGTTTTTCTAGATCATGGGTTTTATTTGCTTTATGGATAGTTTCGCTTCAGCTAATAAAAACACTTCATTTAACACAACTATTAACTTAAACAAACGACAATTTACAACAATATATTACATCACACCTTAAACAGCAAATGAAATAATTCAGACTAAAAAAAAATTAAACTAGTGATAGTTAAGTATCTTGATAAAATAACAAAATTACATATATTACTGCATCAAAACCAACTATTTTTCAAAATATCAGACTATAAAAAAAATAAAATAGCTGCAAATTATTCTCGGGCATTTTTTACTGGCGGTTTTGACCCTTTGATTATCCTCTCGTTGTGCCTCGGTTGTCTACATCTTTTACACCTCATCTTAAGCCCAACTTTCCTTGCATTTCTTGATAAAGGCTGATTTTGCTCTTCAACCTCATTTCTTCTAGCTTTCTTCAGTCTCCCAGCATGTTTTTGTGATGAACGAGTGATGACCTATGTTAAGCCATAATTCTGGACCAGTCATAGGAGAAATGACAGATGAATAATCCTAACTTGCTAATATTGACATATATATCATAACTTACCTTAGCATAGAACTTGGTTGCGTATTAATATATGACTCGAATGAAGAATTTTTTCAAGAACTCAGTATGCAAAAAAGTATGTTCTATTCTTTCTTTCAATTACATCATAGTTTCATTAATAGGAGTGCAAAATTTTAACAAGAAATGTAATGTAGATAGTATTAGACTATCAGGAAGCAGAATATCAAACGTCATTATCAAGATGGGGATACATATACAAAAGATAAAGACATAAGCATATGAATATATATTCAATTCCTTAATATTGCTTATAAATAAAAAATAGTAATTTCAAAAAACACATTACCAGAAGTTAGATAAAAAAAATGTATTCATCAATTCCATGCAATCTAATATGAAGTATTATTAAGAAGATTTCGATATAATTTACCGTGACAGTGTAATATATATCTTATAATGTACACAAAATTATACATTCAACAACACTTATGTAGCCATAAACCCCAGTCGAAAATCAAACGAAATAAATCCTAATATGTATGAAAGTGAACGAAAAACATACCTTAGAATCATTTGATTTAACAATAGGAGGTCGCGTTGTTTGATAAACTAAAAGCACAAAAAGATTAGATCAAATCTAACTCCTTCAAGTCCATTAGCAATTGCACACAATTTTCAACAACCTGTAATAAATACAATTTTTTAGATGCATTGAAACAAATTGCTGAATTTAAATAGGTAAAAAAAACTAAAATGAAAAAAAAATACGCACTGCATTTTTTATACATTCGACACTTAGATAAATGAATTAGTTAATTTAACAAAAATAAAATAGATAAATATACTCATAATTACACTTTCACCAAAGGAAAATGCAATTAAAGAAAAAGGCAATTTAAGACAATTAGAAAACTAAACTTTGGAATCTAACATTGCTACTTTTTTTCAGTTTTTAAACACGACTAAGCAAGCACTCTATTACTAATCTTAGTTCAATCACAAACTTCAGCCATCAATTTACATCCTAGTGAAAATTGAAATTGAGTACAATACAAAGTATTATACTCATGTACGCATAAGTTCATGAAAAGAGCAAGTCATCCATAAGTTGTTCATCACAATACCACTTTTCAATTCCGACAAAATATTAGAAAGCGCCTCAATAGACAGTAATAAAGAACTATTTTCACAGTGAAAGTCCATTAAGTACCTTCATTCCCTAGACAACATGCTGGAAGTCATTGCCCAAATATAGTCATAATTTCTTCCAAACAATCCTTATAAATGATTAAAAAAGAAATTTGATTAGAAGACCAAAATTTGATCTGACACGGCATCATTAGAATACGGATGGGATATATAAATTTTTGTTATCTTCGAGTCTTCTCAATATATTTTAATAACAATAATAAAAACATACAACTACAACATCAAAACAACAAAGAAACTCACAAAATGAAATAAAATTCGACTCCACAAGCTATCAATACCTCATGCACAAATACTACATGATAGAACAAGACAATTCTAATTAGTTAACCCAACAATGATTTCTCTTTGGAACACAAGAATTATAAATTTGAGAATTAATATACCCAACAATGATTTCTCTTTGTATAACAAGAATTAGTTTACCCAACAACACTTTCTCTTTGGAACATGACATTGTAATTCTTGTGTTATGCTTGTGAAGGCAAGTTTAAGGAGACATTTGATTACTATTAGGTTTACTAAATTGTTGTAATTCAATAGGTTCAAGAATTAGTCTTTGATTGTGGAGAAATTTAGAAAATGAAAATGTCTCTGAAAGAGTAACCTAGGTAGACCTTTCATTCATTCATTGTTTATTTTAATAAATGATGACTGATGACCTATTAACCTTTACCTAGCTCAATAAGATGTACCATATTGTGGCAGCACATATTTCCTTTATAGTTTACACTGAAATGCCACAACACATCACTGCATCTCAATGAAACTCTTATTCCTTGTGATGGGGTTGATGTCACCACAAATTATTTTGGCATTATATCAACATTTTTATTGTCTTAACTCTAAAGCTAGTATATATACATTATAACGATCATATAAATACTCATGCTCGTGAAAACAACACAAGTATCTATATAAGAAATGAACAAAGTTTCATTAAACAAGAAATGTTTTTGTAGGAACTATTTTAGTTGCATGTTTTCATTAAACAAGAAATGTTTTTGTAGGAACTATTTTAGTTGCATGTTTCTTAAAGCACATATTTGATAGTGCTGAAATTATAAGTTGTTAGTGAATGTGCGGATAAAAAATGGGTTATAAATTGTGGGTCCTATGAAATGTGTAGATGAAAAATATGTTTGACCAGTTTGACCATATGAAATTATAATTTAAACAACCCAAACATGAGCAAAAACTATGGACGATGACCATTCCATACGAGGATGTGCTATTATTTGATTAATTTTTCTAAAGCAAGATACCAAATAATTTTGTATCCCATTTGTTCTACCTAGAGCTGGCAAAGAGGTTTGGCCGGCAGGGCCACACTTGAAACTGGACCGGAGCAGCCCAACCCAGTTTTGTGCGTGCCAGAAATATGTCGGCCAAGCACAATCCATCGGACCAACCCGGTCTTAATTTTTTTTTCTTTTTCTTTTTTGTAAATAAATTCTTTATACAGTCTAATACATTGCATCAAATACAATCTTAGTTGTCCTATTCAATTTGACGTACCACATTATGTCAATAATAAAGAGTATTGATCATTAATACATCCACACACAAAAGACACAATTTGATATAAAATTAATATTGATAATTTTTCAAGAACTAAAGGGGCCAAATTAAAGTCAGCTTTTGTTCTAAATTTTTCAATACCTCGTAGCATGAAACACGGCAATCCTTTTTAATTAACTTCATATGTTAATAGAGAATGCAATTGATAAATTTATAAAATTGGGACTCTCATGTATTAATCAGTAGTTAAACATCAATTTTCTTTCAAAATAATAATATTTGTTTGGTTAATTATAAACTATTTTTTGACACCTTTTTTTTAAAACATAAATACTAAAAGCATGCTAGTCTTATTGTTTTGAGATATAAGCATGTTTGGCTTAAATTAAAAAGTTTACCTATAAGTAAATTTAAAATAAATAATTTACTTATCACACCAAACATAATTTAGATTGAAACTTGAATAAACTAAATTTTAATTAAATCTAAATAATTTTATGTTGGAGTTTGGGATTATTGGACTAATGTTTCGATAAAAGACAATTTAAGTTGGAGACATGGACTTAAGCCATTTTAGATTGATATTATTTGGATTATGTATTAGAGTTATTCACAAAATGAGTGATTAGTGTCAAGGAACAATATATATATATATATATAGTGTGGGTTAGCGGCCCGGTTTTTTTCAGGTCGGGGCCAGCCCAACCCAAAATCCAGGTTATATGGGCCGGCCCGCGGGTCGGGTCTATTTTGCCACCTCTAGTTCCACCCGCTACCCTCATGGTTTAGCGGACTAATCTGATGATGGTTTATCCATTCTTAGTTAACACTTAAATGCTTCTCTTGTGGAATTTATGCATTTTTTTGATATAAAACACTTGGTTGTTATTGAAGTTCATCACTTTTGCTTTTCGTTTTCATTCTACGTGACTTCATTTATTTTGATATTATAAATAAGTAATTAAATAGAGGGACATCACAAAATGATGAATCTAACTAAAAAAATCTAACAAAAAATCCAAAGAATGAAGTTACAAAAAAAGATATTACAATAAATAACATAAAACAGAAGCAAAAAACCCACAAATAACACTTGATTTTTTGAACAAACAAAAGAAGTAGAAAGTGAAAAACCATAATCCAAATCTAAAAAATGTAAGGAAGTTACCTCATATTCGAGCCCTTATATGAGAATTTCATAAAATCAAGGGAGATTTAGAGAAACTTCCTCGTCTTTGCTGAGCCAATTTCTAAGTCTTTTGAGGCTTGTCAATTATTTTTCAGGATTTTGCAAAGAAACAGTCAATAAATAACACAAAATATGAAAAAAACACACACACATACATAACACTTGATTTTCTGAATAAACAAAAGAAACATAAACTAAAAAATCCTATCCCAAATCTAAAAATATTAGGACCTCGTATTCAAGCCTTATATGGGAATTTCGTAAAATCTAGAGAGATTTGGAGATATTTCCTTGCCTTTGCGGAGTCATTTGTCGGGGGTTTTGCAAGGAAATTGAGGCATTGTTGTAGAAATAGTAGAGAGCAAAAATGATAGATAAAAGGCATAGAGAGGTTGCATGTGAGATCGTGAGAGAGAGAAAAAAAGGCATGTCTATCGCTGACGAAAAAAAATTGAAAAGCAACAATTGAGTCCCCATTTATTTCAAAATGTCATCGTTTTAACCCATGAAGTAAAAATTAAAAAAAATTGAAGTCATCACGACGTCAGCAAAACGACGTCATATTGGTTGAAAAAAATGAAAAGTGTAAATTTAAGCCTCTCATATTATTGTTGTGATTGATATGTAATAAATAATAATAATCAATCAATATATGTCTACCATTTATCAATATATAAAAAAAGGTATAATAAAAGACGATAGCAAAAAGAATATTAACATTTGTCCATGACCATAAAATAAAGTTCATTTTATTAACTCAATTGGCTTCATTAAATTCGATATTGTTTACGTAGCTATTTCTGACGAATGAACCGTTGGATCTTGATTTTAACTGTTGAATTTTAAGATCAACGAATTTTGAACTTGCTGTCCAAATTTTAAAAGATTGTTGAGATATTAACGTTTGATCTCAGCTGCGCAAAACTGCCCATATTCTGCGAATTTTCTAAATATTATTCTCGAATTTTCTCTTTATTTTGGGCGAGCTTGTTCATGCTGATAATATGTTAGGAATTAGAGAGAATAATAGAAGAGAATCGAGAGAACTGTGTATTTTATTATAATAATAGACTCGTATATATATGATTCAAAGATTTGTAGATTAGCTAAGAAATATCTAAATATTGTCATCAATATTGTTTTCCATAATTTAACAACATTTACATTATTTTAAAATCACTAGGGTTATTATATTTTTAAAGGATAAAATTCACCTGTAGTTATTGAATTTTCAATAAAATTTCAATTGAATTTCTAAACTTTAAGTTTCACGCTAAACTTCAATTTTATTTCAAATTTTACATAAAAAATTCTTAATTGGCAATCATATCATAGCTAACCTTTCACCTAATGAAAATTGAAGTTTAGTGACCAAATTGAGAGACGGAAAGTGATGGAATTGAAGTTTAGTGACCAAATTGAAATTTTGTACCATGAATTTACCCCATTACAAAACAAATACGAATAGTTGAGGACAAGTGCGCAACAAGTAACTGGCTGGGTGAGTAATTCTGGCTATTGAAAAGGGTACTTTTGAGAATTCGACAAAACCCACACTTCTTCGGCTCTAGGGTTTCTCCACTATTTATTTTCTTCGTTCTTCTCTCTCAGCACAGCGGTTTATCCTTGCGCCTTGCGGCTTGAGACTCCCCCTCCCCCCCACCCCCAAGACCCAACACACTCGCAGATAGCTCACAGAAGCAGAGTGAAAAAGCAAATATGGAGAGTGAAGGAATAATTGTCGATCAGCAGTTGGAAGATAAGACTCATAGCGATGTCTTGCTCTTCAACCGGTGGAGATATGACGAAGTCCAGGTACGATTTTTCCTACTCCCATACAAGTAATGCTGATGCATAATTGTATTGTTTGTACGTACGTTTATATTTTCCCTTATTCATGTTAGTAATCGGAGATATTGTACTGATAATTCGTTGCATCTTAATCTGTGGAAAGATAAACCATTTTAAAGTTAATCTAGGTTTAGAATGCTATGGAATATCGGAATCAATGACAAATAAAATAATATAAGAGCCATTTTGTAACCGAGATTTTCGGGATTGCGAGCAAATAGACAAAATCTGAATACGCATTCAATAGTTTCAAATTTATTGAACGTGTTTGGTATGCTGTTGTGCTTTTTTATCCCTTTGCTCGTAATAATACTCGGGGAATAGTTGAAACTAGAAACTATGTCTTTACTCTTTTCCTGCAGTTTTTTTATGAAATTTGAAAATGAGTGGTGGACATCTTACACAATGAAAATAACACCGGAAATCCTTCATTATTTGAAACTGGCCCATGAAGTTTTGAATAAAATTTACCGTCATTTTCATTTATTTGTTTATTGTTTTCTTGTATTATAGGGTGATAGAGAAATATTGCACCAAAATGCATTTGTAAACCATTGATCAATGGTGTAGAAATACTATCTTGGATGTTGGATTATATGTAAACAATGGGGTAGGTTTGATTTTCGATGTAATATGATGACTTTGTGAAACATTTTATATGCAGTAAAAGAGGATTCTGACTTTATGCTAGGATTTTAGTAAAACAGTCTAAATTCCTTAATGAGTCTGTTGTTCCATATTATTGTTTTTCATATGCAGATTAGTGACATTTCGGTTGAGGATTACATCACTGCTACCGCTTCGAAGCACCCTACCTACATGCCTCATACTGCTGGGAGGTACCAGCAGAAGCGGTTTAGAAAAGCCCAATGCCCAATTGTGGAAAGGTTGACTAACTCACTGATGATGCATGGCCGTAACAACGGAAAGAAGCTGATGGCTGTGCGCATAATCAAACATGCTATGGAGATCATCCACTTGCTGACAGACCAAAACCCAATTCAAGTCATTGTTGATGCTGTAATCAACAGGTACAGTGAAATAGCTTGTTGCTGATGTTCTCTTTTGCCATGTGAAAGATTAAAAGTGCTTCAAACATTGTTGCTCTATCCTGCATGATAGCTATTATATAACCAGTATTTCAGTGATTTAAACAAAAATGAGTTCACATTTATATAAGTAGTTGAAACATATTTAGAAGTGAAGGTTTTTTAAGCATGCTCTCATAACAAATTCTGTAGTACTTGAGAGATTTACGAGAATGATGAATCTTTGTCATATCAACAAATTATATGTTCTGAGCATGATATATATGGATCTAGCGTTCTTTTATGAACTGTTCATTTATGTTTTTTCTATAGTGGACCAAGAGAAGATGCAACAAGGATTGGTTCCGCTGGTGTTGTGAGACGTCAAGCAGTTGATATTTCACCTTTAAGGCGTGTTAACCAGGCTGTCTATCTCCTCACTACTGGTGCTAGGGAGAGTGCTTTTAGGAATATTAAAACCATAGCTGAATGCCTCGCTGATGAACTCATTAATGCGGCTAAGGGGTCTTCGAACAGGTGAGAATGGGCTAGTCCTTTTTCTATATCCATATGCCTCGTGCTCATATTTATTTCTTCCTTTTCTCTGGTGCCATTTGTTTTTGACAGAGTTATCATTGCATGATCAGAATTCTTGCTCATTCTATTTTAATTTACATGCAGCTATGCTATTAAGAAGAAGGACGAGATTGAGAGGGTGGCAAAGGCCAATCGTTGAGATAGCTGTGTGGGTGACTGGAGAATTATTATATTTAGACAGTTCTTGAATTGTTGCCTTTTAGTCACCACCTGTTCTTTTGTTAAATCGTTGTAACATGATGAGATGGTGACTTTGTTTTCTGTTGAAACCTTACTTTCATTTGTTTGGAATTGTTATCAGCATAATGCTAAACCTGACTGCAGTGTTTTTGGTTTAAATGAGTTCACTATGTTTATGTGCTCCCTTTATGTTTCACCTTTTCTTTTATATATTAATCCCATCCTCCTAGTTGCATTACTTCTCTCTACACACTTGTACCAAGGGTATCTGTAGATAGGTAGTTTGAAGATTGGACTTTAAATGTTATTGAGATCAAGCATATGAATCCGAGTTTTGGGCGAAAATTTTGTCAGGTTTACTTCATTATACAATAGTAAGGTCTCATAAACTAGCTTGACTGTTGAGCTTACTTCATTTTGTTCAACTATTAAATGGCTGGAGATTTTCTATGTTCTATCTTCTATGGAATGCTAACATATTATGCCTTATAAAGATTCTAAACATGTAGACGTAAAGTCTAACGAAACATAACAGGAGCGTATGTAGCCGGCATGTATTTAAAGTATAGACAGCACGATAAGTTTGGATGCTAGGATCATGGCGAAAAACTTGCACATATCCAAATAGTTTAATTTACCAGGTAAACGGATTTCTTACACACTCTTCAAGATGGTTTTCACAATTTGGGGCAAGGACAAGCTGAAAACAGAATACATAACAAACAAATGCAGATGAAACTGGTGCTCCAATGATAAATCTGTCATTTCTTCACTCCAATTTCAGCTGCTGCTGAAGGGATTGGGAGGTTGTGACAGGACCTCCAATGAGTCTTCTAGGAGATGTCTCTAGAAGTGGCCTTCCAGTCCCAATGAAGGAGGTTCTTCTTTCTCCACCATTTATCAAAAGAAACCGAAATGTCCAATACAAGACTTTGGGTGCAAAGACCCTGTATAGGAAAAATATGTCGTACCAGCTTGGATATTTCACATATGGATCTCCTCTGCAGGCCCCAGAAACAATCAACTTTGCAAACTCCTCCACCGGACCACCAGATACATGTACCTTGTACAGAAACCAAGAAGAAAACATTCCGTTTATTTGCAAATGTCAAATGCGGCGTAGAGCAAAGATTTACATAGCTCGTATATCTGTATTCAAAGAAGTTAAATTTTGTTTCCTAGTAGTTGAAGATAAATAGAAGTTCTGGAGAAAAGATTATATTTAACTTGTATTTTTGGCATTAATTTCAATGGCATAGACATATATCTTAAAGCAAGATGGTGTTGAAAAGAAAAAAGGAAGACAACTCTTGAGACAGGGTAGCAAATTGTATGTTACTTTTAGGATGAATTGAGAACCTTATAAATCTGATTGCTTGGAGGCAATACAGTGAATTAGAGACAACCTGTGTATATACTATATACAAGAGGTCATGAGACTGGAACTTACCTCTCTCTCTTCCTTCCACTGCATCTCTGCACCTTCCTCCACCATGAATTTTCCTCGGGTCATTTCAGTCCCAATCCAACCATGTGTGGCAACAGTTATTCCAACATCATCCTTCACTTCAAACCTCAGTGTCTCATAGAAGTTCACAAGTGCCGATTTAGCAGCCTACTCACGAAAGCATGAGGAAAAAACCGAAAATCTGTCATCTGCTTAGTGAATATTGAGAGTTGATTACAGCAAGGGGAAGTATTTAAGATTACTTCCACGTCATTAGAGTTATTGTAGCTATTCGTTTTAATAATCCAATGTTTATTGGAAAGGAAGGTTGGATCTTTAAATTGGAATTAAAGCAAATGCAGAATTCACAAAAACTCACAGAATACAAGCTCATCCTTGGCAAAGGTAACCAATTTTCCACTGATGCATTCACTACGATCCGTCCACTGCTTTGCCGGAGATAAGGGAGCGCGACATACGTTGGATAAACATTACCCCAAAAGTTTATGTCCTGATAGTATACAGCAATTTACAAGAATCTAAGCCTTAAAATATAAAAAATTTAAGGTGTGAAAAATGATGCTTGACTTGAAAACAGATGAAGAAAAATTGTCAACGAATCTAAGTTGAAAAAACTTTAGCAATAGCTCGCAAGGCATCTGCTTTTAGACCATACCATTAAAATGGGAAACACACTGGAGTCGGTAGCTTCCTCAAAGTAGAAAGTATGTCCCAAACTTGCTGTATTGACTAGATGATCAACTGCAAGAGGCAGTAAGACGAGGAAACGAGTAAAATTGTAACTGATATTGTATACATCTAGGTCTGAGGGACAACTATATGCAATTATATTGTAAGGTTCTACCAGTCTCAAGAAATGAGAAAAATAGTATTCTTGAAGTTCCTCTCCCTTCAAATTGATCATATACTATTTCACTCGGTTTAATTTATGCAAATTATCCTGTAAATCTAAGTTTTAGAGTGATGGGGGCATAAATCTTCTAGTCGTTACAACGTATTGGAAGGAAGCAGGTGTACAAGTTGAGGCTTACCACGCCCAAAATAGTTGATTGTCTCATTGATAAATCTCCTACAGTCTTCTTCCTTGACAACATCCGCAGCCATTATCAACACATGCCTTGCCCCCAGCCTTCTTGCATTCTCACTTATTCCGCGCAGCCTGTTCTCTCTTCGAGCTATTAATACAAGATTTGCCCGCCTTTTTGCATACTCATAGGAAATTTGCTGTAGTTGTAAGAATTGGTCATTCTTGAGTTGAGGTGCTCATGACACAAGTATAGGTAAAAGTGGGATACGATTTTGGCCTTTATGATGAATGAAGAAATTAAAAACATTTTTACTTATTAACCATTTTCTTAAATGTATCCCAGCATTAGACAAATCAATGGGAAGTTCCTACATTTCCTACTCTCTCTATCTAATACTTGATTCCACCCCAAAGATGTATTCAAGTAGACAGATGAAATATATATCATACTTGGCAATTTTTGAATTCTTGTTTTCCAGAAACATAATTGTATCCAGAACTAATAAAGAAATGTCAAAAATCTTGAATCTTGAATCTTAAATCCAAACCCCCCAAAAGTTAGTTGAAGTTAAAAATCTCTTGAATTATTTTTCCCCCTAAATTTTTTTTGTTCAATCTAATCATCCACGGACTCTCCTATCGAATAATTCACCGTCTATTTAACATGAGAAGAGATAAAAAGGAAACAAAATAGTAATTAGAGTGATAAAATTGAATGAAATGAATAAATTACCTCCCCAATCCCAGAGGAAGCTCCAGTGATGACGACCACTTTGTTCTCCATATCTTCAGAAGTGAAGAAAGTATTATAAATCCATTCACAAGTATTGATGAATGTCAAGGTTGGCCATGCAAATGTCAGCATGACCAGGCTTGCCGGAGGCACCACAAAATTAAGCGCAGCGGTCATCAGATCCATTTCTATTCTATGTATGTTATGAAAATGAAAGAGATGATGATAAGTAGAAGAAATAAATAAACTTGTTCAGGTAGCTTGAAGATTAGCACCATATCCATATGTCTGGCTACATGCAGAAGGGGGTGGTGAAAGTGGAACACGTGTTAGTGTACACATCAAATGCTGTGACGAATGGAGGAGTTGATTTTTTGGAACTTATGCATGAGAGTTATTCATGCGAGTCTATTCATGCGAGTCTAGATATGTTGTCTCAAACTTTACATATTATCAATAATAGTAAGTGTCAATATATTAAATATTGTCTATAATGATCTAATCATCTATTTATTTGATAAAGTGTAAAATATTTATTAGAAAGACGACTAAAAATATATATATTTAAAATAGCAGATCTAGACTCGATTGATACTAACGCTAATACGATAGCAACATGGACACATTTTTTGCATAACGCTAAACAGATTTTGTTCCTTAATTTGCCCTTTCGTTTCTCCAATTCTACAAGGATAACTCATAACTAGCAGATTTATAAAATGTAACACATTTATGAACATTTTGATTCACATCAATATTAGAGCATTTCCAATGTAATCGAAATATAAAGTGTTTAAATATTTTTTTTAAAAGTAATGCAAACTGTTAGAGTTTTCGTCAAATTGATGTGTTAAAGAAGAAAATAGACTTTATCTAGAGCTCTATCTAAATTTACAAGTTCTGTTCGACATGCTGAATCAACAAATAATTTTCTACGCACATTTCTATGTAATTTTAATAAATACAATACACCTAGATAGCAATTTATAAAATGTATTAAAAACCAAATTTGAACTCTAATGCGTATTCATTTGACGGGTAATGTTCTCCTCCCCACCATGGGGAGGCCTTATAAAGGCCACAGGACACTTGTCCTGTGGCCATTGGAGAAAAAAAAAGTGATTGACATAAATGTCAATCACTTGTCCAATTGCCACAGGACACTTGTCCTGTGGCCTTTATAAGGCCTCCCATGGTGGGGAGGAGAACATTACCCTTCATTTGATATCAATCCCATATACATTAGAAGTATTTCAACCTCCATGCCATGTAGATATCAATCCATAGAATGCATTAGAAATGCTCTTGGATATAACAAATGAGTAATACTATTTATCACTAACAGTGATAATCACCAGTCTATGTACCAGAGAGATCTACTGTAATTGATTGATTTGAAAAGACAACATAATATGTAGCACCAACTAATTATAATGGACTCTTCATAGCCTTACTTTATTCCTTATTAAATTCAAATGAGAGCTTTTTATTATTATTCTTATTGTATTGGATATTTTAAAAAGACTAAAAACCTAGCCTTGTTTTTTATTCTTTTTAATATAATAAAGGGGTTGGGAATCGCAAGAATGGAGAAGTCTGGGCTGGATTCACTTACCAAATTTGAGTGGCCCCATGTCACAGCCACATAGCTTGTCAAAACTCAACATGAAAGTACTTAGCCAAGGGGAGCGAAGACCAAGACAATGGTAGTATCGAAAAAGCAAAGTCTCCAAGAAGAAGCCAAGTCTCAGGCCAAGAACTGCGAGCTCAAGATCAAGAGCCAAAGCGGACCGAGAAGAAAGAAGGAAGGCTTTCCTATTAACATATAGACGGATGATTATAACCCCTGGTGATATATAGTATTATTCAATACAATTAATCAAACTATAAAATATTAAGGTTGGAACTTTGTAGTAAATAGGATACCAGAGTCCACAAACAAAAAAAGCTTACTTTTCTATAAGGGAGGCGAGCATCATAAATTCCACATCAATTAAGGTTGGAACTTTGTAGTAAATAGGATACCAATATTAAGGTTGGAACTTTGTAGTAAATAGGATACCAGAGTCCACAAACAAAAAAAGCTTACTTTTCTATAAGGGAGGCGAGCATCATAAATTCCACATCAATTAAGCTCAAACTAATGATCCAAATTTTCATTCTAATTTCTATATATTTAGCGCATGTTTGATAGTGCTGGAATTATTTTTTAAGTGCTTATATTATAAGTTGTTGGTGAATATGTAGATAAAAAGTTGGTTGTAAATTGTGGGTCTTATGAAATGTATGGATAAAAATTATGTTTGACTAGTTTAACCAGCTGAAATTATAATTTAAGCATTTTCAAACATGTGCTTAATTAATTTCACCGCAAAAATTCTGAAACAATAAAATAATATTATATCAAATAGTTGTTGTCACTCTGAAAACAATTTTTTAAATCATTTAACGATATTATAAAATCATACATAAATAAGTTAAATAAGTTATCTTGCTCTAGAGCATATTTGAGAGTGTTTATATAAGCTGGTTAAACATCATTTTCATCCACACGAAATATTAATAGTTGGATCTGGTCTAAATGGTTTAAGTGTGTGCATGTTTGGTGATGTTGAAAATAAGTTTTTAAGTGTTTATAAATTGTGGATCATATAAAATGTATGGATAATAATTAAATAGTAAATTATGACTCCTACAAATTGTGTTGATAAAAAATATATTTGACTAAATTATAACAATGTCCATAATAAGGAGTATTTAGTGAAAGAGCCTAGTCAAAGGACACACATCTTTTTTAGGCCTTATTTATTCTTAATATCTTTTTGAGTCCTCTTTGTAAAAAAAGTCTATATTACTCTTAGTATATCATTACAATAACTGAAAAGTCCTTAACACAAAATGATCTATAAACCCTTCAACAACAATCAAAACAAATGACGTAAGAAGGCATGTTGAGGTTAATAACAAAATTGAAAAAACCCAAAGTTCTTCTTCCTCCAGATTTCTCCACTATAATAATTGGTTTTCTCCTTTTATTTTCGATGGGCCAAGGGAAAGAATTGCTGTTGGTAGCCAAATATTTTTGTTGCAAATTCTTCATTGGTAAGATATTCTCTTCATTTTCATTCTTTGATTTGTACATGGCATTTGCAATTTCTATTCAATTTTGTAAATTTTATTGTCTGTTCAAATGAATGTATTTTTAGCTGAAATGGTGGAGTTGAGGACAGACCTACAGTAGTTACGGGCGGGGGATGTCGTAACGACTGTAGTCGTTTAAAAAATGATCACATGTCATTTTAAATGACAAAACACAATTTGAACTATTGCAGTCTAGTTGAGGTCGTTTGAGACACACTTTCTTTAATTTTTTGATTTTTTTTATATTTAGATTACGTATGAAAAAGTTTGAATAAATTGTAGGAATGGACTCAATAGTATGGATTACTTTATTTTATTTTGGTGAGTTTGTTAGGGATGATTAGAGAAAGTGGAATTGGAAATGGGGTGATAGTCGTGTTGTGAATGGACTTCAAATTTCTACAGAAGTTTCATATAAATAGTTGTATGGTAAACTATTGGACCTATACAATGTTGACTTTTATTTGCATGAATTGGATTTAAGGTTTCTTCTACGTGGTGATGTACTATTGGGATGACTTGAAGATAGTTCCAGAAAATAATGTTTGATTGCAAGCCAACGACGACAATGAAGTAGATCAAAGTGTAGATGATTATTGAGATGAGCTTGATATAAATGCAGATGATCATAATCTAGATATTCCTACTAAAAATTCTCAGAATGCTGTCTGCCATATCTTTGGATCTGAGGTGGTCGAAGACACTTTACAAATGAGTAACCTCTCGCTTTATCTTCACTTGTTACAACACACCATTACCACTGCATCTATCAAGATAACAAGTTGGACGTAAAAGAACAATGAGGATACCATCTGTTGGAGAATTCTCAAGAGGCATAAATGTAACAGGTATGGAAAAACATGACACAACCGTCTAAGATATACACACCAAAATCCAATAGGTAACAACAGAGCGGAAGATTAGTGCAGTGTCCTTTTTTTTTTCTATGAACAATAAATGTAAATGTAATCTCTTTATTGTGTGAATTGAAATTTATCTTTATTTAGACTGCAGATGTTGTGTTTATAACGACTACTTATATTTCTATCGTAGTTAAACAAAACAAATATTTGCTACAAGTTGTTAAGTTATTTATTTTTCTTTGGACTGCAATGTTATGTTCTTTAGCTGCATGGCCCATCATGGTTACGAAGTGAAAATATGTTGTAAACTTAAAAAAACAACATTTGTCGTTTTAAACAACCGCAGACGTTTAGTCCAGTACGACTGGAGTCGTTCTGAACGTCTCCAGATGTTCTCTGTTAAGGATTATCCAAACAATTGAACAGATTTTGAAACATTTATCGTCTTTTTAAACTACTGTAGTTGATTAATCTAGAACGAATATAGTAGTTCTGAACGTCTCCCAACGTTGTTGGTAGGGTATTATAAGGTAACTCGATCGTATCGATGAATTATAAATTACATCGATCGCACTCCATTATACGTTCTATTTAACTAATCCATATTTCGATGACAATCGACTAACTCTATCGTATCAATGAAATGTAAATTATGTCGATTGTACTTTAATATCCGTTCTGTTTAACTAATCCATGCTCTGATAACCATTGACTAACTCGATCGTGTTGACAAAATATAAATTACGTTGATCATACCCCATTATAAATTCTGTTTAACAAATTCAAGCTCCGATAACCATCAACTAACTCGACTGTGTGGATGAAATGTAAATTACGTTGATTGTACCCTATTATACGTTCTGTTTAACTAATCCACACTCCAATGACCATTGACTAACTTGATCATATCGATAAAATGTATATTACGTCTATCGAACTCCATTATACGTTCTATTTAACTAACACGCTATGATGACTATCAACTAACTCAATCGTATCGATGAAATGTAAATTACGTTGATTGTACCCTATTATATGTTCTATTTAATTAATTCAAGCTTCGATGACCATCGACTAACTTGACCGTGTCGATAAAATGTAAATTATATTGATCATACCCCATTATACGTTCTTTTTAACTAATCCACACTCCAATTACCATCGACTAACTTGATCGTATCGATGAATTGTATATTACGTTTATTGTACCTCATTATACGTTATGTTTAACTAATCCACACTTTGATGACCATCGACTAACTCGATCATGTCGATGAAATATAAATTACGTGGATTTTATCCCATTATACGTTCTATGTAACAGGTATGGAAAAACAGAAAGAGGCATATGGAGATAGGGGGTTGAGAGATCAGTGCCCTATGGAGATAACATGAAATCACTGAAATAGTGAAATGTGTAGAAAATAAACTTAGGATATAAAAGAAATTAGTTTAATTAATTAGGGGTAAAATTAATAATTTAATAATATATAAATGAAAAAATTAAAAACTGAATTTTAAAAGTTGCTCTTTTACTGTTTCTCAAAATCTGCTTTTAAGTGATTTAGATTATTTTATAATTATTTTTAAATAAAATTTACAACACTTAGATTAATTTTTGATTGTTTAAGAATTGAAAGTTAACTCTAAAATTTAGAGCTTTTTTGATAGGGATTAGCCTCCGTTTGGTATAGATTATAAACTGGTTTATGGTTTATTTGACTATTTTTGGTCAATAATGTCATGCTGTATAGGCAAAAATTTTGGTCAAATAAATTGTTTTTGGTCAAATAAACTATTTTGGTCAAATAAACCAGTTTATAATCTATACCAAACGGAGGCTAAAAAGAGTTTTTGGTTTTTTTACTTTTGACCAACATGCAAGTAGGCTGACACATGAAATAGGATAGGAATTAAATGACTAAAATGACCTTATAGATGTGCAAAACAGCGGCAATATTTGACCACAAGAAGGGGTAATTTTGGAAGTTTTTTGTTAATTTTTCTGTAGGTATACAAATTCCTGCCGCAACAATTGACTCAAGGTGGGTCCCCGGCTTCAGAAATGGTTGACTACCTCAAAAAAACTCTTTTTAATTTTCATCAAACAAGCATCAATTTCAAACGGGCATCAATACGCTCTAGGCCTGACCCAGCAGCACATATGGATTTGGAATTGGGCCACTATACCCGAAGTCTCTGAATCGTGGCATTGTGGGTCCCATCCCCGTCTGTTAATGCAAGGCACGTCTGCAAGTTGAAGCAAGCTGTTGTTTCAAATTGATGGCGCTTCGACAATTTTCTCGATCTCTCTCTCTCAAGAAAAAGAAAAATGGCGGAAATGTGCTTACTTGCAAGAACTTGTTTGCAAAAACCAATGTAAGCAATAGGTACGTAAAACATCTTAACAAATGAAGAAATCTTTAAACCTCAATAACAAACGGTCACTCGCATTTCTAGCTGTCCGCGAGACCCGTAATTCTCTCTCTTTCCCCTTTTGGATGATCAACAAATTTCAATACAAGTTTTTCTTTTTTTCTTTTTCCAATCTGTGCTGACGTATCCACATTTTTGGCATCTATCTAAGCGTTTTATTTGGTTAATAATATTGATGATTGAATTTATTTTTTTGGAATCCAAAATCTTCCATTAGGTACCCTCCAGACCTTGACCAGAACTCCTGCATCAATCCAAAAGCATACCATCTATACATACATATTATTTGCATTTTTTTTGTATATATCTTCATATGCTTAAACTTCATATATAAACCTTTCTTGTAATGCTGGATTCTGGTCTGGGCTTTTCACCTGCATTTGTGTTCATTGAATTTATGATATTTTCATCCTTTTCTCCCTTCAAAACCTTTCTGGTAGGAACATTTTTTCCATGTAATAGAGAATATATATTCTCATATGTTAATTTTGGCACTTTTTGTTCGTCTACATTCCGATTAATTTTTGTAGTTGTTTTTAGACCATCTGGAATCATTTGAAGGCTTACATTTTGATCGGACCTCTCTCTGTACATTCTTTGAAGAAGGGCCTTTTGTGTGGCTAGAATTTTGGGATTTTTAGAGGAATTTTATTCCTATTGACATCTTAGAAAATTCTAGCCTTGAACATCCAACAGGTGCAATACAAGTTCTTGGGGATTTTTTGCTCTGGTTGGATTTGAATGGTGGAAAAGGACACACGATCAAGATTCTTGTTAGCCCTAAGATTGACTGAATTTGGTTATTGAATGTCCTAAATTCCATTTGGTTATTTGTGAAATTGTCTCTTCCAACAATTGGGGCTGCCATGAATCGTTTAAAAACTTCAGGCTTGAAAGGTTGATTGTGCCCATCTCAAATTCATCTGTCTTGTTTGCAAAGAATGGGCTGCATTTGCTCAAAAGGATCTAATGCAGATGATTATGTTACTGAAAATGAGACGAAAAAAGAAAAAGAGCTAAATAAATCTCTGGTACAGATGGTTGCTCCACTGTGCAGAGAAGAGGTTATAGTAGGAGTAGTTAATAATCCTAAGACTATAGGTTCTCTTCATTCACGGTCTAAAACAACATCAGAATCAAACGAGAGCTCTAACAAGCCTGGAAATGTCAAGGAAAATGGGAAAACGCGAATTGTTGAAAGGCCTAAGAATGGTCATCAGAGGCGTTCAACTGCGGACATGGGAGTCAATGGAATGCAACAAACAATGTCTAGGATTGTTACCATGCCACATGGTGCCAAAGTTGAGCAGGTTGCTGCAGGATGGCCATCTTGGCTAGCTTTAGTTGCAGGAGAGGCCATCCAAGGCTGGGTTCCTCGAACCGCTGAATCATATGAAAAGCTAAATAAAGTGAGTTTTCTAGCCTTTTTATGTTTCCTTTATGTCTTCTCAATTCAGTTCCTTCTTAATTGCAATTTAGTGGTGCCTTTAGATCATCTATCTGACCAGTTTAAACTTGACTTCTAATTTTCAGAGTTAAAATTTGTCATTTCTGAAAATTTACTTTAATTTTTATTCATTTTCTAATTTAAGTTTTTAGAATATTGTAATTTTTTTTTTTTTTTTTTCAAATTTGGAACTTTTTTCTTCAATTTGACATATTGACTTCAAAATGATTTCATCCTTATGCAGATTGGGCAAGGAACTTACAGTAGTGTTTACAAAGCCCGTGACCTAACAAATGATAAAATTGTAGCAATGAAAAAAGTAAGATTTGTTAAGATGGACCCAGAGAGTGTTCGTTTTATGGCAAGGGAAATTTGTATCCTGCGAAAGTTAGACCATCCGAACATCATGAAACTTGAAGCACTAGTGACATCAAGGATTTCGGGAAGCTTGTACCTTGTATTTGAATACATGGAGCATGATCTTGCTGGACTTCTAGCCTCACCCAAGGTCAAATTCACAGAACCACAGGTAAATAATCTCGTCTCGGTTGCTTAAATTCATGGTCATCAGTCATATACATAATGGTATTCAATCAGTAACTTAACATTTAGATTTGGACGAACTGCCTTCCGTTACAAATCTTGGGCATATGTTATCAGGTCATGACCATATAGCTTCTTTCATGAGTCTAAAGTATAACCACTGTGCAAACAGTTTTTAAATTTTACATCTTTGCTTTTTTAGTGTCCCCACAAAATCGAACAAGAGAGACAATGACATTGTCTAGACTTGTGTATAAGAATGAATGAGAAACTTGATCGTGTCTGAGAAGCTTTCATCTACCAGAAAATATCAAAAGTTACGGAACAGTGGAAAATAAGTACATCTACCAGAAAATATCAAAATTTACGGAACAGTGGAAAATAAGTATCATTGTACTACATTGTATACTGATTGCACTTGGGTTTGACATGATCACAAGTTGCTTGGATGTAATCATTTGGAGCTCAATAACATACTCAATGAAAAGAAATAGTGCCCAAAAGGCCAAAATCAATAATTCACCATACAATTAGAAAAATTTCCTTTTTTCTTTTGTGGGGTGGGGTTTTTGAATGGGTAATGTGCCTCTTGAAGTTTTCTTTCTATTCAGAACTCTTATCATAATATCTAGAGTTCAAATATTATATGACCCTTGTGAACTGTGATTGCAGATTAAATGTTATATGCAGCAAATGCTTCGCGGGCTAGAACACTGCCACAATCACGGCATACTTCATCGAGATATCAAGGGTTCGAATCTTCTAGTTGACAATAATGGAATTCTGAAGATTGGAGACTTTGGTCTGGCTAATTTCTTTGAGCCTGACCAAAAGCAGCCATTAACAAGTCGCGTCGTAACTCTATGGTACAGAGCTCCTGAACTTTTGTTAGGTGCAACAGAGTATGGAGTTGCAATTGATATGTGGAGTGCTGGCTGCATCCTTGCAGAATTGTTTGCTGGGAAGCCTATCATGCCTGGAAGAACAGAGGTATTATCTTTGACTTTAGATTTAACTTGACTCTTATATATACTCTAGTATTTCCCTTTTGGACTTACTAATAAACTTAAGGAGTTTTACACTAGACAGTTTTTGTTATGGATCACATAACATTGATTGCTCTAATAATCTGCACTGCCTAAAATTATGAAAATATGTTTCAGGTGGAGCAAATGCATAAGATATTCAAGCTATGTGGTTCGCCTTCTGAGAAATACTGGAAGAAATCAAAATTACCACATGCTACTAGTTTTAAGCCACAGCATCCGTATAAGCGCTGTGTTGCTGATACATTCAAGGACTTCCCTTCATCAGCTTTGGCTCTTGTAGATATACTCCTCTCAGTAGAACCAGAGGACAGGGGTACAGCTTCTTCAGCACTCAAAAGTGAGGTAATTTTCTTGCTTGGTTCTTCAGAACTAGAATTAGGAACTTCCCTTCCATTTTAATTAATCTGCAAGCATGTGTGCATGCACTACTGAAGCTGCAAACCTTATGTTGATAGGTTGATTTATCATGTTTGAATATGTGCTATTTTCTCGCTAGTTTCATTGATGAATTCTTACTGTATGTGTGATTTTCAGTTCTTTACAACAAAGCCTCTTCCCTGTGATCCATCTAGTTTACCAAAGTATTCTCCAAGTAAGGAATATGATGCCAAGATACGAGATGAGGAAGCGAGAAGGTGAGCAATCAATTTTTTATATGCCACAACTCTACTACTTTCTAACATAAAATTTTTGGCATTCCTGCCATACCAATAATGTTTTTCTCAGCTATATTATCCATATAATTTTCTGCCAAAGTTCTTCTGTCCTATCATGCGTTATCAGTAGTTGCATATTATGAAATTTAAAGATGTTAGACACAATTCCATCTTCAATCAGAAAAAAATGGTCACCTTATGGTCCTTCCATGAAAGGCAATATTGCCCAACTTTTGCAATTAATTATCAACACATAATTTATTCGTCATGTCATTTTGGTTATTATGATATTGTTGTCTGCATTGTCATGCTTTAATCACTATTATTGCTCTCTGACTTTAGAACATCTGATTGTGACAAATTATGAGTCACTTATTATTCACCAGGATATTTTATATTCGTGAAATGATTCCAGACTTTGCTCTGGGCTATGTAAACCATATGAATATCGTATGCTCTATAATGTTTGTTTTACAAAGTGAAGCTGTCTTATTTCAGGCGGAAAGCTGAGTGTGTAAAAGGATGTGGAGCTGAATCTATAAGGAATAATTCAAGACAGTCGAAGGCACAACCAGAGGGACAGGTTCCTTTATTTGTTTAAATGCTTCTCTCTCCCTCTCCACTTTTTCTTTTTTCTCTTCTTATAAGTTCTTATAATTATTCTAAATAAAACAGGGACAATCAAATAAGAGCACCAGTGTGAAGTACAATTTACAAGAGGACAGTGGAACTGGTTTCCCAATTGAGCCACCAAGAGGAAATATGAGAAATGGCTATTCTCATTCTAATTCAATGATTCATCCTAATGCAGTAGGATACTCGCAGAATACAAAGGTAAAGGATGATGCGAGTCATATGTTCCCAGAGCGGACTAGCTCTTCTCAACATGGTGGAGTGTTGATAAGACAAGGTTCACAAATGCGTCCATCAATAGTAGACTCGTTCTATCATTCAAGGGGTGCTGACGGGACATCTAATAATGACGCATTAGTATGTTCTCAAAACTGGCTGCTTTCATTTCCTTGCCCTATTACGGAATTTGAACATTGAATTCACTACCGGCTGCATCAAAACTATTTAACATATCTTAATTCGCTCTTTCTAATTTTCTTGATGGTCTTTAGAAGAGAATTTCAATTAAAATGATGCAAATTTTATACTTTATAAAGCTTTATTCTTCATTTCATACCATATGCAACCCAATACTAAAGCATTTTAATATCCATATTTTTCTCTTGGCCGAGGATCTATAGATTCTATATCAATGGTTGGACAGTAGTAAACTGATCAACAACCATTATTGTCATATTTTGGTTGAGGTAGCTAGCTTTCACATATTTTTAGAATTTGACTTGTCATGTATTTTCAGGGATATGTACCAAAGAGGAGCAGGATCCTTTGCTCTGGACCATTGATGCCTCCAGGTGGAAACATGGAAGACATGCTAAAAGAACATGAGAGACAAATTCAAGAGGCAGTTCGCAAAGCACGTGTAAACAAGGCCATGACCAAAAAGAACTGCTATGAGTAGTTCAACTTGTGGAAGGAAGAAAATGGAGTATCACTAAACATGATGTATTGCTCCCTCCGAAAATGGAGTATCACTAAACATGATGTATTGCTCCCTCCCTCGTTTGGAAATGAATATCATAAGACATGTCTCTTGTTGCTAGCATCGGAACATGCATTTTTAGAGAGGTGGTGGAAGAAGCTGAAAATGCGGATTATTTTGAAACTAATGGCTCTTAGATTTCAATTTGCAGTTATACTTCTTAAGTTGAGAGTAGAGTACAGGGTGATCTTTGTAAGTGGACTTGTACCTTTTGGGCAGGGAATTTCCATATGTATATTGTATAGTTTGAAGAAGTTGCTTAGTCTTGGTTATATCATGCGTGTGCAATGCAATGCAAATTCATTTCTTTCAAGGCTGCAGATTGTAGGCTGACTTGTATAATTAACGAGAAAGATTTTCTGTATAAATCATTCAAAAGATGCATCAAATAATAGATGTACATACATCAAATTATGAGACTTTAACAATTTAGAAACAGTACTTTTGATGTGTAATCTGGACGGAACCATGAATTATTCTCCAAGGGTGTTTAATTATTCCAAATATGCTAAAATTAGTTGGAGATCGCATCAATTGTCACCAATAAAGGGAAACATTTCCTTCAGAACAACAATAGAAGTTCAATACATACATGCATTGATAGCAAACTTATTTACATAACATAAAAGAAGAATGACAAGAGAAATCTATTGATAATAAGCCTATGCTAAATCCTGTACACTTCACTCCAACATCTCAGTCCATTGACTATTCTTCATGTTATGTCCTTGACACAGAAAGAACTAGAGATCTTGCTTAGGCTTGCGGCTCAATTCTGAGTAGTGACCTCCCATTAGTTGAAGAATTTCTTCCCACAAGCCGTCAGAATTTTGTGAACCACCAAAAATCAAGTTTGCACTACATGCAGCAACATACCAGTAATCAGATTCAATCTCCTCTCTCAATTGGTCCAGCTGCCACCCTGCATATCCAATGAAGAATCTGAAATCACGAGGTCCAAGTGCCCCCTTCTTCACCAATCCAGAAGCTGCATCCAAACTGTTCCGAGAACCAAAACACACCCCAGGAATCACCTCTTCAAAACCAGGAAGTTTTATACTTTCCCCCGATCTTAACAAGAGCATACTTGCCTCAAGGGGTCCACCAAAATGCAAAGAACTATCGGCAAATGTGGTAGCTAGCTCAACATTAGTGGGATTCATATGTTTCATCTTTTTGTGAAGGGGACGATTAATAACCACCCCAAATGGCCCCTCTTGCAGGTTTCCTGTTCCGGATCTTAGGAGGAGAACAACTGTTCTCTCAAAGGTGCGAACTCCATCAAGCTTTTCTGTGGCAACAAGGAGACAACCATTCTCAGGTGCTGAAATGGGGTGGGCCCACTTGAGGGGAAGAGATTTAGGCCCAGGATCTGTCCTACCTTGCTTGTAAACAGAATCCTCAATTTCAGCCTGGCATCAACAATTCAGAACAAGTCATACTTGAAAGCATTGACTTAGTATTTACAATCACAGAGATTAATAATATTCAGTTTTCATATTTTTCGTTGGATGAACTACCAAAATTAAAGTTATGTCACCCGTCAAATCAAATCATAGGAGACATGTGATTTTGCACTCAAAGCTCGCCTATAACAATTATAATCTTGTAAACCTAAGTTTAAAAAAATAGAACGAATAAGAATACCTGCTCCTGAATGTAAAGCAATGCTCTGAACTCTCTCCAATCCAAATATTTTGGAGGGGACTTCTGGGAGCCGCTATCACTAGATTTGCTGCTTCCAGAAGGATAACTGTTTCCTTTTAGGCCATCTATTCCATCTTCCGATTGATCATTGTTCCCTATATACAAAATCATTCGCATAAATTCCTAGTCACTGGGTGGTTTCAAACTTTCATGCATTAATGGCAAAAATAACTTAGAGCAGGAATTATTTAATGAACAAGCAACTTCAGAAGATCCAAGTCTGCTCTTAGCCTAGGGATCCTGACAAAACTAGGCTTATTCAAAGACTTGATCGACTCAAATAGCAAATATTCAACTTAATCGTTGAGCAAAGTCAAATCTCTCTCTATATATATGTTTTTGTGTGTGTGTGTGTGTGTGTGTGTGTGTGTGTGTGTGTGTGTGTGTGTGATTATGTATCGGAAACTGTATTAAAATCCTGCTTGTGCAACAGATAAAATTTGATGTGGGCCATGTGGCAAAGGTAAATGATGCCAAAGTGACTGCAGAAAGAAAGTAGGTAAATTATGCACAGAAGAACTCTACATGATAGTTTCATTCATTTTGCCATCATCATAAGCAATAGAATATTAAATCACTTATCACAGTGGACTAAATAATAATGATGTCTCATGGTAAATTATGCATAGAAGAACTCTACATGACAGTTTCATTAATTTTGCCATCATCATAAGCAATAAAATATTAAATCACTAATCACAGGGGACTAAATAATAATGATGTCTCAAACATATCAATTATAATGCCTTGTATGGTTACATCAGCATATAGGACTCTTTATGTAATTAACCAAGTCCTAACTTTTCAATCTGCCATCAAGATTAACAACTTTAGACCTATTAGGATTTATCTATATTCTATAATTGGGTCATGGTAAGAAGCTCAAAACTGAGGTGTTTCCAACGCAATGCAAGTTTTTCGCAATGTCAGATTGCATTTACAAGTTCACTGGCTCAATCACTCACTAACAGAAAGCTGAAGACCATCATCCACCTTATGTTTACTCACCAAATCGCATTGAGTGCATAGCATTGCAACATTCACTATCAATTTCTCCTCAAGCACTTGGAATATATTTTGCCTCCTAAATAATGTACCATCACCTATTTAGATCTAGCAGTAACAGCTCATTTTGCAATGCTCGTCAATTAATACCTTTTCAGTTAGTAAATACCTGTATGCACTGCGTCCATGTTCTCAAATCTTTTAATTTTCATAAGTTTTTTTTCATAAATTTAAATGGGAGCAACTTCCAATTAGATTCTACAATCAGTGGTCGCAACACAACAATGTACTCAATAACTGTTAAATGAGATAAAGAATGCAACCCTTAAAGATCGTCATGCATTCAATAATCTTAAACAATAAAGATAATTTTAATAGACAAAGCAAAGCTAAAACCGATGAAAAATTGAAGTAGAAATTCATATAATTGCATGTGACGGCTTAATTCTCTCGGATCCCAAGGAAAAACCATAGAACAGAATGAAACTTTACCAGAAGAAAAGGAGGAGGAATTAGAATCAGAGTTGGAATTGCTGGGATTCTTTTTTCCCATAGCTCTGACCAAAACCGATCGGTATTTACTGTAATTCGAAAAAGAATCTCTTCTGGATACCCTGATCTCAAAAGCCATACTAGTATTTCGCAAATTCCAGCAAACGGGCTTCTCCGGAATCGAGTTTCGCAGCAATATATTATTGGTTTTCACATGTACACACCACAGATCCATAATTATACAAAAATCGACAAAGCAAAGGAAAGGATTTTCTTCTGTTTCTGTGGAGAACAACGGTGTAAACAACGATGATTCGATAGAAGCGAAATAAAAGGAAAGGGACAGAGCCACAGTGGGAGTAGACTACATAGCACAGAGTTCCCACCCTATTCTTATCATGTTACCTTTTATTTTCTTCTATTTTTATTTTTTTTAGTGTTTATAATAAATACTTATTGATTAAACATTCTTTTTATTCATATATTTCATAAAATCTTCAATTTTTATCTACACATTTCGTAACATTACAAAAATCTATATTAAATATACACTTAGATTGAATTATAAAATCATTCATTTTTAACTTGACATTTGTACCTTTATAAAATCTTTTCTAAGTTATGATAACAATAATTTAAGATATGTTTACACCTTTAAATTAAGCTGATTATATAATTTTTAAATTGACAATACTTTCATAGTTACTTATAATTCGTTTATAGAAACATTATGGTATGTATATTGCTAAATTTTATGACAAATATAATTATTTAATGTCAAGTTTGGGATTGATTTTGGAGTCCAACTTCTGATTCTTAAACAATCAGAAGTTGATTTAGGTGTTTGGTAAATTTTGTAAAAGTGATTATAAAATAATCTGACTCACTTGACAGCAGATTTTGAAAAGCAGCTTTTCAGATTTAGATTTTAGCTTTTTTATTTATATATTATTAAAATACTCATTTTACCTCTAATTAATTAAACTAATTTTTTAAATACCAATTTGAGAAATCGAATTGATGCAAGTTGAATAATAAAAAATAATATAAATTTAATTAATTTTTACACTATATGACTATACTTTTATTTTGTAATTTTTATAAAATTTGAAATTTATTAGGTTTTTATTATTTTTATTTTAAAATAATAATAATAAATGTATTGTTTTGTTAAAAAATATTTGACTAAAAAAAAAATGAATTTTACTACTCGTGATAATAATAATAATACAAAATAACATTGCTATAATCAATGTATTTTTTAGTAATTTAATATCGTTACAGCAATAAATTACTTTTGTTTACCAAAGCTCAAATGCTGCTTTTGAAACATACAACAATTTTGAAACAAGAGTTTACAAAACACTTAATTTTAAAAAATGTATTGTCAGAAGGTAATTTATTATGTTTAATATTAACTAATTAGAACTGTAAAATTGTTGAAATAGAAACTTTAGTTTAATTTCAAAGTTCAAAAATATTAAAGTAGGAAAGTGGATTTAAAAAGAAAAAAAAAAAGGTTTAAGGTTCTAGCCTCTAGGGGTATTTTAGGAAAGTTTTGAACTTTTCTCTCTTTTCTTTATTTTCGTTTTTATCTTTTATATTTATCTGTTCCTTTTCTTTATTTCTCATTTAACAATTATAAATTTTTGGGATAATATTAGAGACAATCTTTATGGGATATACTTCATGTTATGTTTTTTTTTTTTTTTTTTTTCCCAAAAATTACATAAACTTCCACTATAGGCAAATATAAATATAACTTCCTTATTTTACTATTTTCTTTATATTAGATTTAGAATATTTTTTCAATGCTAGCTTTATTATGTTTTTGACATTATGATAATAGAAATTTAATATTTAATATTTAATATATCATAAAATATATTTAAAAATTAAAATTAAAGAATACAGCTGTAAATGACCATTTTGTTTAATTCATAATAATATATTTTTTAAGAAATGAGAAAAAATTAAAAGGTATATAGTTTAAATATGTTATAATAATAATTTTAAAGGTAATATTAATTTATTTTTGAGTGAATTTTTGTAAATTTTGAAAAGATAAAAAGTATCTCTTAAGTCAGATGATAGTTGGAGATATACTGATGGTCTATTAGTTTCTCTAATATTTTTGTAAATAGTTACTAAATTGTAGTGTTTTTTATTGGACCGACTTTTGAAATAAAATGAGTTATAATCCTTGTTTGGTGTAGAATAAAGATTAAAAATTGAAGAAATTTTGATAAATATTAATAAAATATATAGTTAAAAAATTGATAAAATATATGTTTCATGAAATATATAGTTAAAAGTGAATTTAAAAAAAATGAATTACAACTAAAAACCTCAAATTTCAAATTAAATAACCCGTTGTGCGGGTAAAAATAAAATTGAAAATCTTAATTGCGCATTGTGTATTGTAAGTGTGGAACCAAGTTGAGACCAAGTTAAGGACCTGAGGGTGAGCCGGTAAGGTGCGCCGTCCCGCTCCAGGTAGGACAAATTACCCAAATTACTTTTTACGACATTTATTTCAAGGGGACTATATATATGATCAACGCACTTGCTACCCATAACCATTTTTAGTTTTTCCAATTTTTGAAAGTTCACTTTCAAATCTCCGGTCTCTTCCCCGGAAACCCTAACATCTATACAATTCTATACATTTACACACAATTACGCGAACACCTCACTTTGATCTAATCCCATCTGCTGGATCTGCGACTCCTGGTCCTTCGATCTAGTGCATTGAATCTGAGCCGTTGCTTTAGGGGGAGAGGGAGAGAGAACTGATTGAATTGATGGATACCATCGAGGAATTGTCGCAGCTCTCCGATTCGATGCGGCAAGCCGCAGCGTTGCTTGCCGACGAAGATATTGACGAGACGTCTTCGTCTGCTTCTTCCAAGCGCCCCTCCACTTTTCTCAATGTTGTTGCTCTTGGAAACACTGTAAGTTGATTAATTACAGCATTATTGACGTTGCCTCTGTTTTACTTTATGCGTTTAGAATTGAATTATTACATTTTTAGATCTCTGGACTATCTGGTTTTTGGATCTAGAATTTCGACCTAATTATTTGCAACTGGAACTGAAATTACATTTTAGTATGATCTTCAGTAAAAAATTGCTGCGTTGGCATTTTTGTAATATGACGTAGTGCACATATTCCACTACTTGCGCTGGCTTCATCTTTATTGGATTGTGAATGCTGAATTGAATCATGAATTTCTGTCATTTTTTTTTTTTTTTGAATTGGAAGAATGGAGTTTAATGGTTTCTATGTAGTCTTTGTGATGTCAGAGCTGGGTATGGAAAGTGAAGCAAAGAGTATGAGATTAGCCATGTAGACTGTGCTTGTTAATTCTTATTGTACTTTTGTAGAATTATAACATCTAATGTTCTGATAAACATAGTTTCCTGGTGACAGTAGAAAGGAGAACATTTTAAGTCTTTAAGGAATATATGGTCAGCTTTTCCATTATACCATTTATCCTTTTATTGAATGCACTGAGAAATTTTCTAATTGCTTGCTTAGCAGGTTTGTCCCTTACATTTAGATTGGTATAAAAGTCATCCAGCTTGCACATTGACTTCTGTAAACTAAATAATTTACCGGGGGTATTTGCTCTATTTTATTTGAAAATGGACTATGATCTTGTCTGAGTGATCATTTTCTTCTTTCTTGTTTATTACTATCATTATATAGTTTCATACTTGCTGATGATAACGAACAGGAATGCAGTGTTTGGTGGCATGGACTTGGGGCTTAAGATTTGGAATCTAGAATATTTTGTGTCAATTTTGAATTGATATTTCACTTAAATTGGATCCCCTTATATTTCATGTTTTATTAGTCAATGGTCTCTAACCAAGCTTATATATCTGTTGATTTTGAAAATGATATTAGGAAATCTTCCTCTTCCCTTGCCATGTTCACAGTCTGTAACTTTTTGTTGGGGTGGAGGACTAAGATTTTTCATATTGTTTACTCCTTATTTGTTTACAACAATGACCAAAATTATGGATATAACTTGAGTTAAAGGGTGAACCTTCTTTCATTTTCAATCTGAGTAACCAAGAGTCAACTGAATGAAGAGCAACTAGAACAGTATATAAAAAGTTCGTTCGTCATACCACTAATTAATATCTCTGATATTCAGTAAGTGCCCGTTTGGTAGGATTTATAAACTAGTTTATTTGACAAAATAGTTTATTTGACCAAGAATGGTAAAAAATGTCAAGCTACCAAAGCAAAAATTTTGGTCATATAAACCATTTTGGTCAAATAAACTAATTTATAAACTCTACCAAATGGGCTCTAAATAGTTCATTCTTGCAAGATTTTTAAGTGATGGAGATCAGCTGTTTCCCAGTTCTGATTTTAATTCCATTGATGCACATTACATTTTCCTTCAAGAATAGTTACTTCCTCATGTTATGTTTTCAAGCGCCGAGTCTTTTTGGAATGAATATTAGATATCTTTGGTAGGTAGATGATAAATCTCATTGCTTAATTGTACTTCCAATTTTTCTCTGGAGCCATTCCGGGAAATTTTCACTTTCTCTGAGTTGTGGGTTCCGAATTACACCCTCCAAAAGAAGCTTCTCTGTTGATCATGGAAATGATAATGTTTGTAATCATCAAAATTAGCTTACCATGATAATTCTTAAATTTACTTACTTGACTCTTATTTTGTACAAAATTCTAAGAACTTGCATGTGTCATTTATGATATAATTCTGAGTATTGTTACTGTGATACTCAAATCAACCACAATCTTTAGAATTCAAGACAATACAGTTTACCATGCATGCTAGTTTGTTGCACCTACAATATGTGCACAAGTTGATCCATGCACATTGCTTTATATGGAATAATAAAATAAAGGAAAAAAAGATGTATAACGAGGAAGCATTTACCTTATAAAAAGGAAAGAAAGAGTTTTAAACGCTTGAACAAGTAGATGGTAGTAGCTCATCAGATAGGCCCAGAGTGAAGAATTTTGATGACTGATCAGATGTGTGAAACTGATAATATGATTGGCCCATCCCTAGATTTTCCATAAAAATTATATCTGTGATTTTTTTTTAATGTATTAGGTATAATGTTAAGTTTGTTGTTGTCGTAATGTGGGGAGTAGAGAATCGATATTTCTCAGGGACATAGGAGTTTGCGGGATATTGTTTGGTATTTAGCAAGTAAATAGATTATTTTAAAACACAAGTTATTTGCCACTAGTTTAGATTATGTGCAATCCTTATTTACAATCATGTGATGCAACATAGTAATTTATCCTGACTGTTGCGTCAGGAGTATGCTTATTGATGCATAATTATCTCATAATTAAAGGGACCTCTAATTCTTGTAGAGAGAATTTGGGATCAACTTTTTGGTGTGATCCTATAACCTTGTCTTTCCAAACGAAATGATCTTCTGATTGTAATTGTTCAGGGTGCGGGTAAGTCTGCTGTATTGAATAGTCTAATCGGGCATCCAGCGTTGGTAAGTATTGTTGGTTCGAAGCCTTATCTTTTTGTATCATGTCCACTTAACCACTTCCTTTTGGAAAACCATTTTCCAAAGTTTCACCTTCAATTTTTCAGCCAACTGGTGAAGGTGGTGCCACTCGTGCTCCAATTTGTATTGATTTAACAAGGGATAGCTCGCTAAGTAGTAAATCAATTGTTTTGCAAATTGATAGCAAATCTCAACAGGTTTCTGCAAGTGAGTGCTCTTACTAAACTGTGAACTATGAACAGAGTTCAATGCGCTTCAAATTAGCCACATTCTTCCTCTTCTTAAATTAGAAAGTAGCTTGTTAATTTGGTTGACTAATTGCTGATTGTGTTTTTATTTGTCTTTTTTTTTTTTCTCATTATAGGCGCTCTTCGGCATTCATTACAGGACAGACTGAGCAAAATTTCGAGCAAGAGTCATGATGAAATATATTTGAAGCTTCGAACAAGTACAGGTACGTATGCTTGATGCTTCATGAGCTTCCTTCCGTTTCGAGGACTGAAAGAAGTTCTGCAAGCCTATTCATGCTGTTTTGCCTTCATATTTAATTCTAGATTGCATGAATATTTAAACTAAGTATATGTTTTTCTTATCAGTCAAGTAGTGAATAAAATTTGAAAAATGCTGGCCTTGATGGCAGTTTAGTTCATTAAATCATCTTATGTCGCTTCGCGGGTTATGAAAATCCTGAACATACTCTAGGTAAAGATGGTTTTGGTTTTTGGTAATACGTTTAATTAAAAGAATAGATGGCATTTAGCTGGTTTAATGTGTCAATTTTGCTACATTTAGTAAGTTTCCAGAACCATATTTAACATGATTATTACCTCATCACTAGAGTTTCACATTATTCATTAGAAATTTTTATTGCTTAGTGGTCTTGAAATAATGTTTCAGGTTTTGCCTCTTTGTTTGGTGTATAACTTTCCCTCTGATTTCTCCATCTCCTTGATTTGCAGCTCCACCATTGAAATTAATTGATTTGCCTGGGGCAGATAAAGGAAATCTCGATGATTCGTTGGTGAGTGGCTTCTGTACTCGTGCTGTTATGTTTTGACTTGTGCTTATCTAGTATGGTTTGGGGAGCATGAGATCTCTAATACTTTGTTGCTCAATAACATTTTTGAAAGTAGGATTTCTAAATGCCATCCCATTTCATTTTGACAGGGCAAATATGCTGAACACAATGATGCGATATTGCTGGTTGTAATACCTGCTGTCCAGGCCCCAGAAGTTGCCACATCGAAAGCTATCAGAATTGTGAAGGAGCTTGATGGAGAATGTGGGTTTGCCATATACGTATCATTTTGATGTGTGAACTCCAGAAAAGAAAGGACTTTGTGCTACCTTTATATCCCCCGAATCCATTTTCTATTCCCTTCCATGCGAAACTCGTGTAGCAATTGTTGGTTTTGTTTTTTAGGTACAAGAACTGTGGGTGTTATTAGCAAGATAGATCAAGCAGCTTCGGAACCGAAAGTCCTTGCTGCTGTGCAGGCACTTTTGCTGAATCAAGGACCACGAAGCACATCTGACATCCCATGGGTTGCTTTGATTGGTCAATCTGTCTCCATAGCATCTACTCAATCAGGGAGTATTGGAGCTGATAACTCTTTGGAAACTGCACGGCGAGCAGAGAGTGAAAGTCTGAAATCTATACTAACAGGAGCCCCTCATAGCAAGCTTGGGAGATTAGCCTTGGTGGAGACCCTTGCTCAACAGATCCGAAATCGTATAAAAGTCAGGGTTCCGAATCTCCTCTCAGGGTATGCCCCTCATCAATCTGCTTGTCTTTGGCTTCCTTACATGCTCATCCATCCCAAAGAGATTTTTTTTTTTTTTCTTAAGCCACTTAGTGAAGTGTTACTCTTGGCAATCCCTTTTCCCTTTAAAGTATAATTTGTATTGCATCTCCTGGGAAATTGATTTTACCCTTTGCCCCCCCATTAGCATCTATGACTCTGGTTTATGTTACTATATAGGGAAACCCAGTTACAAATGCTATGGGCATAGCTATCCTACTGTATCAGTGTTCTGTACCTTAATTGACACTTCATTCGTACATTTTACGACTCCTGCAGGCTTCAGGGAAAGTCACAAATAGTACAGGATGAATTGGTTAAGCTTGGTGAACAGATGGTTAATAGTGCTGAAGGTACGAAAGCTTTAGCACTGGAACTTTGCCGTGAATTTGAGGATAAATTCCTTCAGCATATTACAACTGGAGAGGTGAGATTAGGGACATATTTTATTCATTAATTAAGGAGTTTTCAAATCAATAATGATTTAAATTTCTGGAAATCCAGTACCGCACGCACAATGAAGGAAGCAGGATCGTTGAATAGTATGCATACTCCTATGAAGCAACTCTTAGATATTAGTAGCAATTTCTCTTTTACGGGTCACCTGGAGAAATTTATTTAACTATAATTTTGTCCTTATAGTAATATTTACAATACACACCTTCCCTTATCTTCAGTTGATGTACGTGTTGACCTCGCATACAGCGTACTCACAGTTCAGTCTACATCCATAATTTGACAATGTACCACTTCTGTGTCAGGTTATCTCAACTCAACACACACTGTGCTGATTCTTATAGCTTGTTGGACTTCTGTTTTTCTAGTACTAAGAATCAAGAAGTTTGATGTTCATAATGCATAAAAACAGTTGTCATTGTGAACGAACAACTCCGCTAGCCATTATGTTTCTGGTTCAATTTTCTCTCCTTTATTTCGGGAAATATCCATTAAGGATACTCAAAATCTGCATATATATAACAAGTGAGTATCCTATAGTACTAAAATACTAAGGGCATTCAGAAGAGCTCATATATGGAATCAGTGTGAACATGATTCTAAACATGCTCAATCTCAAGACAATACTGTTACATGATTCTCTGTTTTTTATTAACTCAAGTGCTTACATTGTTTATGGTTTGCTGGGTAAAGGAGATTCCATGGCACCTCACGTTGATTGATTTTATTCAATTTGTTCTATATATGTCACAACAAGAAAGAACTCCTTCAAGCTATAAGTGGTGAATTAGAAGTGTTCTTGTAAATTTTCAATGTAATTTTCTTTCATTGGTGGTGCATTTGATATTTGGATACCACATCTTCTCTGATTGCCTGATTGGTAATTTTAACCTGACTATCCTTCTAAGAGAATCTGTGTTATGGATTCCTCTGTTTCTGAGAGCCTCTGTATTTTCCCTTGTGGTCCATCTTTTGGTCTTGTTTAGCAAGATAGCATGCTTATGTATTATTTTTGTCACAGCGCAGTTGTACAATTTTTTGTGAGATAGTCAGAGCATTATTACTTGGTAATATATTATGATTAATAATTTCTATTCTTGTTTTCCAGGGTGGTGGATGGAAAGTTGTTGCTAGTTTTGAAGGCAATTTCCCTAATAGGATCAAACAGCTCCCTTTAGATAGACATTTTGACATAAATAATGTTAAGAGGGTATGTGTTTTCTACCATTGTAGGTTCAATTGTTGGGCTTCTTCTTCTGATATTTTCATATTTGTTCTGTGCTTTTACAATACAATTTTCTGTTATCAGATTGTGCTAGAAGCAGATGGTTATCAACCTTATCTTATTTCTCCTGAAAAAGGGTTGAGGTCCTTAATTAAGGTTGTTTTAGAGCTAGCAAAAGAACCTTCGCGGCTTTGTGTTGACGAGGTAAACCAGTAATGTCTTTCTTTATTTATCATGTTATGTTGCTTTCAACAGTTTCATGGTTCCACACATTTTCTTCTTTTCACTAGTAAGTTATTTTAACAAGAAATTGCTCCCTTCTTTTCTTTTTTCATTCCCAACCTTGCTGCTTGACTTTTCTCACCTCTAACTCTTATCTGGTCTAAGATGGATTTAATTTCTGGTTATATGTTGACAAAATTGCATTTTTTACCTTTCAATAATTGGCCTTAATACTCAATAAGTTTGGAAAGGAAAATGTATAATTGGATTGTGAGGTTCCCTGTATACAATCATTTTCGCATTTATTCAACTGTTCCCCTACCTCGTCTTGTTTTCTCCATAACACATTCCTGGTCTTATTCCCATTCTTCATGTTGAATTTTTACCCGCATGAGGTTTCCCAGCTAATACACCATGAGTTACTTGCATGACCGAGAGATGCTGTTGATATTGAACTAACTTTTCTATTTATGGCGCATGAAATCCTGTTTGTTCTGGCTGTGTACTCTTGATTCTACTTTTACAACTATTATACTTGACATCTTTGAATAGGTACATCGGGTTCTTGTTGATATCATCTCAGCTGCTGCAAATGCCACACCAGGCCTCGGAAGATATCCTCATTTCAAACGAGAGGTAATCATGACTTGCAGCTTTACATCAATGGCTAATCAACTTAGAGCCCGTTTGGTATGGTTTATTTGACCAAGAATGGTAAAAAAATGTCAGGCTACCAAGGCAAATATTTTGATCAAATAAACTATTTTGGTCAAATAAACTAGTTAATAAACCATACCAAACGGGCTCTTAGATGTACATATCTTTTATTTGATCGGATATTCATGGAAACATTCTTTGCTGCTAAAATTCTTGTAGGTTGTGGCCATTGCCACTGCTGCTTTGGAAGGATTTAAGAATGAAGCTAAAAACATGGTAGTTGCACTGGTTGACATGGAGCGGGCATTTGTTCCTCCTCAACATTTCATCCGTTTGGTGCAGAGGCGGTACGTTCAACAACTGGTCATGAAGTAGTTAACAATAATCTTTCCTGTTTTCTTATTCCTTTGAGAGAGATGTGGCGCAAATGAAGTTTATTGCTATTTGAAGTTCTAAATTTATCTTTGATAAGAAGTGTGTTAATTTTTGTACCCCATATTTTTCTGACGTGGCAATTTCTATATAGATTTCCTCCAATCATCTTTGGTGAATAATGCATAATTTTGCAACTATTTGTTCAATGGATTTTCCCAGAATGGATAGACAAAGACGTGAAGAGGAGCTGAAAGGTCGATCCTCTAAAAAGGGAAATGAGGCCGAGCAGTCAATACTAAATAGGGTACAACATTTTATAGTGTTTGTTTTTCTTTTTGTCCATTTAATTTTAAATGAAACCACTCGGGTGTCCGAGATTGTGGTGTTCATCATACGTTCATTATGGCATATGTACGAATTTGTCCAAGCTAGCTAATCTTTTTAAATTTTCAGTTAGAAATCTTTTATAATTTCGTTGCATCCCTAATTGTCTTCAATGCTCCATTCAGGCTACTAGTCCGCAAACTGGAGGTCAACAAAGCGGGGGTAGCATAAAGTCGATGAAGGATAAATCCAATCAGCAAGATAAAGATGTGCAAGAAGGATCTGCTTTGAAGACCGCTGGTCCTGAAGGGGAAATAACAGCAGGTCTGTTCAAAATAGTTTCTCACAATTGCAGTTAACGATGTCACATCTTTATTAGGGACATCTATCTCTCAATATGGGGTTTATATTGCTAGTGAGAGTATTTTATCCTTGCAATTTAACTCTTTATGTCATTTTGTTTCAACGTTTAGGCATCTCAGTGTCTTGTGTTTAGTTATTTTATTGTGAACCTTCAAGTTAGTTTTGCGTGCTGTGTTATTGAGGCATGCTGTAAAAGGCTCTTCATTGTTCTTCAACATGTGAAAATGCTGTCATCTGTAATCAATCGTGCTGAACATAGAACTGGTAATTATACTAATTGGATTCTCTGGGCATTCTTTGTTCAAAGTTCAAACATTAACTTATGAGTAAATCTTATTTTGTCAAATAACCATTAAACAGCATGAAGAGGATTGGATTGGCATAAAAGTAAAAAGTAAAAAGTAAATATTTCCTTTTTAATATTTGTTTCCTTCTCCTGTTGTGTAATACTTTTTTGCACTTCTTTTATAGTATTAAGGTCTTCTACATATCTGTTGACAATGTAAATGGTGGAATAATAGTAAAGTTGATGTTTTATTAGAACAATTGCTCATTCTAACCCGTTTAGAGTTTGGAACATTGGATAAAATTTTATATAGTTGTGCTTTGTCCTTCTTTTGAGCAAATATTTTTTCCCCGTCTGCAGGGTTTTTATTGAAGAGAAGTGCTAAAACCAATGGCTGGAGTAAACGATGGTTTGTTTTAAATGGAAAAACAGGAAAGGTGGGTAGCTTAAGCTTTTGGAAATGCTGAAGTTAGACCAGAATTTCGATATTTCAATTTTGTTTAATGAAGCACTGTAGGGTTAATTCTCTTTGAGCTTTGGATTAATATCATTTCGAGCTTTGGTATGCACACTTCTAGGGTTAATTGATTTCCTGTTCGGATTTTTTGGTCCATTCATTGAAGTAGGTATTAAATGATAATACCGAAATAATGGTGTTTAGAATGCTCTTGTTTGATAATAAAATTAAAGCATTTTAATCAATGGCTTTTTCCTGCAGTTTGTTTGTGGATTATTTTAATGTTCTGATCAATGCCACCTAAAATTTAAACTCTTGCTGCAGCTTGGATACACAAAAAAGCAAGAAGAGCGTCATTTTCGAGGTGTCATCACTCTGGAGGTACTTTGGAAATTAATTCATACTAAACATGTATTTATTTGAAATTAACCATGGATCATGAGAGCTTGTTCACATTGATCTAACCAGGGTGTATAAGAGTCAACTCAGTATTATTCTATGTAATCGATCTTTTTACTCTCATAAGATTCCTGCATGCAATGTTCCCTATATTTACAGTCACATGACTGTGGAATAGCTGAGCTTGTATCTGGTATGTTGTTTGGAGATTGATTGAAGTGGACTTAAAGGTTCAAGGAAATAGAAGATATATAGAGATTGTTAGTGCTGAATTTGCTTCAAGAATTATCTATACATGCATATTTGTTTGAAAGAATTTACATAAGCTGGCTTTCCACTCTGTATGTTCTGTACTCTTATTTTGTTGTCCTAGAAACAATGTGGAAATGCAATAGTAGGAGGAAAATTCTTTTGTATAGCAAAATCAGTGGAAATGCAACAGCTGCATTTTTTTATATATTTATAATTTTTTACTATCCCGTAGAACCAATAGAATGGCAAAAATCAAATAAAAAATGATCATGTTACTTGATGTTGTAATTATCTTAACTGCTCCAATGATTGATAAACCTCTTTTTCATATGTTTCACAACATAAATATTTTTTGTAGTTGTGGATGCGATGATGTTGCTGTAATATTCTATAAAATGCTCAACTGTTGAAATTGTTTGGAATGATTTGATGTAGCTAAATTGAAACACAGTCACGATTAACCAATCTTGTGATCTGTCATCGAGATTATCAGGAATGCAATCTTGAAGAAGTTCCGGAGGAAGAAGAAGCTTCTTCAAAAAGTTCCAAGGATAAAAAGGCGAATGGTCCAGATGGTGGGAAACAACCCAGTCTTGTGTTTAAGATAACAAGCAGGGTTCCGTACAAGACGGTTCTTAAAGGTAGAAATATAAATCATGATTTCTTAACTTTCTTGTTGAGCTTAAATTTCATTGAAGTTGCAATTAGTCTGACTATGAGTTTACTTGTTTGTGCAGCTCATAGTGCGGTTGTCTTGAAGGCTGAGAGTGTGGCAGATAAGACAGAGTGGTTAAACAAATTGAGAAATATTATCAGTTCTAAAGGAGGTCAAGTGAAGGGCGAATCTGGTCCTCCAATGCGGCAAAGCCTTTCTGATGGTTCTCTTGTAAGTAACTTAATGAACCTCTTTGCCTTCAAAAGTTCATGTTACTGATGTGTTCTGTAACTATTTTAGTTCATTTTAATTTCTGTACCTCTTAACCTTGCTGAATTCATATGATTTTCAAATTTTCACGACTAAGGGTCTTTTCTTTTATTAGTTTGAAACTTGTTTTTTTGGTACCTTCAATACATTATTATACTTGCATGCTATATATTTTGGCTTGCTTTACCTGCAAGCCCTTATCTCTGTGTTTCGTAATAAAGACTCGTATACTCAACCTGTTTACAATTTGTTGCACCTTCTAGGATACAATGGCAAGAAGACCCGTGGATCCAGAAGAAGAACTTCGATGGATGTCTCAGGAAGTGCGTGGTTATGTTGAAGCTGTTCTTAACAGTCTTGCTGCCAATGTCCCCAAGGTCAGTTGAAAAACTTGAGATAAAAACCTTAATTTGGCTTTCTATGTGAATCTTTTTCACGCATGATTGATTTACTTCAATTTCAGGCAGTTGTTCTTTGCCAAGTAGAAAAAGCCAAAGAAGACATGCTAATTAAGTTGTACAGTTCTGTCAGGTTAGCAGTTAGTACTTCATTTTCCCTTTCTCGTGTATGTATCCAAACACAACCTTATTTGTCTTGTATCTTCTTGTTCTTTTGATTGTTTCAACAATCTGACATCATTTAATATGAATTGATAGTGCCCAAAGTACAGCAAGAATCGAAGAGCTGCTTATGGAGGACCAGAATGTAAAGCGCAGGAGGGAACGTTATCAGAAACAGTCCTCACTTCTTTCCAAGCTCACTAGGCAACTTAGTATTCATGATAATCGGGCAGCTGCAGCGTCGAGCTTCTCCAGTGATGGTGGAGCAGGTAATTTTTAGCTTGTTGACTTACCCCTCCTGATAAGGAACTATCAAACTCATTTGCTAGTTTCGACAGTTTCCCATTCGTGAGCAAGCAGTTGGTTGGACTGATTTAATTATCAAGCACGTGAAGAAATATTAGAATTAGCGGAAAATTCCTATTGACGGGATTTGATCACTGAATTAGTGATATGTATTTTTCTGTAGTATGACGTCTGCCTATTAAGAGAATTGGGGCTAGTGGCAGTGGTAATGGTCATGGCAGGAGATAAGCAGTAGCATGTAAGTAGGGAACCTAGAAGTTTGAAGCACATAATAACTGGAGTGGGCAACTTAGTAGGATACTAGAAATTAGCTTTGATTTTCACTAGTATTTTCCCGATATTTTAGATAGTCATTATCTTCTATGATTTGAAATATGACTTGTATAAGAGCAGTTCTTTTTAATGTAAAACTTATTGTTTCCTTGTTACCTTTTGCAGAAAGCAGTCCAACTACTGCTGGTCCCTCGTCAGGTGATGACTGGAGATCCGCATTTGAGGCTGCTTCCAATGGTCCATCTGATTCATACGGGGATTCTAGATCTAATGGTCACAGTCGCCGGTACAGTGACCCTGCCCAAAATGGTGATGAGAGCTCTGGCTCCAACTCCAGCAGCCGCCGCACCCCTAATCGTTTGCCACCGGCTCCTCCCTCGTCTGGATCTGCATATAGATTTTAGATCAGTTAGATAATTTTGATCATTGGTTCATGCATATTGTTGGTGGTTGGGGCTTCTTCTTAAACATTTTATTGAGCTTTCATCGAGCTCAAATGATGTTATAGGTGCTATGTAGAATTGGTACACACAAATGCTTGTAGATAAATATCGGAAATCAATGTTGTCCCCTTTCCAGTTTTTGCATTTGCTAAAAATTTTGTGGTGTATTGGCAATATGTTTGTTGAAATTTTCTTTACTCCTTTGGGGATTTTCTTATTTCATTTCATTGGATCCAACAGATGTACTCTATTTATTGACCGTATTCTATACATATTGAGAAAACTTAGCGTGAAATACTTGTGTTTGTTGTTTTCCCTGTCAAATTTTCTTTATAATCTTGTAACCATAATGATCTGATTTTCATTACTCAAGCTGTGTGTGCGAGATGGTTAAAAGACCAGTTGCAAGTTACTTTTGGGTAATCACACTTAAAAAACCTTTTTGCAGTTCTCTGACGACTATTTGCCTGGTATGTTCTGTGTCAGGATGGGGGTATAATATTTAATTCAGCTTAGATCTGTTCTTTCTTGTACTATTTTCTTTTGGTTCCTTGTAGCGTGGCTCTTATTATTGTCTTAATGTGTGCATCCAAAAAAGATGCACCTGGTTCTTTAATTCTATTTCACTCTTATTTTGGAAGAAAAAACCGTCATGCCCCTAACTGATCATGGTAATCATGCATATGCATTTATTTATTTGCGCGTATGCATAATGATGCACGGCTATTTTCTTAATAAGTGATATTTACAGTTCGTATGTTCATTTGATGCGAAACTCTCTTTCTCTCAACCTAAGAGGTGAGTAGCAAGATATTAATGATGAGGGTAAGTGGGTGCGAGGTAGAATCCTTATTTCAGGTTGGTTGTTCAAAAGATCGTCTCTTTACTCTTTGCATCATCATCTTTCCGAAAGTCCAGACTCACTCTTTTGGATCTGCATTAGTCCTATTTCAAGTGCAAAGCCTCTTCAATAAAGACCTCTTTCTTTTCTTTCCAAGGCATGATAGACTTTAGCCAAACAAAGGAGAAGGATGATTCCTAGTATGAAAGAAGGAGAATGATATGTATATACATGAAGTTATGTTGAAGAAATATTTTTGGACCAATTGTTTTACTATTACTAATGGTTGACATTTTTGGCCTTCAATGTTATAACTTATAAGGTATAATTGCATATTTGGTCTTTAACTTTTCAAAATTGTTGAAAATATGTCCCTAACTTAAAAAAATAGCACCACACATCTCCAACGTATGAAAAATTTGGCGTGATAGGTCATTTATTACCAAATTGCCATTCTCTTTAAATAAACAAAAAACAAGAAAAAAGAAAAACATAATTGAAAACTAACCATATATACCCTAAAAAATAAAAAGTAAAAATTGTCCCACAAAAAAATAAAGAGTAACAAATATGTCATATTCTCCAAAAAGTCTTAAAATTTTATTTGTACCAAATTTGCTGGAAAACACTATAAACTCGTGTTTTTGCATCTATATTAAGAGAATCCCAACGGCAAAAAAAAAAAAAAAGATATATAATATGCATCACCATTTAACTTACATTTTTTCATCTTCCTCAAAGTACATACTGCAAAACATAGACACACACAAATACACACATACGCGAGAAAGAAGAAGAAGAATCTGGACTCACAAGCTGCTGATCAAAGGCCCAGACAGAATCTGAAAGAATTGGACTGTTTGAAAATGAGACCAGTAAATATCTTCCTCGGGCCGGCATTCCATGCAATCATCTCTCATTTTCCTGCAAATCTGAAATCCATAAGAAAATCAAGAGTTGAAAAGGGTTCAGACTAATGTAGAAAAAAGAAAAAAAAAGACCAGTTTCAGAATTTTAGAAGAATTGTAAGAACGTTTCAGAATTTTAGAAGAATTGAAGTTCTTACTGGTACGTAGAACTTCAAGTATTGGAGCTTGTCAGTAATTGAAAGGAATGGGTCTAATAGGAGGTTGAAAAACTTCTCGAATCACGAGGCAGGTAGCTCGAGAGTCGGTCCTAACAATTACAAGTGCTTGTTTGGTAATTTTTTTTTACAGATTATAGAAGTCGCCAGTCCATCGCTAGTGATTTTTTTTCTAGTTGGAATCCGAGAAAATGGGTGGTTTTTTTGGTGAGTTTGTGTTGTTTTTCGACGAATTTGGTACAAATAAAATTTTAGGACTTTTTGGAAAAGATGACCTATTTGTTACTTTTTATTTTTTGGGGATACATTTTTTACTTTTTATTTTTTGGGGTACATATGGTTAGTTTTCAATTATGTTTTTCTTTCTTCTTGTTTTTTTTTTTTTTATTTAAAGGGAAGGGCAATTTGGTCATAAATGACTTGTCACACCAAAATTTTCATACGTTGGGGATATGTGATGCTATTTTTTTAGGTTAGGGGCATATCCCCAACGATTTGAAAAAATTGGAGACCAAATATGCAATTATCCCTTGTTATAATCAAGGTATTTGGTAATAATATCACAATGAACGTGAAGATGTTATTGAGACATAGTGATGTTACATACTTACATGAATTCTATTACGTTTACATGGTTTTGTATAGATTGGGATCCAGTATTGTTGACCGTGTCCGTGTAGGAAATGTACATCAATCTGGTGAGAAATTGATTGTACATTTGTAAATCAAGTGGGGAAAGGATGCATGATAAGAAAATATGTTTATTAAGGATGCATGGAATAAGAGCTGGTTTAACCTTTGAGTTCCCCAAGTCTGCTTTCAAGTGATTCTAAGTGAAAAATAAGGACTAAAATGTAAGCCAATAGATGATATCTACATCAACATATGTTGCATCCAAAATTGTTATTATGTTGATATCGAGTTAATATATGAACATTATGTTTTTATATTCTTGAATTACGAGATGATATCACTTTGCATGGCATAAATTTTAAGAGACATCGTTTTATCAAGCACAATTGACGTTTGATATGATGAGATGGGAAAGTTAGGCATAAGGAAATAATTTTTACAATGCCATTTATATGCATTTAATTATACTTGTATTTGTGTACTCATATCATCATCGTGCATTGTCTTTACTTATGGAGCCCATAGCTCTGGAACATGAGATGTTTATAGTTTTTTTTGTCAATTGCCATGAGTTCTCATGGATTTTGAAGCTCTCGATACATAGGCATAAACTTGTAGGGGCCATTCTTCTCTTTGACATGTATATTATCTAAAAAGATGTTTGAGGAATATGTACATATGTTTGTAATCATTAAACTATTGTCCTTATATTATTAAACTAATGAACACTACAAAATTATTTTGTACACGATATAAATCAAAAGAATATGGTGAAGATATATTTTACACGTTGTTTTTCTGATTATCATATTCATTTGTATGGGATATTTTTTTCCCCACAAGGAACAAATTTTAATTCTGAGTGTGTGACATGTTCCTAAAAAAATTTCTCCTTGTGGTTAAGGCAACCAGAAATGATTCGTGTGATTTTTTCTTCTCTGAATGAAGAAATAAATCTTGGCATTTATTTGCACGGTCCTTGCTCTTCTATAAGTAGTGTTTCGAGTCGAGTAAAATAGCAGAGATTTCTGTTTGTGAAGAAATATGAAGTCCAAGAACCAGTCTTCCATGATCAACCTTAAGCTTATGGTTCTCTCCTTTTTCTTTCTATTAGTTCTCTATGTAATTCTCAGATCAAATTATTCATCTTTTCAGCCAATCAGCAGATCATCATATCCATCATTCTTATCAATTTGCAACAAAATTCCTCCCTCTTTAGCCACATCCCTTGTTCACTATGCAACTTCAAATGTGACGCCCCAACAAGACTTGTACGAAGTCTCTAAAACACTGAGAGTCCTTGAAAAGAAGTCACCATGCAATTTCTTGGTTTTGGGGCTTGGCTTTGACAGTCTCTTGTGGGCTTCTCTCAATCACGGGGGGCGAACCGTGTTTCTTGAGGACAACGAGAAATGGATGACAATGGCCAAAAAGGAAATGCCTTCACTGGAAATGTACCTTGTTACCTATAACACTAAAATCAGCCAGGCTGATGAGTTGATTAATGTAGGTAAGACAGAAGAATGTAAAGTTGTGGTTGATCCGAGAATTTCTAAATGTCCACTTGCTATAAAGAATTTGCCAAGACTAGTGTATGAAACAGAATGGGATGTAATTATGGTGGATGCGCCAGTAGGAAGCTATAATAGAGGACCGGGGAGAATGAATGCTATATACACAGCAGGGTTATTGGCCAAGAATAGAGAAGATGGGGATACAGATGTATTTGTGCATGATATTGAAAGGAAAGTGGAGGATACCTTCTCCAGGGCTTTCCTCTGTGATGCTTACATTACTGAGCAAGTTGGGAGACTGAGACATTTTAATATTCCTAGTCACCGTACTATTACTACTTCTCGAACACCATTTTGTCCGTAGAGGTTGTCGGCCAAGGTGTTTTATTATTTTCTCGCTTTTTTCTTGCATTTTTCCACTTTGCTTTGTTTTTGTTTGCTCAAGATTTCACTTATTCTATGAAAACAGCTTTGCTTGGTAATATTCAATAAGTAATGACCATTATTATTATTTCAATTGTTAACGTTAGACTTGATACTATATAAAAAATCCTATTATGCTAACTTGGGATTCAAATATTGCAAGAATGGAAAATTTTGATCACTGTAGATATTCACAGCATTAACAATGACTAATCCCGTGGGAAATATAAAAAAGAGATATAATTTCACCTAACACTAAAATTTTGATCACTGTAGATATTCAATCAAAGCCATTCAATTTATTGAATTAACAATCTGAGTCTCTCTTACCTACTTTATGGGAAAACATTGATTACCAATTAACATCTGTCCCGCAAAATAGAAACATCAATACTAAAATGTTTGCTTCAATCAAGGGAAAAAGTACAAAATTGAGTGAAAATGCTTTCTTTTTTCCCTGTAAACTTCTTCAAGTTTTGATGCACTCAGATCCCTGTTTCTCTAGTCTCTTGCCTGATATCCCAGTTTCCAACAGCCTGAAAATCTCTCTATACCCTGAGATAAAAGGATCATGAGATCTACAACACACTACCTTAATAATCTCAAGTTCATTCTCATTTGCTTTTTCTTTCTTTTTCTTCTCTTCTTGATATTTGGATCCAGTTTCCAATCCTCACCGCAAATTTCTTCATCAATACATCCCGTAAACTCATATTCTCTTGAAGAAAAACAGTCAACAGATTGTCCAACTCCTCCTCTAACACCAACTTGCACCAAAATCTCCCCTTCTTTAGCAAACGCTCTGGTTCACTATGCAACCTCTAACATCACCCCGCAGCAAACTCCCAAAGAAATCTCAGTATCCCAAAGAATACTCAACAAAAAGTCACCCTGCAATTTTTTAGTCTTCGGATTAGGCCACGACAGCCTCATGTGGACCGCACTCAACCATGGGGGGCGCACAGTTTTCCTCGAAGAAGACAAGTCATGGATCGAACAGATCAAGAGGCAGTTACCATCCTTAGAATCATATCATGTAGTGTATGACACTAAGGTCACTCAAGCTGACGAACTCTTGGAAATTGGCATGAAAGAAGAATGTAAAGTTGTGAGTGATTCAAGATTTTCCAAATGCCAAATTGCCCTAAAGGGCTTGCCTAATGAAGTGTATGATATTGAGTGGGATTTAATCATGGTGGATGCGCCAACTGGATATCATGATGAGGCACCTGGGAGGATGAAGGCAATATATACAGCTGGATTGATGGCTAGGAATAGGGAAGATGGTGAGACCGATGTATTTGTGCATGATGTGGATAGGGTGGTGGAGGATAAATTCTCAAAGACCTTTCTGTGTGAAGGGTACTTGAGAGAACAAGAAGGAAGGATAAGGCATTTCACCATTCCGAGTCACAGGACACGCCTGGGTAGACCTTTCTGTCCACAGAGATTTAGTTGATTCTCCTGCGAATTTTAGCTTGGGCTAATTTTGTTCTCTTCTTGAATAGATGTTTATTGCCAGTAGTAGAAAAAAAAAAATATTTGACAAGGGAACAAACTGTGGTTTTACAAGCAAATAAATTCATACAGTGAGAGCAATATGCATCAATTGCTGAATTATGTACAGTTCTATAAAAACCAAATCAAATTTCCAAAACAACTAAAAGAAGTCTATATTACGATGAACCTCCACGCCAGTAGCCCCATTTACTCATTCCACATTCTGAAAGAAATTTCTCATAATCACATTCAAGTTTCGTATAGGCATGACGGAGATCTTCAAACTGAAGATGATCAAGATCCTCAGGATCCTCTGGGAGATGCTGTAAAATAGTTTAAGGTTAGATCAAGATTTATTCTTGCACACTCCCACCCAAAAGACATAAATTAAAAGAAAAAAAAAAAGAAAGAAGATCATGGTGAATATAATGGCATATGCTGATTAGTGATGATATATCTAAGATGAAATATAGAAGACCAGTTTCAATAATGCACTAGCAAACCAACCATATAAAGCCAGATGAGACGAGCTAATGTTGAAAATGCAATGGTAAAGGGGAAGTGGGAAATCATAGGATGATAAGTACGTCCTCACAGGTATACTTGCATCAGAGTCTGGTGTTGATTCAGCAGACAATGTGTCCGGATCCCTTATATCACTAAGAGCAATTTTCCATCTCATGTTATTAGATCCACGGGTATGCATTCCCGATACATTTACAGCCTGATGTCTCATGCTTCCAACAGCTCTATTTTGAAAGGCACCCATTATGCATCTGATGCAAAAGGCTATCAGAGGAACCAGAACTAGAAATGAACCGGTGGTTTTAGCCTGCTAATAACATTACGAGTGTTTTGAGATTGCTATTAAACTTTGATAGATACATTACAATATTGAAAACATGCACTGCATTATTATTAAATGAATACGCAAGGAGGCAAGTAGAATAATAATACATCGAAAGGAAAATGCTTACATGTGATAAATGATGGAATGATGGCACAGTGAAGATTTGGTTCAATTGAGTGCCATGAGAACCTAATCGCTGAGTTGTTTCAGAAAATTTAAGTTTATGCCATTTGCCATTCCGAAGTAGACACTGATAGGAATCATTTATGCAGAATCAGAGCAAGTGCAGGCAATTAGTAAGTCAAGGAAACAACATTAAAGGAGGTCCAAGCAAGAACATTTGCTAATCACAATTTCTCAAACTAAACAACAATAGCTACAAAATTAACTACACTGAAATTTTGGAGCAATGGGGAAAAAGTACTTATGAATAACAAAGTTGGCCACTTAATTGGTATCAAAGTAGTTACATAAGACTCGCCGTGTTAAGATGAGCTAGCATAAACACAAAGGTGATAACAGCCTTCTCTTCCGTTTTTCTTTTTGAGGGGCAATTAAGAGTTACTCAAAATTTGGCATTAACATTGTGCATCACTTAATGAAAATATCAAAATAGCTGGTTTAGATGATATTTCCAGAATTACAGATGCTTCTGGATAAGACAACACCAAACCAAGCACCTTGCAATTACATATAGACTTGAAAGTTGTCAAAGGACAAATGCCACAAATAAGTATTAAATGTTGAAATCATTGTGGAAATATCCTACATGACTTTTCAACAAGTGTGAAGAATCAAAATTTATTTTACAATGCTTGCACGTGGACCAAAGAAATGCTTGTCAATCTATCCATGGATCTTAATCCGTTTATTGCAGAGATGTTTGGCAGAATGAAACATAACATAAAAAGCATAAAGTGACCTCAAGGTTACTGTGTGTATTTCTAAAGCATATGCACCATAATATTTTAAGATAACACCAGATTGAGCAGAACATGCTACTATGGTGGGCTGTACATTTTTTATGGTAAAAGATCAAGCTGCACTCCCTTAGTTATATCTTACATTTGCTTTAGAAATTACACAAGTGTATACAGAAGGTATACAATCTGACTCACATGCTTCAGCTTCTATAATAGAGGTCCCTAGTCCTTTCTAAGTTAAGGCAATATGTTGAACATGAGAGAAGATCACAACTTTCTTTCTGCTTCCAAGCAGATTAAGACTTACCTTCTCCTATAAGTAAGTCGCTTCTGCAAGTATGCCTATCTTTAATGCGATATCACCTAAGATATTGAAGGGTAAACAGACTAAAAATTTGTCAACAACTGCAACCATTCATTTAACAATTAATTCATATACATGTGCGTGTATATGTATATTTAATTATTTATGTGCAGGCTCTCACTTCATATAACATAATGGTATAAAGCTTGCTTATCCATTTGATTACTTTGCCTTATGAGTTAAACTTGAAAAACAAAGGCCCAGGTTTAAAAATGTATAGCCAATTTCCGTATTAGCTATAGCATGAAGCCGGGAATTTGAAGATGTGGCGAGAAACTAATTTATTTAAGCTCCACGCAGTGTACATTTTAATCACATATTGTCAAATTTGGCAAGCAAAAATCTCAATCTTCTATCATTATAGTTGTACAATTTATACAGACATCAGTTAATTCGAATTACAGCCACCAGGCTCACGGTAGATAAATAAATCAAATGTAGTAAACCAGATTTGAGCTTACACAAGTTTATAGAAAGAAAAAATTATAAGAAAATGATTACATAAACCCCTTTTACCATATGTGCATATCCAGCAATAGAAGAAGGGATATTGAGACGCTGCCCTTCAAAAACAAGGTCGACATCCACGATGTCCTTATTAAGAGCAGAAATTTCATGAATCGGCACCCCATATAGTTTCGAAATGGAACTCAAAGTTTCACCTCTGCCATTTTAAATCATCAAAATTCATAGTAAATAGAAAAGCTTAATGACATACCGTAAAAGATACAATCTTTTACAGTGCAGATTCATGATCATAAACAATAAATAAATTAAATAAAGTGGATGGCTTCTATTAATATATTAATCACTTTTCGACCACATGAACCGAGATTTTCTTGGTTATATGTTGACCCTTTGAAGATATCTGTTGAATGTGAAACTTCCATTTCTGTAAGAAGAAAACCCATAAATTTCTTAGTTTATATATTAAAATCTAGTTATTTTTCTTCAATATCTCGGCATAGAAAAAGATGCACTAGCTTTATGCAAAAACAAAGATTTCCCAGCATTTAAAAGGGAAAGAAAATCTATAACCCAGAAAAGAAGATTACCTGAGAAAGTAAAGGAAACTGGGAAGTAAAAACAGAAGAGGTTTTGAGGATAGATGATTTTAAGGTTGTCGGAAGGGACGATTGGCTCAGTTTCAGTTTCATTTCCATCAACCATATTATTCTTTAGATATTCAGACTCAATCAATTCTCTTCATTTTAGGTTGCAAGTGTCCCTTAACACTCACAGTCCATTGGGCCTTGGTTGTGTGGACCCATTGATAACAGTCCAAATTAGTGGAGTCTATAACCTAAGAGTCTCAACGGGTCTTGCCCGTTGGATCCTTGGCCCCGGCATAGCCCGTGGGAGGGTCCGAGCAGACCCTCCCAATTGCAAGACAACCAAAGAAAAGTTCAAAAAATTATGCCAAAAACAACACAAACAAGAACTTGTTTATCAACGGCTTGTAATAATCAATTCACCAAATTACATCGCAATGGCTAATTGATTAAGAGCAAATAATTTGGCACGAGCATAGGCAATGTCCTTCAGGTTTTCCATTATAGTTACATTTACAGTTTTGAGATATTTTTTCTGTCGGAAAAAGTCTAAAAGCTTCATCTATACAAAGTTTCTCATCATTGGGACTGCACGTACCAACTTTAAAGAAAGTCACTGGACAAAGTTTTCCTGCACAACATTCAAACATTAGTAACTATATATTTGATGTGATAATTAATTAAATGGAATAATATATATTACCTAGAGAAGGAGTAGTGAGAATTAAAAAAAGGGCAAAAGAAAGCACGATGGAGAGGCCAATTGTATTCTTCATCATCCTTGGTAATTACCTTACTTTATTTTCAATTTATTTATTTTTCTTGTGTTGATTGCTTTTTATAGGCATCAAATAACACAAATTTGGTATATTTTTAATAGACACTGCTGGCATTTTTCAATTATTATTTGGTATGTTTTTAAATAGGTATTAATTTCCTTACTTAAAACTATGGGATAGGAATAAATACTAGTTATGATATTATTAATAAGTAACAAATGGATTCCATGTAATAGCTAATGAGTTACTTGCAGCGAAAGATTCTGGTAATCCTTGTCGTCATTCTTTTTTCTTGCTTCTTTGAAATTTAAGTCTCTCTTTTACACTTGTTCAAAAATTTATAACTGAAAACTTTTTAATCTATCTCCATCAACTCTCATAATTCTAGTCTTTACACTAATTTCATATCAGAAACTTTGTAATCTCCAACAGTTCTCTCCATCAACCCTCATTCATGGCATGAGGCATCTCCCATTTGTTCAGCGTTCTATTTCTTTTTTCTCTAGCTCCTCATTCACTACACATCAAGGCTCAAAATTTCTAATTGCACCAGACCCTACAACATAATTAGAATTCTATGAATCTGTCTTTAATTCATTACAGTAGTTAGTGCATTTGAAATGTAATATAAATTTGTCTATTCTAATGTGGTCTTTATCGTGGGAGTTAAATTTTGTTCACTTTATATGTAAACTTTGTAAGCGCTATAATGGATGCTCATGGAAAGCATCATGCAGAGTAGAGGTGTCAAGACGGGCGGCCCATATAGAAAATTTAAAATAAAAATTAATTTTTTATTCATACGGGCTGAACTAGGTCGAACCACGGCCCACATGGGCTCGACCCGGATGGACAGATGGGTGGGTCGGGTTCGTGTTCAATTTTTATGGAATGGATTGACCTGACCCGCAACCCTCCGCGACACGGGCTTTTTCTAATGTAGGCCGTCACCGAATTTCATCGGAGGCGGACCCGACTTGGCCCGCCTGAACCAAATTGACACCTCTAATGCAGACCCTAATATAGTATTTATAAACAAATCTCCAAGATTTGTAAGAAGTCCTCGAAGCCGTACAATTTATGGGCTTGCACAAGATCACAAAGAATGATATTCCGCTTAAGATTTAGAGATACGTTCTTACTTTTTGTATTTCCAAGAAATGAAAGAAGATCCTAGCTAGGAACATGCACAAGCCAGTGCTGGATTGACAAGAATCAAGACAACCTGTTGAGTCAGCATCGGCATACCTCAAAGCTAGAGAGTAGAAGACAAGGGAAAAATAAAGCCTCGTCCTATAGTACTCCGAAGATAGCAAATGATACGATGAAGCCATTACCTACTAGAATCCCTATACATTATCTTCAATAATCTCTCAAAACCCACCGTCTCTCTCTCTCTAAAAAATCTAACATTTATGTGGAAATAACCACCAGCAAGAAAGGTTTTTTGTGCTAAGGCAACGATGGTGATAGAGTTGTTTGAAGAGCTTGTGAAATCTAGATTCGTGACTGCATTTTCTGCTCTAACACCAAGTAAATCTCGTTTATAGTAAAAAATGTCTCGATAATGTTTATGACAATGATACTTTTTCGAGATCCGAAATGAGCTTCATGTAATTGGAATGAACATAACACTTGGGTTATAAGACTTCACTTCCTCACATTTGTTCTTTTAAGCTCTCTCGACTTGGATCACTCACACTCTTATGCATTACATATGAACTTGCCATCTATCTATTCTACCACTTTCTAATTAGAATGGATGGTTTAGTTTAATCCTATCCAATGGAAGATTCACCATCTAGAATTCTTTGGAATTCGAGAATATTCTTGCAATCTTCTAGAGATGTTCTACAAGTTTCCTACACTACCAGTGGATCTCTAGAATGTTCAACAAGTTCTCCTCATAGAAGGATATAGACTTGATCTTTTCCATAATGTTCTTTTTTTTTTTTTTTGGTTGTTGCTGTTGTATTTGACGTGCTTTTTGTAGTAGTACAAATATTTCTAGCATTTTTCTATTATTAATAGTAAATTCTTTTGTTAATTTAAGACAGCTGATTTTAATTATTAGACCGACATACAGATATGGGGAAAAACTTGATATCTAGACAGAAATTAAGAAAACAAAAGGTTAAATTTAATTCAATTGGAAATATGTCGGAGAAATAGATTTAAATTTAAAGCCAAGAAATGTTAGAAAATTTGTTTTTAATTAAAATAGAAATGATTGATATGAAAAATGTGGTGGTGTTCATCTGCGGGAGCCACAAACAATTTCACAGGTGCATTTGCTTTGATTTGGTCCAACATCTACACATTTGATTTTAGAAGGCATTTCACTTGCTAGAAATTGCCTCAGCACTAAAATGAAACAATCTTGTCCTCCATTGACACCACATGGTCCACATCGACCCTTCCTCGGAATACTAGGCGCGGGGCTATATTTTAGTACTGGCATCATAAATAAATGTAGCAAAACTTAGCATCAACACATGTAACATTTTCAACAAATTAAATTAAAGAAATGTTAAGGTGAAAAACATCGACAAAATTGCGAGTGAAAGCAAACAAATCACTATTGAATTTTTTATCATCTTCGATTTCTTCACCTTTTGTTGGGAATATAGTCTTATTCTTTAGAGACGATGTGATCAAAAGAGAGTTGAGACCACTCTTTTATAGCTGTTCAGATCATAATATAATTAATTTTGATAATTTGAATCTGAATTAATTTAACAAGTTATTATTCGGGTAATGAATTACCTATTAAGAGAATAATTAATTTTTAGTTATCCAAATTATTATTGTTGTTGACTTAATTTAATATAACAATAAGGATCTACCAAGCATTATTTATTAGGTAAATATGTATAATTAAATTACATCAGTTTTATTTTATCACCTTTGATATAATATAACTAACAAATTAAGATCATCTACATGATACAACAATGTATTCGACCTGCATATGCTTGCCCTTTAGGAATTCTTCAAGCTCTAGTAGAAGGTACAAAACTACTTTTCAAAAATAATTTTTTCCCTTCTAGGAAGATACCAACTCTTTAACATTTGATAATAACATAGACCTAGGCTATAAAGACTTGTAAAATAATAGTTGTTCGTATTGAACTTAAATCAACATGCACTGGAAAACTAAATAAAAGTACCCCGGTGGTTCGCCACAACATATAACTAGATTGGCTCAAAGGTCAACCCTAAAATACTCGGCTAATAATACATCCAATGCACCAGTTAATTGTTTAAACAATTGGGTCACATAAAGTAAAATAAAAAGTGTTTAAGAAAGATTCATCTCCAATGCAAATTTATAGAGATTCTGTTAAGTTGATGTGACAGTGAAATAAATAGATATTGTCTAAAGCTCCGTCTAGGTTTAGAAATTATTTTTAGACATGCTAACTCAGCAAAATTTAAATTGTCTTTGTAGATTTAATTTTTGATGTAGATTTAAATGTGAGTTAATTTTTATTTTAATAAAAACAAAATACACCTAGATATAAATCTATATAATGCATTGAAAAGCAAATTTGAATTTAAATATCTATTCATTAGATATTAATGCAACGTAAATTAGTCTTTTAACTTTCGTGCATCTAAATAGCAATCTATAAAATGTATTAAAAATGCTCTATTGACAAGATCGAGGATTAATTGATAATTTCAGTCAACTTTTGGCACGAAATTCATATATTGCCCTTCCAATATTAATAAATTTTCCACATCAATACAATAGTTGCAGGTCACCTATTGCATATTATTTTGAGAATTTCTTTGAACTCTTGTAGAAATGTTATTTGAGATGTTGAGTTAATAGCAGTGTTTAAAAAGCGTGTCTAGGTGTGAAATGTGGTCTTCACGGTTCGTTTAGGCTATATGCGCAATTAAACAGTCAAGTGTATTTTTTACATAAAAAGCACGCCTAGCCTTACCTAATCTCGTTTAGTCTCGCGTAGGAACGTATTTTTTTGTTTGAATTTTTTTTTTCAATATTTAAAATAATATTAAAAATAAGAAAACACTTTTTCACGCTTGGCACTCGTTCTAAGTCTCGCCTAAGCCTGAAAAGTTTGAACTTGGCCTCCACGCTAAGCACGCTTTACGCTTTTTAAAATATTTGTTAATAGTATTTGATGATTAATTATGATGAGCAAAGTTATAAAAGAGAATTTATACATTCGATTTTAAATTTATTGAGAGAAAGAATTGATTAAAATTGAAACTTTATTGATATAATTTTTCGATATTGGAACAATTATAAGATTCCGAAAACAAAACAATTTATTTTGAACAACAGAAAAACAAACTATTAAATTAATAAATCAGCAAAGGTATTTGGCGTGAATTAAAAATCAAGAAATCCATGAAAATAAATAATTTCAGCTATAGAAATTGTTTTTTATTAGAATAGAAATGATTGATATATATATATATATATATAATGTGTTGGTGTTCATTCGAGGGAGCCACAAACAATTTCACAAGTGCATTTGCTTTGATTTGGTCCAACATCTACACATTCAATTTTAGTAGGCATTAGACTTGCTGGATATTTCCCCAACACTAAAAAGAAGCAATCTTCTCCTCCATTGGCACCACATCCACCTTTCCTCGGAATACTTGGCGCAGGGCAATATCTTACTCCTGACACGATAAATAAATGTAACAAAACTTAACATCAATACATGTAACATTTTCAAGAAAATTAAAGAAATGTTAAAAATACCTAGAGACGGAGAAAATAACATCGACAAAATCGTCAGAGAAAACAAGCAAATCATAAAAATACCTAGAGACGGAGAAAATAACATCGACAAAATCGTCAGAGAAAACAAGCAAATCATAACTGAGTTCTTCATCATCTTTGATTTCTTCATTTTTTTTGGGAATATAGTCTTATTTCTCTAGAGATGATGAATTTATTTTTCATCAAATGAGAGTTGAGACTACTATTTTATACTTGTTCAAATCATGATATAATTAATTTTGATTATTGGAATCTGAATTAATTTAGCATTTGTTTGTTTAAGATTATAAACTGTTTATAGTTTATATGAATTTGACCAAATAGTATCTAATCTGATAATTGCTTTTTGTGAGCACACATTTACAATTTTGCCCTACACTTTAGCCACAATATTTGACCTTTCAACTATGACCATTATTGCATAGAGTAAAAATTTTCTGCACAGTGGGCCCGACAATAGCAATCATGTACAGAAATAGGGGTGTTTTGGGAAGTTTGTGTTGAAGATGAAATATTGTAATCCAACTCTAATGTGATGGTGGGCCCGGGAGCTGTAGTTTATTTGACTTCTTGAAATAAACTGTTTTTAATCTGGAACAAACACACGCTTAGTATGTTGTTATTGGGTAATGAATTACTTACCAAGAGAGTAATTAATTTTTATTATAGTTGTTTGGATATTGATATAATTAGTTTTGATTATTGAATTTGAATTAATTTAGTAAGTTGTCATTGGGGTAATGAATTACATAAAGAGACTAATTAATTTTGCTATAATTGATTGAATCTTGATATATATAAGATTACTAATTAACACTACAAATAATCCATTCATTAGTAGGAGGGTGGGCGTCGGGTGGGTCGGTTCGGATATTTCAATACTCGGAACCATCCGTTACAGTTCGGGTATTTCGTAAATGGAACCGTTCGGTTCCATGTAATTATTGGAACCAAACCCGAACCGAACCCGTCGGTTCGGGTTCAGGTTCGGTTCTACCCATAACATTTTTTTTTAAAAAAAAAATCTTTAGTTGACAACATGTTTTGAAAAAAATTAAAAATTACAAACCCGTTAACATTAAAGTATGTTAGATATTAAAACAATTTATGAAAGATCTAAAACATTAACCGGAAGAATAGACACCAAAATTGTAAACTCATAATTGAGGATTCATTTCGGTTAAAAAGGAGTTTCGCCTACGCAGTCTCACTGTGTGTTGAACGAGAAAGAGATATGAGGGAAAGTGTGAGACAGACGATAATGTTTGTATTGAGCATCTCACTAAATTACAATTGAAAATTTAAGATTTGAGTAATTACAATTGGGTTAATTGAGTTTAAATTTAAGAGTGATGAGTTTTGTACTTTTTGTTTGGATTTTAGACATTTGGACTCTTGTTTTTGGTACCGTGGTATTGTCATGAGTTATGGTGAATAAATTGTAAAAAATAAAAAATTAGAAAAAATGACAAGTTCGGTTCTAATCAGGTACCCACGGTTCTAATTCAAGAACCAAGAACCAACCCGAACCGAGAAACTCAGTCGGTTCTCGGTTCTCGGTTCTCGGTTCTCGGTTCCGGTTCCTAATTTAATTTTTTTGGAACCGGACCGGAACCTTTGGGTTCGGGTTCGGGTTCGGGTTCGGGTTCGGGAGGTTCGGGTTCGGTTAAAATGCCCACCCCTAGGTGTCGTCATCAGATTTTAAAAGTTATTTTATGGCATAAAAAGATAATTTACATGTATCAGTTGACGAGTAAATATTTTCAAGTTCACAATTTTTTTTTTAGTGCTATACTGATTTTACAATATAATATCTAATTGCCGTATATAGTATTAGACTAATTATCTAATTAATATTTACCAATAGATTATTTATATTTTTCAACCCAATTCGGTTGAATGAATGGTCATGGAGTATCAAGATTAAAATTTTAAAGACGATGTTTAATAATTGTACAAAAAAAATATTAAAATAAAAAATAAAAAATTTAATAAATTTCTATGCTAATATAAATTGAAAATCAAGAACAGTAGTTTACTACAAAAACTTGTGGTACAAATTGAGAAAAGAGGTGAGTGGGAAAAATGTGTAAGATAAAAGTTTGATTGAAATTTTGAAGAGTGAGAATTGAATTCCTAAAGAATTTAGTATTCATATTTATGAGCTCGAAATCCATGCAAATCTGTTTAAATCTTCTAATTAATGAAATCTTTTGAAATTCATTAGTAATTGGAGACACTTAAATTTTTAAAGATTCTATTTAAATTTGAATTGAAGACACCTAAATTTCATTTGAATCTATTAAAATGTGAGTTGAATAAACCAAAATTTACATAAATTTTTAAAATATATTCAAATATAAGTTGAGGACCCGTAATCCTATTATGGATGATCCATTTTTGGATGATCAATTATTTTTATGATTAACAAATTATTATGTAATACACGTGAACAAAATTATGGATAGCACAAAACTACTTTTTTTAAAAAAAAAAATTTCCTACTCGCTTATTTAGTATTGGACCAACCTTTAGTAATAATATAGACCTAGGCTATGGAGACTCGTAAAATAATAGTTTTTTGTATTGAGCTAGTTAGAACTTAAATCAACATGCTCAGGTGAAAAATAAATAAAAGTAGTGGAAATTACACCTATTACTTACATTTTTTTAAATAATTTTTTTATTTTAAAAATATTGTCCATAATTTTTTTTAATAAATAAAAGAAAAACAAAATACATATTTTTACATAACCGTTTATACATAACTATCTTTAAAAATTGCACACATTAGGAAAATAATCCCTAAATTGCAAGCAAAATATTTGATTTCCAAATTTACCGGTATCTTTCATTTTCAAATTCTTCCGCAACAATCTCAACCATTCTCTGAAAGTGAAAACACTAATCACTTAAACAAATCATCTTACTTCACTGTAATCTTCATCATTTTAGAGTGAGTTGAAGAATTTAACAATGAACAATCCAAACCAGACCTCAGGTACTTTGAACAATTCAAAATGTGATTTTGCAATTAATTTTTTCATTTATACAATTCGAATAAATAAATATTATATGTCATATTCCTCCCTACATTTAGTTTACTCGTAAGAGTTTTGTAAATATTGGTAAATTGTTTGTAACATGAACTTTTAATACGTTGTTTGTAACATTGGTCTTTTTGATTGAATTGTTATTATCATTTAACATGAAATGAAGCAAATGAGTATGAAAATGAGTTATACCCGTTGTAATAATTGTTCGTAATTGTCTCAATCTAATTTGTACCATGAATTATTACAAATGTTACAATTGAACTTATCATAAATTCTACTTGTAGATTCTTACAATTGTTTTTGACACAAATTATATATATTTGACATTTCTGTCAACTAATTGTTACAATTGTTTTGACACAAGTGATATATTTGATAGTCATGTTAAACTAAGTGTTACATTTGATTAGTTACACGAAGTGTTAATCCGACATTTGATATTGAAGTTATATGTTATTAACTTGTTAACATTGTGTAACATCTAATGATGCATAAGAGAATATATACGGATAATACTCTTTCAAATAATGTTCGTTATTTGTATCACAAATTGTTACTAACGTCACATTTTGTTATATCATGAATTTTATGTGTAAAAGTTGGTGCTATTAATTTGTTTTAAAGAGATTTTTTTATTTTTTGCCAACATATTAATTTGGAATTAATCGGTTGTAATTTTTTTCCCCAACAAATTACAATTAAATATTCTTACAATCACTGCAGAATTTAAAGAGTCAAATTCCATAAAAGTACTACAATGGTCAATACCAAAATAATTGCCCATCGGCATATAACCAGATTGGACTCTAAAGGCTCAAAGGACAACCTTAAATACTATGCTAATGACAAGCTTGAGAATTGAGAATTCATTGCTAATTTCAGTCAACATTTGGCACGAAATTCATATATTGACCTTCCAAAATTACAATATTAACATAGTTAAAAAAAAAAAAAAAAAAATTCACAAGAAACTAATGAAATCGCGGCAATTTTTCCAGATCCTTGATAGAATTGCGGGTCAACGTGAAAATATGTTTTTTTAACTTGCGTATTTATAAATAACTCGTATATTTGCACGCTTGTGGGTCAACGTCAGCATCCTACTCGTTAAGCATTCACATTAGTTGTACATTGTTCTCAACGTCAGTTGTAACAGAGGACTTGTGAACGTGAAGCATTCACAAATAGCTAGCAACTATAAGTAACATTACCCATTAGTTGTAACATCACATGTAAACAAATCAAGATTATGAGAGTTGATAAAGAGTGTCAGGCAGGATGAGGTGGAAGAGGCAAAGAGCAAAGAGCTGCTCATTTCGTTACCAAAATCATAGAGTAGGAAGGAAATGAAACGACTAGGAGTTGTCTCATGTTTTCCCCTTTCAAGTTGGGAGGACGAGAACAATATGATTAAATTAAAAATATGGACGATAAATTGTGCATCTACAAAAGAAAAATAATTGCCTTTTCTTGAAAATAAAGCTCATGGCTTCCACAATTTCATCGAGCAGTCTTCACTATATGTGGCCACGAGGTTTATGTGGGGATGGTGAGTGATGCCAATTACATCCTTCTCATGTACCTGCCAAACCCAAGACAAATTCATACCAGCATCAACTTTTAACCATAATGTCTATACGAGAATTTTATCCCTTAAGATTAAGAACGCATATATATTTGCATGCTTGCACATAAATATTAACATATGGGCAAAACAAGATAATAACAAAGAATTGAACTCAATTTAACCTCAACTATGTAATTTACCTTCATTAAATGCTCTAGTTTGCCAGATTGATAACTGAAGCAGTCATCTTTTCCAGGCGCTCAAATTAATCTCAATGGTCAATATCATGGCGCCAATGCTAATTTGGTCAATACATGACCATGACTATTTTGCTAGTGACAATATATTGTTAAATAATCACAATTATTGTAATAAAGTTCATTGTATCATAGCGATATACTAAAATAATTGTCAACAATATGTGATAAATTAGAAATGTACAATAATTATTCTAGTATATAGTTGCTAAATATGTTTTTTTTTCATGCATTTGAATCAATTCGCCCTATGCATGCAATAAGTAAGAGTAGTGCTATTCATACGTTGGGGATATGTGGTGCTATTTTTCTAGGTTAAGAGCATATTTCAATGATTTTGAAAAATTGGAGACCAAATATGCATTATCCCTTGTTATAATCAAGGTATTTGGTAATAATATCACAATGAACGTGAAGATGTTATTGAGACATAGTGATGTTACATGAATTCTATTACGTTTACATGGTTTTGTATAGATTGGGATCCAGTATTGTTGACCGTGTCCGCGTAGGAAATGTACGTCAATCTGGTGAGAAATTGAATGTACATTTGTAAATCAAGTGGGGAAAGGATGCATGATAAGAAAATATGTTTATTAAGGATGCATGGAATAAGAGCTGGTTTAACCTTTGAGTTCCCTAAGTCTGCTTTGAAGTGATTCTAAGTGAAAAATAAGGACTAAAATGTAAGCCAATAGATGATATCTACATCAACATATGTTGCATCCAAAATTGTTATTGTGTTGATATCGATTTAAATATATGAATATTATGTTTTTATATTCTTGAATTATGAGATGATATCACTTTGCATGGCATAAATTTTAAGAGAAATCATTTCATCAAGCACGATTGACGTTTGATATGATGTGATGGGAAAGTTAGGCATAAGGAAATAATTTTTACAATGCCATTTATATGCATTTAATTATACTTATATTTGTGTTCATATCATCATCGTGCATTGTCTTTACTTATGGAGTCCATAGCTCTGGAACATGAGATGTTTATAGTTTGTTTTTGTCAATTGCCATAAGTTCTCATGGATTTTGAAGCTCTCGATACATAGGCGTAAACTTGTCGGGGCTATTCTTCTCTTTAACATGTATATTTTCTAAAAAGATGTTTGAGGAATATGTATATATGTTTGTAATCATTAAATTATTAAACTAATGAACACTACAAAATTATTTTGTACACGATATAAATCAAAAGAATATGGTGGAGATATATTTTGCACGTTAGACTTGATACGATATCAAAAATCCTATTATGCTAACTTGGGATTCAAATAAGCTTCATGCTATGCACGTATTTCAGTTTCACTTATGTTTATAATAGTATTAGTTGACTTAATTTGTTTAGCTACGACATATTTGCAAAATGTAATAATTTTTATTTTTAGATGAAAATTTAAAATGCAAATTTTCCTTGAAATAGATACCTGATAAATTAAGCATACGTCCATATACAAAGAATATACAATATTAGTGTATAAAAATCAAAATGAGTATTAATAATGCATAATAACTTAAGCGGTGAATAAATTGAATACAAAATAGAAAAGATGTCTTTGACAATTAAAAAAAAAAAGGTGTTCTAATTGTTGGGATTTTTGGTCCCAAACAAACCAAATGAACAATGATGATTAAATGGATGAGTTTAATTATACTTTGTAGGCTCGACCAATGATCGAAGATTTATTATATTGTCCAAACTCCAACAATTAGACAGTCCAATTACAAAGACATGTCAAAGCACTTTATTATCAACTTTGAGTAATAGGCCTTGCCAGTTACTCGGCTGATAGATTCTAAGTTGGCCCACTTAAATTAGGGATCTTAGTTTGGTCCTTGAGTGAGCAATATATATTTGGGCTGACTTTGGTGTGTCTATTACACACACATATACCTATTCATCATCTCTCTGCTCATGTGTGAAAAAGCCGGATGTCCCCTTTCTTCTTCTGCCGAATCTGTGCCTCTTCTCTTCTTCTTTGTGAAGTTTCACATTTCCCTTTTCGAGATGAATCTTGTGGGTTGATTAGGAGTATGCGTTGACCATTATTTGTAGTGTTACCATTGTTGGAGATTGACTAAAATCTGAGCCTCCTTTCAACATTGTCGTGCTATTAGTGAAGCTTGGAGTTTTTCTTTTGCTTCTACTTATTATCCAAATTACTTTTGTTTATATTTTATATAATCTTGATTAACTTGGTGTTTTCAGAGAGATTATTTCTTACAATCTGGTATCAAAACTTGGTTGGCTTTTGAAACAACTTATTGGACTGGAACTTAAGGCAGCAACGACTGAAGACGGCGGATAACCTACGGACGATTGACGGACGACCGACAGCAACACCAGAATTATTTCGACCAAAAATTTTATTTCAAAAATTTTATTAACTGACGACCGGCAGCAACCATCATGTCGGGTTACCATTAGGTTTTGAGTTACTGTGTGGGGTAACCACTGCCTGTTGATAGTGACTCTGGGAATTTATGTGTCCATTATTGTGACTTATGTTTTAATTAGTTTTTGACTTTGTTGTTGACTATTTGCAATACTTTGTTTATGTTGGATTATTGTTACTATCTAGAATTGTCACATAGACTTTACCTGTTTGACAATTTCTTTTATCTAAGATCATGAATCTCACGAAACCCTGGAAATCAAAAATGGTGCATATTGAGGCCTTTAGATTTTCCTACGTGATTATGTTGTGGGTGCTTGTTGGTGTGTACTCTTTTTTGTTGAGATGTCTGCGCATCATTTTGACTTGGATGTCTTTATTGCTAAAGGTAATTTTTTTATTTGGCAATAAAAAATGAAAGTTGTTTTGGTTCAACAAAAAGTTTCAAAAGTTATTGATAATTCTTTTAGTTCTAATGTTACTAAGGATCAGAAAAAAGATTCTGATGAACTTGTATATACTTCTATCATATTGCATCTATCAGACCATGTTTTGCAAAAGTTTGGAAATTTTGATTTCACAATAAAGCTTTGGAAAAAATTAAAAAAGCTTTATTTAATTCAACCACTCCCAACAAAATTTATCTCTTTGAAAAAAATTCAGTTTTAAAATTGATCCCTCAAGAGATTTGGATGACAATCTTGAAGTTTTTAATAAGCTTATGCAAGATATTACAAATTGTGATGAAACGATCCCATAAATTAACAAAGCTATAATTTTGTTGAATGTCATTCTTGATTCATATAAGGAAGTCAAGAATACAATCAAGTATGGAAAGGAGATCCTTACACCTGACATTGTCATATACTTTCTAAAAAGTAAGGATATGGAGTTGAAGTTTGAAAAAAAATGAGAGAAAAAATGGTGAAATTTATTTTGTGAAGGGTAGACCTCAGGTGGAGGTGGAGATGGGCAAAACAATAATGACAATAAAAAATATAGAAGTCGTTCTAAGTCACCAATAAGGGCAAAAGGAAATAAGTGATATAGTTGTGGCAAATTAGGAAGTTTTATTAGTGACTGTTATAAAGAAAGGAACAAACAGAGATATCAGAGAGAAAAATAATGAGATGAATGTTGTAGTACCCAAAAAAGAGTCTGGTGAGATTTACATGCTTTTAAATTCCGAGCCTAGTGAGATTCACCTGTTTATGAACTCACATATGCATGAGTGGATTTTTTACTCTGGTGCATATTTTCACATTATATCAAATAAACATTGGTTTGATTATTTGCATGAAATTAATCATGAGAATGTCGTTGGATGAGGTAATGTTGCATATAACATTACTAGCATTGGTGATGTGACTGTTAGATTTGATAGTAGTTTTGTGCACACATTTAAGAAAGTTAGATACATTCCACACATGGGTAGAAATTTAATTTCTGCAAGAGAGTTGGAAGAGGTATGTTTTATTGGTGTGCTTGGTAATGGCATGTTAAAAATGACTAAGGGTGTACTTAGAGCCTTTATGGCTATTAGAAGAAATGACATTTACATTGTGCGTGCTGAAGTGTTAGTTGGTTTAAATTTTACTATTGCTTCCATTAACACTGATCACACATAGAAGTGGCATAATAAACTTGCTCGTGTTAGTGTTAAGTTTTAGGATTAGATTAATAAATAAATGGCGAAAAATAAAAAACACAAAGATTTATACAAGTTCGTCTCAATGTAAACTACATCCTGTCTTCAGCTGCTGCAGTATTTTCAATATAATGAATGATGATAATTATTTACAAGAGATTAGTCATATATATAACAACTCAATTAAAGTTTCTTAATTATAATAAAACAGGGTAATTTGCAGCCTCCGTCCCCAACCTTTGAACTTTTGGCTATTTTATCCCCATTCTTTATTTTTTGGCACCCATATCCTCAACATTTCTTATTTTGGTGGCTGAAGTCTTCAACCTTTGAACGTTTGGCACTTTTATCCTCATTCTTTATTTTTTGGCATCCATATCATCAACCTTTCTTAATTTGGTAACTAAAGTCCCCAACTTTTGAACTTTTAGCACTTTTATCCTCATTCTTCATTTTTTCTTCATTTTTTTGCACCCATATCTTCAACCTTTCTTAATTTGGTGGCTGAAATCTCCAACATTTGGACTTTTGTATCATATTTTTAAATTTTTTAATTGAAACTTATGAAAAGTCTATTTAAAGCCAAGTTTTGTGAGTAATTTTATCTATAAATGTTGATTTATTTTTTAAAAAAAAACTTATTTTTACAAATTTTATGAGATTTTCTTCATTTTTTTCGCACATATCTTCATTCTTCAATTTTTTGTACCCATATCTTCAAATTGAGCATTAATCAAAATATAGTTTTCTATATAAAACTATTTATCTGAATAATACAATATTTAGAAAACAGGACTGGTCATCGACCCAAAAAAGATAACGGGTCAAATGTCAAAAAGTCGAACCAGGTCGAACCAAAGTCGACCCTGTTTCAATTAAAATTTAATTTTGTGCACCCATATCCTCATTCTTTATTTTTTTGCACCCATATCCCTAAATAGAGCATTAATCAAAATATAGTTATCTAAATAAAACTATTTATCTGAATAATACAATATTCAGAAAATAAGACTGGCCATCGATCCAAAAAAAAATAACGGATCAATGGTCAAAAGGTCGAACTGGGTCGAACCAAGGTCAACCCAGTTTCAATTAAAAAATTAAAAATTAATTTAAAAATCTCATAAAATTTTTAAAAATAAATTTTTTTAAATAAACCAATATTTATAGACAATATTACTCACAAAATTTGGCTTTAAATAGACTTTTCATAAGTTTCAATTAAAAAATTAAAAAATATGATACAAAAGTCCAAAGGTGGAGACTTCAGCCACCAAATTAAGAAATGTTAAGGATATGGGTGCAAAAAAATAAAGAATGAGGATAAAAGTGTCAAACGTTCAAAGGTTGGGGACTTCAGCCACCAAATTAAGAAAGATTGAGGATATGGGTGCCAAAAAATAAAGAATAAGGATAAAAGTGCCAAACGTTCAAAGGTTGAGGACTTCGGCCACCAAAATAAGAAAGGTTGATGATGTGGGTGCCAAAAAATAAAGAATGGAGATAAAAGTGCCAAAAGTTCAAGGTTGAGGACGGCGGCTGCAAATTATCCAATAAAATATTAAGACAATCCAATGAAGGTTCTCTAATTATAATAAAATTATAAGGCAACCCAATTAAGATTTCCTAGTTATAATGAAATACAAGGATAACCTAATTACAAAGACAAAATCTCGAAAACACCCTTACATAAGCAAATAGAAATTAAACTCCATAGCTTAACAATCTCCTGCTTAGAGACTAATCCATCATCAACTCCTTCCTTTGTAGCGGACAGTACACCTCATCCAATCTTCAATGAAAAAGACCAACTGAAGTTGCACAGATTTTCATTTTCTCAATTATAACAGTCTTTGTCAATATATCAGGAAGATTTTGACTGCCATGAATCTTCTCAAGCGCTAAGATTCTATCCTCCAAAATTGATCTGATAAAGTGATAACAAATCTGTATATGCTTCATCATCGCATGATAGACATGATTCTTTACTAAATGAATAGCACTTTGACTATCACAATGCAACACACTCCTCACATGCTTATGACTCAATTCTTCCAAGAAAGACTACAACCATATCATCTATTTACTAGCTTCGGTCACGGTAATATACTCTACCTCACTAGTAGAAAGAGCAACTATCTTCTGAAACTTAGACACCCAACTAATTGTTGTACCACCCAATGTGTATACATATCCAGTATTACTCTTCCTGCCATCAATGTTCCCAGCCATGTCAGCATCTACAAAGCCCTGTAATCTCAAGCCTGGTTTTTTAAAGCATGGGGCTCAATCTGTAGTACTTCTCAAGTACCTAAGAATCCATTTTACTGCCTCCCAATAATGTTTTCTGGGATTATTCTTATATCTACTAACAACTCTCACTACATGAGCTATGTCCGATCTCGTACACACCATAGCATACATAAGACTCTCAATAGCAGAGACATAAGTCACCTTGACTATGTAGGTTCGCTCTTGCTCTATAGAAGGTGACTATTCATTGGATAGCTTGAAGTGACTAGCCAAAGGAGTACTCACTAGTTTAGATTCATCCATCTTGAATCTGTTCAACACCTTCTTCACATACTCTTCTTGTAACAGTTTCAAGACATCCCTGTCACTAGTAATTCTTATCCCAATGATTTGTTTTGTAGCACCCAAATCCTTCATTGCAAACTCATTGGATAGCTCCTCTTTTAACTTATCAATTTGTTGTTTGCAAGTTCCTGCAATCAACAGGTCATCAACATATAGGAGTAAGATAATATATGAACCACTAGGATTCTTCATATAGCAACAATAATCCACCTGGCACCTCATAAAGTCATTACTATCTATAAAGCTATCAAACTTCTTATACCACTATCTGGAGATTGTTTAAGGCCATACAAACTCTTTTGAAGTCTGCACGCCATTTTTTCATTTCCCTGTACTTCGTAACCTTCTGGTTGTTTCATGTAAATTTCTTCCTCCAACTCACTATGAAGAAATGTTGTCTTTATATCCAACTGCTCTATGTGCAAGTCTTCTTCTGCCACTAGTCCAAGTACTGTTCTGATTGTAGTTAATTTCACCACAGGAGAGAAAATCTCAATGTAGTCAATGCCTTCTTTCCGTTGAAATCTTTTTACAACCAGTCTTGTTTTATATCACTTGCTGCCATAATGCTCTTCTTTTATCCGGTAAACCTATTTGTTTTGCAAAAGCCTTCTTTCCTTTTGATAACTCTATTAGTTGCCATGTCTAATTGGTCAATAATGAATCAATCTCATCCCTCATAACTGACTTCCACTTGATTGATTTATCAGCTTGCAGGGCTTTACTATAGCTTTTTGGTTCACCTCTGTCAGTTAGTAGAATATAATGCAACGCTGGAGAATATCTCTATGGAGGTCTAATTGTTCTGTTAGATCTCCTGAGCTTAGTCATAAGGGTGTTCTGATTTCCTTTTGGGGCTATATTTTCTCGATCTTCACCATCAATTTTTATCGCCTCAATTACTGGAAGGTCTTGAAGATTTGTACTTTTAGGGTATGTTGTCAATATGTCCTTATACATAGCTGCTTTATTGAAGATTACGTCTTTACTTTTGAAAATCTTGCGATTTCACATCCTAGAAACGATAACCAAACTCCAAAGCACCATAGCCAATAAAAAAATACTTTTTAGATTTGGCATCAAGTTTACTTCTAAAAGCAGAATCAATGTGAATATAAGAAACAGAACCAAACATTTTTAAGAAGAAAAGTTGTACCTATTTTCTACTCCAAACTTCTTCTAGTATTTTGGAGTCCAATGGTGTTGAAGGACCTCTTTTGATCAAATATGTTGCAATGCTGATAGCATCTGCCCAGAGCATCTTTGGCAATTCTGCATATAATCTTATACTTCTTACACTCTCATTTAGAGTCTTGTTCATCCTCTCAGGTACACCATTCTGTTGAAGTTTACCTAGAATAGTCATCCGCATCTTGATCCAATTTTCAGCACAGTACATCTGAAAATTTGTATCTATGTATTCACCTTTATTATCTGAATGCAAGCACTTCACCTTTAAATCTATTTTATTCTCAACAATCGATCTCCATCTCTCGAAAGTATTGAAGACATCAGATTTCTTTTTCAAGAAATAGACCCATACCTTTCTTCTTGGATCATCAATAAAATGTCATATAATAATTAGAACCTCCAAGGAAAATAACAGTAGAACGTCTCCATACGTCTATATCAACCAATTCAAAATTGGCTACCTTTGGCTCCCTTCCAGATTTTAAGAAACTCATCTTTTTTTGCTTCTTATAAATACAGCATTCACATAGACTATGTTCAACAAATTTGAACACCAGCAGCTTTCCTTTAGACTGAAGTACTTTCATTCTCTTCTCTCTCATGTGTCCGAGCCTATAGTGCCACAGATCAGAATTAGCAGCGGATTCAACAATAGCAAATGTATCTCCAAAATTGGTAGTCATGTAAAGAGTTTCACTTTTAGTTCCTCGTGCAACATCCATGGCTCCTTTCATTACTTTCCAATGGCCACCACCAAAATTCACATCATGCCCTTCATCATCAAACTATCCAACTGAGATCAGATTTCGCATCAATTTTGGTATGTGCATTACCTTGTTAATTTTTCACAAAGACCTGTTTGACATCTTTAATATGACTTCACCAATACCAATATTGATGTACAAAGGTTTTCCATCAGCCAGATATATATTTCCATAATTTCTAGCAACATAGTTCTCCATGTTCTCACTGTGTACAGTTGTGTGAAAGGAAGCCTCAGAATCTATCACCCAAGAATCAATAGAACTACAAACAAACAAGAGTAAATAATCTTCTACCTCTTCAGTCGCAGCATTCGCATCATTATTATTATTTTCCTCATTTTTCTTAGGTGCTCTGCAATTCCTCTTTAGGTGACCAAACTTACCACAATTCCAACATTCAGCACCCCGTCCATTTCTGGACTTGCTCTTGCCATTCTTCGACTTTCCTCTACCGTTACTCTTGTTAGAATTCTTCTCATAACTTCTGCCCCTATTTTTTACATTTAGGGCAAAATTGGATGCCGAGATTTCTCCATCATCTTTTCTACGGACTTATTCAGCAAAGATTGTATCTCAGACATCATTAAATTTTAATTTCGCATTCTCCATGGAATTGTAGATAACCGCTCTTAGAGACTCCCAACTATTCGATAGTGAAGCCAAGAGGATTAGAGCACGAACCTTATCCTTAAACATAATCTCTATAGAGACCAATTGATTGAAGATTGTGTTGAATTTATTGAGATGCTCTACAATCAAAGCACATTCTACCATCTTCAGATTAAATAGCCACTTCATCAGGTGAACTTTATTGCACGCCGAAGGCTTCTCATAAATGTCAGATAATACTGTCATCAATTCTACAGTGGTTTTCTCATTTGCAATGTTATGAGCCACATTCTTCGACACTGTTAGCCGAATTATTTCCAATACATGTCTGTCAAGAAGGTTATAGTCATCATCATTCATAGTTTTTAGTTTTTTGTCCATCGACTGGTGCATCTTTTTTGTGTAAAGATAATCCTCTATCTACATCTTATAGAATGAAAAATCTACACCGTCAGATCATCGCTAACCATCTTTCTCAATCAGAACCACGCTCTGATACCAGTTGTTAGGTTTAGAGCAACAAATAAAGGGTGAAAAATAAAAAACACGAGGATACAAGTTCGCCATAATGTGAGACTACGTCTTGTCTTCAACTACTGCAGTATTTTTACTATAATAAATGATGATAATTGTTTACAAGAGATTAGTCATATATATAACAACCTAATAAAAGTTTTTTAATTATAATAAAACTCTAAGACAACCCCAATGAAGGTTCTCTAATTATAATGAAACTCTAAGATAACCTAATTAAGGTTCTCTAGTTATAATGTAATACTATAATAACTTAATTACAAAGACAAAATCTCAAAAACACTCTTACATAAGCAAATATAAATTAGGCTCCACAGCTTAACATTAAGAGACTTAAGTTCCTTAATGATAAGGGTATGTTTGGTAATGATCACGTGTCTGACATGTCATTTGTGATCATTGTGTACTTGGTAAATATCGTAGGATGTCATTTTCATCTAACACACACAAGACAACTAGAGTGTTAGAATACATTCATACTGATTTGGGGGGTCTCGGGAAGAATCCCACTTTTGGTGGTTACAAATTTTTTTTTTGTGTATTATTGATGATTTCTCCAGACGTGTGTGTGTTTATCTATTGAAAGATAAAAGTGAAACTTTTATTAAATTTAAAAATTGAAAAGTTCAACTGAAGAATCAGACATGTAAAAAGATAAAATATTTGCGTAATGATAATGGTCTTGAATTCTGTAATGCTAACTTTGATAACTTGTACAATGACTGTGGCATTACTAGACATAAAACTGTGTCTTACACTCTCTAACAGAATGGGATTGCTGGAAGGATGAATGGTTCTTTGCTTGATAAAGTTAGATGTATGACGTTGATTTTTGGTGTGCTTAAATCGTTTTGGGGTGAAGGTGTTATAACTGCTTGCTATCTGACTAATTTGACTCCATCCGCTGCTTTAAATGGTTATACTCCTTATGAAATGGCAAATTAAATGTGTTGATTATTTCATGCTTAAAATTTTGACTGTGCCTTTTTTTTCTCATCAGAGTGGGAAAAAACTTGAACCTATAGCTAAGAAGTGTGTCTTTCTGGGCTACCCTGAATGAGTTAAGGAATATAAGTTGTGGGATAGAATTTAAAAAATCTAAATTCGTATTTTCTTAGGAAAAATCCAATGATCCCTAAAAATTGTTAAGTTTGGTATGCCAATTTCAATAAGTTTATGGAGAAAGTATATAAATTGCATTGGATTAAAGTATTGGAGACTTTTTAGGAAAAATATTAAGTTGTGAAAAATGTTTGGGCTTGATCGAAGTTAATCTCATAGAATAGGACTAAGCTGAAAATTTTGGAAAAATTCAAGTTAATTACAGTTTTGCCATTGTTTCGAACCAACTTTGCAACCGTCGTGTGTAACGTGCGTTGACCCGTAGCCTATGCATGTTATACCGTCGCGTAGTTCTTATTTACACGTTTAAATTGATATCAAGTTTTGGTATTTTTCAAGTCAAGACTTACCTTGAAAGTCGAGCCAAAGTGGTGTAAACAGATTTTATGTAATGCAAAAATTTCACCAAATTTGGCTAAGTATGGAAAGTCAGTCGGGCAGTTATTTTTAAGCTAATCGTACGAGCTATCGACTGACCCATTTCTTTTGCATGTATACTCGTTATAAAGTTTGAAGTATGAACTTTGCAACGGTATAAAGTTTGACCAAAAAAGAGCTCGTCTCGACCCCCAAACGTTGTTCCAAACATGACTACTTGAAATAAGAAATCTGAAAATTTTGTAATAAAATATTAGTTGAATGGGACACATGTCATTTATAATGATTGTCTCCTTAGGGCATGTTTGGCAACGCTTATCATACTTAAGAATTAGTGTCAATTAATATTCGTATAAATAACTGATGAACTAATAAAATAATAAGATAAAATAGGTATAAGTAAGAATTTTTAAAGATAAGCTAGACCAAACATGGCCTTACCAATACTCTATAAATACATCATCTTTACTTGTGTTTTTAAATCAAAATTTAAGTAAGAAAACTCTGCTGGAATTTAGAGAAAAAAAGAAAGAAAGGTAAGAATGAAAAAAAAAATTATTAAAAAAAAAGCCAAGAATCCTTTCCTCCTTCTTCGTTTTTATTGAAAATAGTGTGATGAAACACTAAACTAACAAGGAATTCATCACATCCATACCATGATAAGCTACAAAAGTAGGATTTTTCGTTCAAAAACTCAAAACCCAGGTTTCAGCAGAGATTCGAGGCTACTAGTAGCTTCAGAAACAACACAGAAAGGCCTCTGGTAGCCCCAAATCTGCACTGTTCTCTTGTAGTTTCATTTCCAGTTTAAAATAATGAGTTTTTGGATACGAATTCCTCCTTAGCCAAGCCTAACACATAAATTTTCATTTCCCCTTATTTTTTATTTATTAACTCTCTATAAACTTGTAAATTTCTGGTCATTAATCCAAGAAAAAAATTTCCTTGAGCTGTGAGTAAAGTTTATGTGTATTATTGTTTTTATACTGATTATTTTTATTATGTTCAGAATGTATAGCATGAGTTTGATGTTAAATGAAGTCCCTCTTGTGATTTACTACTGTTACTTATCAAAATTCCTATCTAGTAAGGCATATAACTTGCAATTAATTGCTTATATAGGAGAAGTATAGGTAGTAAAATCTGCAGAAACTCCAACTTTATGTTTAAGACCTTGCATGTCTCTAAAACTTATATTTAAGTTAATTTCTAATGAGATTAGAATCTGCAGTTTTATGATGATTTTGAAAGGATGGTTAATATAATTGTCTATACTTAGATAGAGTCTTATCCTATGTATCATTATTGTTGCTTGTTAGAAAGTGTTTAATGTTGAATATTCTATATTAAAGGTGTGCTTATTTGAGTCAAGATTGACTTAAAATATTGCAGTAATTTCAAGAAAGAAATAAAAGTAATAGCATGATGAAGGACTTTTAGACCAATCCCTTGCATGTTGATTGTGATTTAAAGAAATAAAAGTAGTAGCATGATGAAGGACTTTTAGACCAATCCCTTGCATGTTGATTGTGATTTAAAGTAATATGTTTCTTTGAGGAAGAACTTGATTGAATGTTTATGAGCAAGATTTTTTAATGATATTTAGCAATTAAATCTCTTGTTTCCACGTGTTGCATCATGACATCATTCAAGAAAGAATTCATGATCCTTAAACATTAAAGCAAAAAATTATGTTTACATAATGATCATGAATAATTAAGAATGTCCTATTTAGGTTGTACATCATGGGAGCAAGTCCCAATTTAAAGGTCACGGACTATGAGATGCCCAAAGTGAAATGAAAGTACTTGAGCAAAGTTCTCTAAAAGAATGAAAGTACTTTTGAGCATAGAAGCTCTAATGATGTTGTAACCTTGTTTTTAGCAAAACACTATCAACTCTCAGTGTACGACCCTAATATGGGAAGAGCCCGAAAAGAAAGAAGAAATGAAAAAGAAAGTTAAAAAGAAATGAAAAGTAAGAAAATAAGAATGGAACCATTTTTTGGTTAGTACATGCATAGCATTCCAATGTTTAGCATCCGTACTATGCACATTGTATTGATTGCTTGTGAGTGATCATCAAAGGCATTTCATGAAACATATGCGTTATCAATTGTTTGGAAGTTAATGTGTGATTATGATGTTATTCACTTATGTGAGAATTGAACAACGTTAGAAGGTAAAGTGAAAAATTACATTCAAATGAAGGTATACATTATGTGATTTCATGTTTACGTGCCATTTTGCTCACTAAGATTCATTGCTTATAGTCGTTTAATGACTAATATAGGAAATGGAACGAAACTACTTTGAGGTAATGCATACTTATGAAAGGGCATCGAGAAATGGGTTGGACTTCTATATCATCACCAAGAAAGACGTATGGGTTCATTTTCTGCAATGTTCGAGCTTGTACATTAAGGAAAGATCATACAAAATGATATATGTCTACAATGCCATCACACTGGAGCCGTGATATATGTCTACAATGCCATCATATTGGAGCCGAATGGGACTCTCTTTTTTATGTACTAAGTAACTGAGAGTCTTTGATGATTGTTTTTGTAGTTTCAATGATTTCTTGTATCCCTTAGCTATTTGTGGACATTTTAAAGTTGTCTTGTCAAAATTTTTGAGTAATGGATGAACCAAGTATGTCATTCCGACCCTTTTTGCTATCGAAATGACGAGACCTGATTTTGAAGGGAAAGATGCTACTTTTGCTTGAAGAAAATATAATCTGTTAAAAAGGAATCCTTGTGTAATGGTTTGTAAGATGGAAATCAAAGTATTTAAAGTCATTGAGTATTTGGTATATTCTTGTGCTCTTATAAATTGGGTGAATTGCTCAAATTATCTCTTCTAAATGTTTTTAAGTAATTATGGAGTAAATATAAAATTTGAGAAAGAAAGTTTAATAAGATTTTAGTTTGAAACTATTTCTGTCACAGTAGGAGGATACTAGTATCCACCTGCAGCTGAGTTTTCAGTTCAACTGAAGGCTACTAGTAGCCTTTAGCCGAGATGAAAAAAAATTAAGAAAAATTTCAGAGGTCGTCACAAAGTGTATAAAGATTATCACAAGTCGATATATCAAATTTAAGGGGTCGGAGATGTCTTGTTTAGAGAGTGAAAAACAGCAAGAAACCATTAGTGATGAGTCTCCAATTGAGGTGGAGAGAGTGAGCATCCATATACCCACCTCTCATAGTGAGGTGGAGAGTGATAACCAACAAAATTAGTAGGTTGTAGAGAATGAGATGGAGGATGATATGATAGAAGACCGTCATATTGACCAAAACTCTCTAGCTGATTATCAATTAGCTAGAGATAAGGAGAGAAGACCACGTAGGAAACTCCAATGATGCCTGACTATATCATAGCCTATGCTAGTTATCAAGAACTAGTGGATAAGGAGCCTAATACCTATGAAGAGGCTATGTAGTGTGAAAAGTCTAAGGAGTTGGTGAATCCTATGAGAGAGGAGACGAGCTCTCTAGCTAAAAGTTAAACATTAGAATTAGTGCCTAAACATAAGGATAAATCCATTATGGGATGTAAATGGGGGTATAAGGTGAAGGAAAGAGCCACTAAGACTGAACATGTGAGATATAAGGCTAGGTTGGTAGTTAATGGGTACACACAGAAGGAATGGATTGATTATAATGAGATTTTTTTGCCTGTTGTTAAGTATAACACTATTCGTATCATGGTTGCATTGGTTGTTCATTATGATTAGGAACTTGAACAACTTGATGTAAAAACTACTTTTTTACATGGTGACCTTGATGAAAAGATTTTTATGTATCAACCAAAAGGTTGTGAAGATAAAAACAAACCTGATCATGTGTGTTTTCTTAAAAAATCTCTATATGGTTTAAAACAGTCTCCTAAACAGTGATACAAGAATTTTGATTCTTATGTTCTTTCAATTGGTTTCAAGATGAGTAAGTTTGATCATTGTTTATATTACCAGCACCAAAATACAAATAATTGTGTGTATTTGTTACTATATGTCAATGACATGTTATTCATTGGTTTAAACATGAAAGTGATAAACGATATTAAAAATGGAGTTAAGTAAATAATTTGATATGAAAAACCTTGGGCAGGCTAAAAGAATACATGGCATTGAAATTAATAGAGCTATGTCTAATTCTTGCTTAATTGTACATCAAACTCCATATGTGCTTAAGGTTTTGAAAAAGTTTGATATGCTTGATGTAAACCGGTCTATGTGCCTTTTGGTAATCATTTTATTGTCTAAAGTACAATTACCTACAAATGAAAAAGAAGTTGCATATATGAATAAAATTTCCTATTCAAATGTGATTGGCTTTGTGACATACTTGATTGATGGTTTGTACTAGGTCTGCTATTAGTACTTTGAGTAGATACATGTCTAATTCAAGACCCCACTCATTAGAAAGCTTTGAAATTGTTGCTAAGGTATTTGAAAAGTACATATAAGGTAGGGTTAATATATAAAACTGTTTCTAATGGTGTGAAACTAAATGGTTTTACTAATGCCAATTATGGTGGAGATAGAAATAATAAGAAATCTACTTCAGCTTATGTGTAATTCATGTTAGATGAAAATCTCAACTCCAACATATTGTTGCTCTTTCTACTACTGAATCTAAGTATATAGCTGCAACTAAAACCTTTAAAGAAGCTATGTGGCTTAAAGGTTTGCTTCATGAACTATATGTTTTAAATGATAATGTGACTATATACTCTGATAGTCAATCGGCTATTCATTTGTGTAAGAATCTTGTTTCTTATTATACTGCATTTTATTAGAGATGTAATAACTCAAATTTTGATTAAACTTGAGAAAGTACATACGGACTATAACCCTACAGATATGGGCACTAAGGTACTCACTTTGATAAAGTTTAAAAATTGTCTTACACTTCTAGACATTGGTACATGTACATTGAGTTCTAATTAGTTTAAAATACATTTTTTAACAACTACTTAGCATATGTCTTTTGGATTTTGCATATTTTTTGTTTGGAACCAATATGGAGGTTTGTTGGATTTTTGGTTCCAAACAAACCAAATGGGTAATCGGTTTAATTATACTTCGTAGGCTTGCCCAATGATTGAAAATTTATTATATTGCCCAATCTCCAACAATTAGGTAGTTCAATTACAAAGACGGGTCAAAGTACTCTATTGTCAACTTTGGGTAATGGGCCTCGACCCAATTACTTGGCTGATCGAGTCTAAGTTGACCCACACTTAAATTAGGGCTCTTAGTTTGGTCCTTGAGTGAGCAATATATATATGGGCTGACTTTGGTGTGTCTATTACGCACGCATATACCTATTCATCATCTCTCTACTTCTGTGTGAAAAAGTTGGCTGCCCCTTTTCTTCTTTGGCCGAAAATGCACATCTTCTCTTCTTCTTTGTGAAGTTTCACCTTTCCTTTTTCGAGAGGAATCTTGTGGGTTGATTATGAGTATGCTTTGTCCATTATTTTTTGTGTTACCATTGTTAGAAATTGGCTAAAATCTGAGCCTCCTTTTACCATTGTCATGTCATTAGTGAAGCTTGGAGTTTTTCTTTTACTTCTACTTATTGTCCAATTACTTTTGTTTCTATTTTATATAATCTTGATTAACTTGGTCTTTTAAGAGAGATTATTTCCTACACTAATAATCACATAAAATAGTGTTCTCATAATAACATAAAACTATTGAAGATAAATAAATAGCTTAGAACTCTATGGACTTAAAAGATGCTTCACCCTGCAAGGTTCTTTGAAAAAAAGCGAATCAAATTTAGCTTAATGAACAAGGATGTAGGCAAATTTTAATTTAAGGTGTACAAAAGAAAAAGATAAAGCTCTCAACCAATATTTATTCATAAAAAATTGTTTTATATTGCTATAAAATGTAGCCAAATGATCTTCTGCAGAGTAAACAAAGTACTTTTTTTCATCAATAAAGAGAATCCATAGCTATTAATTATTGCACCTAATAAATAGTGCCAAAAACGATAACATAATGTAATAGAATAACTAAGCCACGGTATGTCTTTTTTCTCATAATCGTAATTGGACTTAATGAAGTGTTTTTCAAGTAGATAATGATAGTTATGCACACAAGTGAAGTAATTTTTGATAGACAAACTGGAAATAGTAGCTAGGTGATCAAATGGTATGAGCAATTGAAGAGACTTTAGCAATAGTGAAGAAATCTTTAATATGGCCTTTGTTGCAATCTGAAAATACAAAGGATTGTAAGTTTTAGTAGTAAGTCATTTTTTTTTTTTTGAAGTAAGAGTTGTCTTACGTAAGACAATATTAATGAATTGTACAAAATAAAAGCAAGAGAAAAATACACAGATTTACGTTCAACTGCTCTGTTCCATTTGGTGCGCTCCGCTCCACTCTAGCATTGGCCTATTTTTCAATATACATGTATTCCACTCGATATGAGCCACATACTCTAGCAAAGAATGAGAAAGAATAGATTTTTTTTCCTAAAAAAGTTCAAATTATCTTTATTCATCATCTGCATATTCTTTGTCAGTGCTTGAGTAGGAATTGTCAGGTATAATTCTGAAATTAGGGTGTCAAACTGTTGTCCACATTATTTTTCTATGATTTGTCTAACAAAATCATTCAAGAATATCATATTTTTTGAGTTGTTAAGCACAGTAGCTAAATCATATTAGATTAGTGTAAATGGATAAATAGAAAAAAGAATTGATAGTGAAAGAGCTAGCACATGCCAAACAGGTGAATGGACATTACAAAAAGAAAATGAAGACAAACAACTATCTATCCAAAATGTGTTTTCCAACTCACTAAAAATATTCACTGCTCCACCAATCTTTCTCTCACTAATCAGTCATGATCTCAACCTAAATAAATAACCCCAAGTGATCTCCGCAAAATTCTTGAATATTTACCTTATTGACACGTTGCAATGCTCTAGCAATGGAATTGGATGCAAAACCAAATAAGTTCTATAATGATGGAACTAGATGTAAAACCGTAATATCATATTCAAGTGAAAGTGAATGCTAAATACGCTACCTTTAAGAGATATGCAGGCATTCATCTATCTAACGAGGAATTGATGAGATCTTATAATCGCAATTTCTGATAAATATAACACATGACTTAATTATAATAAATTTATTTGATTATGAAAAGACTAATAAAAATAAGATAGAGTTGCATTAAAAAAAAATGAATGTAATGCATAACCAAGACTTGACAAAAACAATGAAATCAAAAAACATAGCAAATCACTAATTATTAAAAATGCCAAATCACATATAAAGATGTCATCTTTATAAAAGAAAAAAAAAATAGCAATATCTGTTAATTAATTGAAAAACAAATGAGCCATAAAAGGGAACACATAATAAAACATAGAAATTAAAAATAGTCTCATAAAACAAAGTAAAAAGAATTTTTTTTAAGAAAATCGGTTTCTAATCTGGAGAAAAATAGTTCCCATAAACCTACTCATATATAAATTCAATTCTCAACAAATATGGACTCTTCTAAACTTAAGTTTCATGATATCACTTCAAAACTCATATTCCCATCAATTATCACTTGTGATATCTCAAAACCATCAAAATGGGAAGTAAATTATGTATATGTAATGCCTTTATGCATACAAACCATTCATTTCTAGATGTTTATGTGTTGCAGAGTCAATAGGCTTCGTGCGTGTATTAACCCCTCGTGTATTGCTACACTAGCATCTCATCCCGAAAAGGATGTCTAGATAATGTTGAACTACAATTGAAACTTTAAATTGCATTGCTTCAAGTCACCGTCAAAACTGTGTTGCATCCATTTTCCTTCCCCTTTTTTTTTTTTACACCCAATTAGATAACACAAAGTTTAGAATTTGCATTTCTCCAAAATTTCTCAAATCAACACAGTTAAGATGCAAATAATTTTAAGTTAGCTAGCTTACATTGTGATAATTTAATATTCTGAACAGTTATAGAAATCCCTTAAAAAAACTATCAAATCAAAAATTTCAAAAAAAAATTATTGAAGTCCAATGCTGAGAGAAAAATCCGAGAATGTTAAACAATTCAAATAAAATAGAAACTCAGCAGTAAAAGAAGAAAGCATACCAAGAAATTTTTCTCGACCATTAATGCTATATCCATCAACATTCTTGTAAAAAGAAAAATGCAAATTTATTAACAATGAAGTCGAATAAAATTGCTCATGAGAGAAAGATTAGTATATGATTGGATGATTATTTCTAACGAGCATCCTCCCAATAAGAGTTCTTGCACAATTGATTTGTGGACTTGTAGCAATGTGTGATTGTGTAAACTAAAGTTCAAGAATTCATTACTTTAACCTTGGAAATATGTTAATAACACACTCTATAGTTAAACAAGCATGTACAATATCGAAAAAGAAAAAAACCACACTTAGAAGAAACAAAACTCAATATGTGTACTGAAACCAACCCCTAAAAATCAGACATCGAGTATTTGGTGTAACATAGAAGCAAAATAATGGAAGGTCATTGAGAACAAGGCAAATACCAGTCATTTCAATCAAGTACATTCAAAATTTTACAACACAATACATGTGGGTATTTATTTAGTAGATTTCAATTCCCATATTAAAAATGGCAAACTCACCTAAAGAAATTCCAATCGATTGAAATGAAATCAATCATCATACTACAATATAAACTAACAATTTTTTGTTTATTAGTTATTGGTAATATACGTGTGCAATGATCAAATGAGGACATCAGAATACTTAGTAGCTGATGGGAGAAAAACACCAATTAGACAAATCACGCAACGGAATATAATTAATTCTCCTCTCTCGTGTGAACCTAATATAGATTAATCAAATAGAGCAATAACTGTTGGCGGATTTCTGTGAAAAGTGACTCCAAAGCAATCAATCAAACCGAATGAACTTGATGGAAAAATAAACCGAGGTAAGAGTTGAACTCTTTATCTTTAAGTCAATATTGCCTCGCAAAGGTGCCTTCGGTCTTTGGCAATTGACTCCCAAGATACAACGGTTTCGCTTGAGTTTTGTAGCACTTCAAAAACTCAAGTACAGCGAACCAAAATGGTTTTGTACTCCAACGGATGAAATGAAATGGAAAACCAGATTTTGTGCAACTTAAATGCAATAAAATGGGCTCAAAAGATGAAATGTATGAGAGCTTAATGTTTGCAAATCGTTTTTGTATCAATCCTCTGAAAATATGGACGTCCACAGCCCTTTTTAACGTTGGAGATTCGGTTGAAAACGAAAAAGAATGAACCAAATCGTGCAACTCTTCAAAAGGACATGTCTGTTCACGCAAACCTATGCGATCGCATGGTTTAACCAAGCTGCGATCGCAAGGTACAAAAAATAGAACAAGACTTCATCCAGATTAACCAAAGCCTTCTTTGCCTCCTGCGATCGCATGGAAGGACCAAAATACATTCTGCTTAAAATTTAAGCAAGTTGCGATCGCAGTGTAAAACCACCATGCGATCGTATGGTCAAACTTTGACCCGATTTTGTCCTTTTTCGTAATTTCTTATTCATTCGATATTGGTTTCGAGATGCCAAATATACCCTTTAAACATGCAGATAAATCTGAATTTTCTTTCCGGGGGCGTTGCCCCCGAGCCCCCTCGACCCCCGCGATCCCCGTTCTGGGGGCGTTGTCCCCGAAGCGTCGAAGTGGCAAACAAATTTGTCTAAACGGATTGGGTCGGATCTTGTATATTTGACCAAGTTGACACGGAGTCACTTACGTTATTTTTAACAATTAGTTAATTTCTCGACATATTTAAACCAATTTCCAACAATAACTAAAAAATTACTGCGCAAAATTAAAGATACAATATTTAACGTGGTTTGGCAATGTGCCTACATCCACAACCCAACTCCAAATAATCCTCCACTATAATCAACAATAATGGGTACATCATTCTTCGCTAGATAACACTAGAAGCACACCAAATTATCAAAAACTAAACAACACTTGGCACACAAATAATCATCGTCTATCAAAGACGGAACTCCTCAAAAAATCAACAATAACAATTAATCCAACTACACCTATCTCAAGAATAAAGATTCTTGGAATACTACTCAAAACCCACAAATAAAGATCTCACCAAATTTCGTCACTGTTCAGATGTTAATTATTTCCCAATGAACCGTTGGATCTTAATCTTAACCGTTGAATTTGAAGAGTAGTCAATTATGAACTTTCTGTTAAAATTTCATGATGATCCGACCACATAGAGCTGAGATATCACATTTTATCACCGTTGCGCAGGTTGTTCAAAATTGTACAAATTTTAATGTTGTTTCGGTTTTTGAAGCTGAAGTTGGCTTCTCTCTTTTCTCTTGTTTTTTTCTCTCTTCTGGATGGCTGCTCCAATTGTCTTCTTTATATAGAATAATTAGGGAAATTTTAATTACCATAATTATGTTGCTTGAGGCGGAAGACAATCCTTGATGCAGCCACAAACTTATTACCTTAATGGGCTTTAACCAAATTTGTCAATTTGGTCCTTAGTGCCAATTGTATTTGTAATAGGCCCTTCAAATATGGGGTGGACCCAACAGTAGCCTCATTTGATCCCCCGACTTCTCCATTCCTTTTACTGCTACTAACTGCAATGCAAAGAATAGATATCTAACAAAAAATTCCAAAATTTATATATATAAAAAAGAGCATCATACTATTAAAATACAAATTATGCAACCAGAAGTTTATGTCAATTTAAGAAAAATAAGATGCTAGTGCGCTAGACCATGCTCCAAAAATACTTGTAAGCTATTTTACAGAATCATCTCAATTTTTATTCTAATAGTTTACAAAAAAACATAAAATCCAAGATTCATTATGGATACTAATTTATTTTTTTAATTGCCAAATAGATAAAAAAAAAACACAAAAATCTCACATTTACAAATTCACTACGAATCGTAATTAAGAAAAAGTAAGCATCAGGCGCCAAAGATTCAAGTATAAATTGCTCAAATACATGAGTTGTTAAAAGTCTAAAAAAAAAAATAGAGGACACTAATTAGAGAAAAATAAGTATATGTATTTCACCAATACATTTGACAACCACATTTTTTGAAATAAATAAAACCTTGGTGAAAAAGAGCCCTTTTTTTATAATCAATTTGTACCCCTTCAATTGAATCAATTAACCATGCTAACAGTCACTCAAATACTATTGAAAAAACAATAAAGTGAACAAATAATAAGAAAAAAAAGGGGAAAAAAAGATATCAAGGACCTTAACAACCCAAAAGAATGTAATCACATATGCAGGGGCGTAGATGTTGATGAATGGTTGGCGTGCAGAGAGTTGTGAGAGAGAATTATTAATGAAAGCAATTGAAAAAGTAATTGATTGGATTCAAGTTCAGTCAAACAGTGCCTTTTCTTTCCTTTCTAAAATGTTGAACCCCAACCTTGAGGACCCTCACCGACCTTGTCATAGGCCTTTGGTAGAGGAGGTAAACTGCAGGATGTGCCTCCCAAGAGTCAGGGTGGAGAACGTATGGATAGGCCTTGGCTATTAACCAATTGGTAACTCCCGCTTGCGATATGACACAAATCCAATATTTCAGGATTCGAACCATGCATCCCACCGCGCTGAGCCCTATCCGCCCTCCCATTTGCCACTGGGAGATATGCCATGGGGGCTACCTTTTCTTTCCTTTCTACATTTGGCGTGAGATGGGTGAAATGTCACGCTTTTGGGGGGAAAAAACCATAAACAGCTGGCCAAGACTGCAAGAATCGTACTTGGGTGTCAGGTGAAAAAGAAATCATATCAATTAAGTTTTAACGATTTTGATCTAATGCACACGGTGGGTATTGTTATAATGTTCACCGGAACACTTGTGATGCACTCATTGGACCAATGAGTGTAAAGAGGGATCTAATACACTCGGTGGGTATTGTTATATTGCCCACTGGGACACTTGTGATGCTAATGCACATGGAGGGCATTGTTATAATGTCCACCGGGACACTTGTAATGCACTCATTGGATGAGTGTAAAGACCCTCTTTACACTCATCCAATGAGTGCATTACAAGTGTCCCGGTGGACATTATAACAATGCCCATTGTGTGCATTAGATTAAGGCCCTTAGTTTTAATATGTATGACTGAGATCAAATTTGGTTGGTGTAAAAAAAATTTCAAAATTCAAACCACTTTGTTTTCAACGACCACTTCAATGGTGAAATTTTTTAACGTTCTTATTATTACTAGTTAGAAACACATGCGCTGCACGTGATTTTGCAATAATTTTGTTATTTTTTAGTATTTTGAAAATTCTTATTTTTTAATAGTTAATTGTTAAAATGTTAATGTAGCAACTGTAAAGGTAAAACAACACGATTGTTGATAACATATGATAATATTACACTTGCTTTTCACATACTTTTTGTGAAAGTATTTGCCCTTCATTATTAGCCAAATCATCCAATAGAGCAACCTTAACTATGTTAGATCTATTTAACAAATTATATGAAATGTTATTTCTTTTTTATTCGTGCTGCGTGCCGTATTTTCTCCGACTTTGATGCTTAAATGTTGCCTTACATTTATAACAATACCTATAACATCTGAAAAAAATTTGAACGCATTATGAAGAGAAAAAATTTAGTCATAATGTATCAATGTATTACATAAAAAGAATTGGCACCCATCATCATAGTAACATTCTTTGAATCTTGATCAACTCTTCAAAAAAAAACACACTATACAACCCCCTTTTTTTTAATCGAAATACAATCAACATTCACAAACATCGATTAATGACGACAATGATATTTGAGTGTGCATATTGAGATAGCTACTATTAACGAGTTTAATTAATCTATTTTGAATAAAGTATGTTTTGTCCTTTTCTATAGTCTTCTTCAGTCGGAAAATAGTTTCGTCATACAATAACGCTTGTACTTTACTTTCCTACAAAAAACTTATTATTGAAGTATAATAAAATAATTTAAAATTTAAAATTAATATGAACTATTAATTTAAATTTATATGTCAAGACAACAGATAAACAATAGCTATGTTAATAATAATACTAACATATTGGTCCATCAAAAGAGTCTTGTAATATTTAGTGGTCCACTATAATTTTCATATGTTTCAACAGTTCATTTCCTCATCATTTGCACTTTTATAGTCCATTCGTTTTTATATAACTCAAGATCTTTTATAAAAATATGAGAATTTTCTTTTACTGACATGATACCTATAAATAAGATAAATACAAATAAATAGAAGCTTTCATCAGCTCAATCATTTGCAAAAAAAGAGGTTTCATAAATCTAAGAATAGATGCAAGATATAATAGCAAGTTAGGGAAGGACTCTATCTTGTTACAGAAAATGCTTGTTGAACAACAAGTTGGACCAAAAGTTGAACCACCATTGCCAAAATATCAATTTTGTCCTTTGAAAATACATAAAGGAGAATTTGAATTATGTCTTTTCAAATGACAAATTTGACATTTTGGCAATGATAGTCTAACTTTTGGTTCAACTTGATGTTCAACTAGCATTTTCCATCTTGTTACTGTTGGATGATATAGAAGTGTGGACAATTCAAGAAGCAAGTAGCTTGTTGAGCGATGTTTGGAGATCTGATTTTGTGTTTTTCATTTATTTTTCAAGACTTTAAATTTCTGTTATCTCTTCTATTTATGAAATAAGAAACACATATCAGCTCCAATTTTATGTTTAAAAATTTTCTATAGTTGAGTTTCCAGGTCTAGCGTGTAAGCTATAGACCAACACTACAAGTGCAACTTTATGCATTCTAATTAGTGGATGACATAATATTTCATTTAGATTTCAAAATTTTCAATTCAACTTAAATATAAAATATTGACAAAAACTGAAGTTTACACATACAAACTCATTTCACCTATTTTCCCTAAAAGCGATAAAAGGCCTTGGAAATTGTTTCAGCAGTATTATGTACTACTTCATCAAAAACCTGGCATCTATTAATTACTACACTGAAACTAACCCCAGAAAAGAAATTTTGATTTTGCCCAAATTCATATCATTTACACGCCAGTCAATAAAAAACTTTAATAATTTAGCAAATTTCAAAACTCTAACAATGAAAATAAATCATAAAGTAAGCATTAAGGCATTAAGAAGTAAAACAAAATTCAAAAATCAAATGTCTGAAGGTTGAAGCAATTTTGTTTTCTATAAATAGAGATATGAGCTTCCACACATACACACATCGAAGGGAAGAAAGAACCTGAATCAAGGTTATCGAAACAAAGTCGGATCTTCACCTGCGGTAGAGTTCTTGATGCTTCCAGATATGACGGATAAGATTTGAATCTCTTGTCAAAAATAGACATTGTGTTATATAGTTTAATAATGGTGGGAGAAGAAATATTTTTGGATTTTTGAATATGGTAGGGTAAATTATTATAAAATAATTGTACATTAATGAGATTGTATTATATAGTTTAATAATGGTGAGAGAAGAAATGCTTTTGAATTTTTTAACAGGAAAATTGGCACAAATGGTCTCTCACATTTGTCCTCACTGCAGAAATGATCTCCTAAAGTTTGTTTTTGGCACAAAAGACCTAAACTATGTATTTTGGTGCGCAATTGGTCATTATTTGATTAAAAACAAATATGCCCTTAGTTTTAATTCGAAAAAATTGTAATTGGATTCCTAATCTTTGCAAAATGTGTAAATGGGTTTGACAATTTTATTTTTTATAAAAAAATAAAGAAAACTAACGAGTTTTTTTTTAATTAACACTTTATTGATCAAATTGATAATGTATTAAATTGTTTTGTATATTTTACGAATCATTATAAACTAACTAAAATTTAAGCTCAAAATTATTAATAAATATGTTAAATAAAACTATGTTTTATTATTAAGTAATTATATTATTTAAATTTTAAACTTTTATTTTATCGTTACAATATGAAAAGAAAAATAATTTCATCACAAACTTGATGCTCTAATACTTTTATTTAATTGAGCTATTCGTTTATTAATTACAAATATTAGAGTTCCAATTGTATTCTTCATATTTTAATTTATCGTTCAAAAATAAAGAACACATAATGTGTAAATTAATATTTATTAGTATTTTTATGTTAAAAAATATAATAAGATTGATTTAATGTCATAAAATTATACAATCACTTTGTTATTTATTTAACTTAATTTTTATTCAAGTTTTTCAAATCAAATAACAATTATATATACTTAAAGCGCAATAATTTTATATATTTCTCACTTATGAAAAGTTTAATTGACATAACAATAGTGATATAGTTAAGATACGAAATTAAATATTATTTAATAAATGTACAGGACCCATTTGCACCTTTTCCAAAGATTAAGAATTCAATTACAATTTTTCCTAAGGATAAATTGCAGCTAGTGTCTCAAATCTTTGACTTCATTTGCACTTGTATTCTCAGTATTTAATTCTTGACATTCATCACCTCAACTTTTTATATAATTGTCTTTTTCTAATTAAAACTAAGGACATATTTGTCTTTTTTATCAAATAAGGACCAATTGCGCACCAAAACACATAGATTAGGATTTTCTGTGCCAAAAATAAACGTTAGGAATCATTTATGAGAACAAAGGTTAGGGACAATTTGCGCCACTTTCTCTTTTGAATATGGGAGGGTAAAATATTATACGATTATTGTATATTAATGAGATTGTGTTATATAACTTAATAATGGTTAAGAAGAAATATTTTTGAATTTTTGAATATGAGATGGTTTGTGTTATACAGTTTAATAATGGTAGACAATATTTTTAAAAAATAATTGAAAATTTTTATTAACTTGTTGTTTCGGTGTGATATAATATAATATAATATAATATTTTACAAACTAAAATAAAATTAAGGGTAGATATAGAATTTTATAAATTTTGTAAGGATATAATTGTCCAAAAAATGTTTCTCCCTTTAAGCTCATTTTATATGAAGTTTAACTCATTTTAGATGTAATTTGTAAGGATATAATTGTCCAAAAATATTTCTCTATTTAAAATCCTTTTAGATGTAGTATAAATTATTAATATTATTATTATTATAGGGGCACGATCTAATGCATACGGTGCACATTGTTATAATGTCCACCGGAACACATGTCCTACACCCATTGAATGAGTATAAAATGCTCACTAGATGAGTATAAATGCCCATTTTATAGTACTGTTCTAAAAAGTCCGCCTAAGCCTCGCCAAGGCTTCGCCTAGGTTTGAAGCTCGGCCTCCACACCTAGCCACGCATCACGCATCGTTCTCGCTTTGTCCTTATCTCGCTCTCACCTAGGATTCGCTTAGGCCCGAAAAGCTTGAAACTCTGCCTCCACGCCTAGCCATGCTTTATGCTTTTTAAAACATTGTTTTATACACATCTAATGAGTGTAGGATAAGTGTTTCAGTGGACATTATAACAATGCTTACCGCACTATGCCAATCATTGTAATATTTCCGTTGTTAGTACTAGAAAACACCTGTCATGCCAACCTTATTTGCTGTCTGATGCAGTCTCCATATGTTTTTTCAAACGTTAGTTCTCTTAGGTCTTGAACATTATTGTTGTCAATTACTTGAAAGCTTTTTTACAACTAGCTACAAGTGAATATAACAAGTGTGCCAGTATTGCGGTGGTGGGTTTGGATATTAGTCATGTTTAGTAAATATAAGTTCATATTTTGTAAGTATTGAGACCTACAAAGTATGTGGATAAAAGATAAGCATGTAGGTAGTATATTCCTAATTTATTTGTTTATGAAGTGTGGGATCCTAAGTGACTTATTTTTGTCTACACATTTTTTTGGGTCCTAATATTTAAAAAATAGCACCTTGATGGCCAAAAATGCTTTATAAGATAATAACATTGGGTCCTAATATTTAAAAAATAGCACCTTGATGGCCAAAAATGCTTTATAAGATAATAACACGTCTAAGGTTGGCCACGTATCTAAAAGCAAAACTACTTAGAACTTGTTTATTTTGCTGTTTTCAATTTTCAATTTTTTAAAACACCAAAAAATACAGAGTGGTTCTCTTTACGTTTCAGTTTTCAGTTTTAAGTTTTGAATTTATTTTCAGTTATCTGTTTTGAGAGTCTATTTTAAGATTGTAAAAAATGCGTTTGGTTTGTCATTTTGAAAAACTATTTCTGAAAATAGAAAATTAGAAAACACGTTATGTTTGAAATTTTGAGAAATTGTTTTAAATAAAAATTTATATAAACAAAAAATTCTAAAAATATAAAATTATAAAAAAAATAAAAATTCTAAAACAAATAAAAAATATAAAAAAAATTCTAAAAAAAAATTAAAATTCTTTAAAAATGAAAATTCTAAATACTAAAAAATAATTCAAGCATTGTTGGTTATATAAATAAAAAAAATTTTAAAAATTAATTTAAATGAAAATTGATTAAATTTCTCTGTCCATGTTATTAATTTTTAATTTGTTAATTTGTTAATTTTATTTTTGTAAAAAAATATTTTATGATTCACTGACTATAAAATGTATATATTATTTTATCATATATTAGTATAAAATTGTTTTATTTTACTGAATAATCAAATTCATCAAATAAAATGATATAAAACAATTTCTCAAAATTTCAAATAGAACATGTTTTCGAGTTTTCTATTTTTAGAATTAGTTTTTTAGAATGACAAATCAAACACGTTTTCAGCAATTTTAAAATAAACTCTCAAAACAGAAAATTGAAAATAAATTTAAAACTAAAAACTGAAATGCTAAGAGAATTGCAACTTAGTTTTTCAAATATGTTTTAATATGTTATTTTTTGCACCATTGGTCTCTAGCTTATTCATGAGTAGCAAGTTGGTCTCGATCCCTTAAAAAATAGTAAGTTGATTCACTTTTTTTTTTTTTTTATTATGTACATAATTATTTCTCGCAACAACATAAATAGTCCAAATTTTCTTTAAGTTATTGCATGGTCCTCATTAAAAGATGCATAGATGACAACAAACTAAGTTGGGAAACAACACACAGCTACTATATGAAGTTGGACATATCATGGACATGTAATGATTTACTGCTTGTTTGATGAGGATTAAAAAGAGTTTTTTTGAGGTAGTCAACCATTTCTGAAGCCAGGGACCCACCATTGAGTCAATTGTTGCGGCTGGAGTTTGTATACCTACAGAAAAATTAGCAACAAACTTCCAAAATTACCCCTTCTTTTGGTCAAATATTGCTGCTGTTTTGCACATCTGTAAGGTCAGTTTAGTCATTTAATTCTTATCCTATTTCATGTGTCAACCGGCTTGCATGTAGGTCAAAAGTAAAAAAACCAAAAACTCTTTTTAATCCTTGTCAAACAAACTCTTAATAGAGATTTGAACATTTCCAATCGTTGAAGACAAATTGTGAAAATATAACGAAAAGTTGAAGATCAATTTGCTCTTTTTGAAAAGTTTAAGACCAAATTGCTACTCAAATAATAAGTAGATGATCAATGTAGCAATTTTAGAAAACCGTAAGTCCGTAAACATCTTAAGCTTCCCCAAACACGCTCTAAATTCTATAAACCCTACACCCACAATCTGCCGTTAATTGGAATAGGAAGCGCCGATCCTACCCAACTGCAACAATGGAGGAAGACACTGACCCGAACAAAGCCTTAACAAGCACCCGGTTCTCTGACCTGAACCCACCACTATCGGAGCCGGTCCTTGAAGCCCTTACCGCCGGCGGTTTCCATTTCTGCACGCCGGTTCAAGCCGCCACCATACCCTTACTCTGCAGCTACAAAGACGTAGCCGTAGACGCTGCCACCGGTTCTGGTAAAACCCTTGCCTTCGTTGTCCCCCTCGTCGAACTCCTCCGCCGCTCCTCCACCCCTCCTAAACCTCACCAGGTGTTGCATACACATAAATTTACACAAATTTTAATGTCTTGCTTATTGATTACGCTGGTATTACTGTAAATTTACTCGAATTTGTGTCTTGTTTATTAATTATGCTGGTATTACAATCTTTACTTTATAATATTATAAAACTTTTGACTTATACTTTTATGTGTTTAATGTTTTTTTGAGAGTTATATGATAAAAAAATTAAGTAAATGCATAAAGTAATATTTAAAAAAAAAAATCAATTTGACTGGTTTGCATTAGTTATGCAAGTCTAATATTGGGACGGAAAGAGAACTTTAAATCATATGTATACAGAGTTTAATAAAGAAAGTAATTTTGAGCTTATGAAATCCTTACTACTATTATGTTTAGATTGAACTTTGTTCTGTTTCTTTTGGTAGCTTGTTTTTTTATGGGTACAGGTGATGGGAATAATTATCTCACCAACAAGGGAGTTGTCTTCACAGATATTCAAAGTTGCAGAGCCTTTTATTTCAACTTTGTCAAATGTGAGGCCAATGCTATTGGTTGGGGGTTTGGAAGTGAAAGCTGATATAAGGAAAATAGAAGAGGAAGGTGCAAATTTGTTGATTGGGACTCCGGGAAGATTGTTTGATATTATGGACCGAATGGATGTTTTAGACTTTCGCAACCTAGAGGTGGTTAATTTTTTCTTAGTTACAGGACATGATAAGTTTTCATGCTTTTTTGCATTTAAGTATGTCAATTGTTTTAGTTTATAGATTCTTATACTTTTTTTTGCATCTTAGTATAGTAATTGTTTTAGAGGGCTGTGATTGAGGATAAATTAAGGGAATGACGAGTTGATGACTTAGATGGTTATTATAAATTTTGCATAGACTTAGAATAGAGAGGGCTAGACTAACACTAAATCGCCAGTTGTGGTTGTTTAAGAATTTTGTTGGTTTGGATGTCCCAATGGTTCTAGCAATAAACGGAACAAAGTGATGAGATAGGATTGATGTAATCAACCCCAATTTATTGGAAACAATGCTTAATTTTTTTTATTTTTGTTGTTGTGTTGTGTATGTAGTCGAATTCAGAAGCATTTAAGATTTAACTCTTCCTGAACCATACACTCAAATATCTGGCCATTTGTCAATGATTGTCCTCGAATTGTGGGTTAACGGTGTTGAGACTTAAAATTTCATGTAAGTGGTTGGGAAGGAGCTAGATCATTTTTATATGTTATTGTAGACATACCTATCATTCAAATTTAAATAAACCAGAGAAGGAAATGGTGAATGGATTTGGTTAATAATGACAACAGCATTTGTTCAGCAATGAATCTGGAGGGGAATGAATAGTGGGATAAATAAACTAGAGAAAACTCTTGAAATTATGAGCAAAACCAATGGCGAAGTTATGGAAATCTTTATATTTTTTGCATTGTGTCTCTTAATATTCAATTAGGTTTGTGAAAATTTAAATCTAGGTACTTCATAGCTAGGTGAGAAAATGTGAACCAAATTGATTTTTCTCCTCGTTTCCTTTTCCTTCACTAATTAAAGATTTTTTTTTTGTTTTAAAAAAGTATAACTTTATTACCTTGAAAGAGGTTGGCATAACAATGTTGGACAATGATGCCCTGTTTCCTCCTTTCTTTGTTGGTTGAGGTTGAGGGCATTTTGCACTCAACTTATGTCTTTCCCACTTCTCTTTTTTGTTTTGAGGAGTTTTTTCTCCTTGTCCATTCCCCCCCCGAGTTATTTATTTACTACAACATCAAGTCACATTTTTAATTGTTTGTTTTTTGGAAATAATAATGGAATTTGGAGAACAGATATTGATTTTAGATGAAGCTGACAGGCTATTAGATATGGGATTCCAGAAGCAGATAAATTCTATTATAACTCGCTTACCGAAGCTACGTAGAACTGGTCTTTTTTCTGCCACTCAAACTGAGGCAGTTGAAGAGCTATCGAAGGCAGGGTTAAGGAATCCTGTGAGGGTTGAAGTTCGAGCTGAAGTAAAAGGATCGAATGATTCGACATCCTCACTGCAACTTGTCTCCTCAAAAACACCTTCGGGACTTCACATTGAGGTACACATCATTCTTTTTAGATTGTTGCTCACTCATAAGTTACTTCAAAATAATTTTCATAAATGTTTGAAGTTTCTTAAACGTCAACGGTGCTTTCCTCATCAATTCACGCGTCATAATTCTTTTTATAATGTTCGAAGTTTTTTTAACCTGAATGGTGCTTTGCTCCCTGTCAATGGTTATAAAATCTGCAGTGTTTTGAATGTGAAGCAGACAAGAAACCATCGCAGCTCACCGATCTTCTTACTAAGAACAACACAAAAAAAATTATAATGTGAGCGAAAGATTTCGATTTTCTTAAAAGTTTAGTAACTGCTTTTCCCTTGCAGTTAAGTCAAATTAAGACAACTTATGTGGTTATATGATCTGTTTACTTGTGCAGCTATTTCATGACATGCGCCTCTGTCGATTACTGGGGTGTCGTACTTCCACGTCTTTCTGCTCTGAAGGGATTCTCTTTGATTGCTCTTCATGGAAAGATGAAGCAGGTAATTTAAAACATTATTATAGGAACTTAGTACAAGACGAGTTCCAGGGTTGTCCGTGCAATTGGTTTTCTGACGTTCTGAATTGCAGGCTGCAAGGGAAAAAGCATTGGCATCTTTTACATCTCTTTCTAGTGGCGTTCTTCTTTGTACTGATGTAGCAGCCCGCGGACTTGACATTCCTGGCGTTGACTGTATAGTACAGGTAGTTAAGTGAGAAGCTGTTACTTCAGTATATTATTTTATTTTGTATAAAATACAGGAGTTGCAACTTGCATAGCCGAAATTTCGTGCTCCAATTTAGTTGATCTTGTGAGTCAGATAATCTGATGTATCCAATTTTCTTCAAAATCATATCACTCTGCTGCTTAAATGCATGTGAACTGACTAAGCATCTATCTGTGCCTACTTTTGGTTTTTATATTATTGATAAGATAAAATAAGAAAAGAACAATATTCTAAATAAGGAACTGAATTGAGGAATTGATAGCTGTAAGGAAATTTGTTTGTGTTTCGCTGCTAAGACTGTTTTTTAGTGAGGAGCTCATAGTTATGTTTATTATTAGACACCTTTTACCTTACCCGTAAAACACAGTGTCTAATTGCTGTATTTGTTCTTTTTGCAGTACGACCCCCCTCAGGACCCAAATGTGTTTATACATAGAGTTGGCCGAACTGCTAGGATGGGGCGTCAAGGTAGTGCGATTGTTTTCCTGATGCCAAAGGTTTGGATCTTACCGATAGATAACATATGATGGTCTATTCCTGTTTGATTAAATTCTTGGATTACATTATGTCCAAGTGTTTCTGATGCTTCTTGAATATGGTCCATTTTTTATATTTACCTAGGAGGAAGCATATGTTGAGTTTCTGCGGATAAGAAGAGTTCCACTTGAAGAGAGAAAATGCTCTGACGAGGCTCCTGATATTATTCCTCAGGTAAAGACTCTGTTTTGTTTAACTATAAATCGTACACTTTTCTCACTCCGATTCTCTCTGTTGGATGGCCAAGTAAATGCACATTCCATGTAACATATTTTCTTATGGTTTTCATATGACTGAGTGAAACAATGGGTTTTAGGCATTCGTTGTTGACTATGTTTCCATGTTGTAATACTAGAAGAGGCAGAGATGATGTCTCAAAGACACCGAACCTGGTTTTAATGTCCCTGATATTCTGTTTTTCCTGTGTGCACGTGAATGCCTCTAGGTAATGTTTATCAAATTTTCATAGACATGCACACACAGGCACGTACCTGTGTAAAGGGCTCTTGCAATTGCTCATGATGATGAGAGAAGATCTTGTTTCTGAACTCGACGGACCTTATGCCATTTGTCATTCTAGTTTTTCACTCCCTCAGGGACCATCTTCAAAGTCGAACTGCAATGAACCAAATCCTTTCTAATAAGTAATAACCTTGTTCTATATGACTCTTGATTCTCGATTGACCTATGCCATAAGTCATTCTAGTTATTCACTCCTTCAAGGACCATCTTCAAAGTCGAACTGCAATGACCCAAATCCTTTTTAATAACCTCGTTCTGTACGGCTCTTGATTCTCGATTGACCACTCTTTGCATACCATTAATGCTAGTTTAGCCTTTCCTTAATATGTGCAAATCATCCCAAAGATTTCTGCTGCTTATGTTCTGTTGGAAGTTGAAACTAAGTGCATGTTTGGTACTACTACTGAAATTATTTCTTAAGTGTTTATAAGTAGTGGGTCTTATGGAATGTGTAGATAATAAGTGGATAATATGTTGTTGGTTCTACGAAATGTGTGGATAAAAAGTAAGTTTGACAAGCTGAAATTATAATTTATGCTTGACCAAACATGCACTAACTCAGGAATATGCTCATTCTGTTTCTGATTGCTATGCTTATCAAATTGAAGAGGTGGACCTCTTCTCTCTCTCTATCCATATGCACATGTTTATCTTTGTTTGTCATGTATAATTATGTGCTTATGGAACCTGTAGTCTGCTGCTTATTTTGTCAAAATTGTCCCAACTTTTTGTTTGTTATAATTCCTATCCAGCAACTATCGGGTAAATAGAATCTTTATTGCTCGTGTCTTTATTAATATAATGGCTGAAACAATCTTTTGCAGATACGATCAGCAGCAAAAAAAGATCGGGAGGTTATGGAAAAAGGACTCAGAGCTTTTGTATCTTATATTCGTGCTTACAAAGAACATCACTGTTCTTATATATTCAGGTTGTTAGAGATATTCAAAATTTTCTTTTATATAGTGCTGCTGTATTGTGAACTAATTTTTTTGTATGAAGGTGGAAAGAACTTGAAATTGGGAAGTTGGGCATGGGGTTTGGCTTATTGCAGCTACCTTCGGTGCCCGAGGTAAAGCATTACTCTCTTTCTACCGAGGGTTTTGTTCCGGTTGAAGATATTAAAGTGGAGGAGATCAAGTACAAGTAAGAATTATTTGCAAATCATATATTGTCTAGTTAAGTTTTCTTTGTGAATGACATCTGGGCAGATCACTGTCAAAATTTCTTGATATTCTGCTTTTTTTCCCTGAACTGTCTAAAGCTTCAAAAATAAAAATGTAAAAAAAATAGTTTTTTAATTCTTCTTTTCATAACGCTGAAGAAATTAATGCTTTTGTTTAGAATCCCCAAAAATTATTAATCTAATTTGGTGATTGGGTTTTTGTGTCATGTTCTGATTTTTTTTTTTTTGCCATGATATGTGGCCATGTCAAAGTTGACAAATGTAGAATGGTTCCTTCCATCCTACTAAAAGATGAACACACCACATTTATCATATTCTTATTTGGCACAATCTTTTAGGGAAAATTTGACTAGTGGTCCCCAACTTATTGCCCCAGTACTCAGTAGTAAGTTGCTCCCTAACCTTTAAAGAGGAGCAAGTTGGTTCCCACTTGCACAATTAGTCCCAACAACAAAAATCTTCAAAATTTCTCTTAAATTGTCATTTGGTCCTTGCACGTCCAACTTCATGAAGTTAAGTTTTGCCTTCCATCTTGGGCTAGTGCCCATGAATTTGGAGTGAGGCATGTTTCCACAAAGGCCACATGAAAATTTATCGAATATTGGATAATTTCCGTCATTGAGAACAGCTGTGCAACTATTTTTAAAGATTGGGGACCAACTATCTATCGGAACAATAGGTTGAGGACTGACGGTGCAATCTTCCCTTACTTTAAACAACAATCCCTCGTGTCTGCAAATTCTCTGAAATTACTCATGCCATTAGTTGCTTTGAATTGCATGCATAGTAAGCAAGCATGTCGTCCCACTGAATAGGGAACATAGAGCCAATTGTAGTATTGGATTTGTTATTTTCGATTATATCCTTTATTTAGAATTTTTTCCATCTAGGGATAAATCTCGTGAGAAACAAAGAAAGAAAAACTTACAATTAAAGAGAGCTGCAAAAGAGCAAGAACAAAAACAGAAGAAGTCTAAAGCTGCCTCAAATGCTACAACTACCGTCATGAGAAAGAAAACAGCTAAGCAGAGACGTGCTTCTCAATCTGCAGAAGATGCAGATGAGTTGGCACGAGAGTATCGTCTGCTGAAGAAGCTGAAAAAGGGCGCTATTGATGAAAACGAATATGCAAAATTAACTGGAACAGAAGAGTTGCTTTGATCTTGGAGTGAAAGTGGATTGGTTAAAAATGTAAAGGTAGGAGCTCTGAAAGCTATTGCAATTGCAGAGAGGCATCAAGATATTTACGAAGATAAAAGGCAACATACTATGTCGGAAGGCGGAAGCTTGCTGGTTACACCTTTTGTTTCAGAGCAAATTGGTTGGTTGGTGGTTTGATCCTCCTTGGTAACTTACATTTCTCTCTGTTCCAAAGGTTTTTGAGAAAATGGCTAAATTAAGATAGATATAGCTTCGAGTGTCATCCGTTAAACCTTATAATGTTAATTATTAAAATTAACCTTCTAGTTGTTCAAATCTTGCTAATCTTTTGAGAACACTGAACACAATTAATTTCTTTTATTGTGTAAATGGCTTGGAGAATGAATTCCCTTATTGACTAGAGAACAAGCACAAACTATAAGCACTTTTGTCCATTGTATACTTTCTTCTTTTCTTTTGAATGCAATTTTGTCCATTGTACTTGATCGCATTATTGTAAAGTATTAATAGCATTAACGTGAACTTGTTGCATGAAACTTAAATGTGCACATGGTTGATTAATATTAAATGATAGAATTACTTTTGTTTATATTTACTCATGGTTGGTATATTTACTTTTGGTTATATTTACTTTTGTTTATATTATAGAACTATCATCCTTGGTAATTACCTTACTTTATTTTCAATTTATTTATTTTTCTTGTGTTGATTGCTTTTTATAGGCATCAAATAACACAAATTTGGTATATTTTTAATAGACACTGCTGGCATTTTTCAATTATTATTTGGTATGTTTTTAAATAGGTATTAATTTCCTTACTTAAAACTATGGGATAGGAATAAATACTAGTTATGATATTATTAATAAGTAACAAATGGATTCCATGTAATAGCTAATGAGTTACTTGCAGCGAAAGATTCTGGTAATCCTTGTCGTCATTCTTTTTTCTTGCTTCTTTGAAATTTAAGTCTCTCTTTTACACTTGTTCAAAAATTTATAACTGAAAACTTTTTAATCTATCTCCATCAACTCTCATAATTCTAGTCTTTACACTAATTTCATATCAGAAACTTTGTAATCTCCAACAGTTCTCTCCATCAACCCTCATTCATGGCATGAGGCATCTCTCATTTGTTCAGCGTTCTATTTCTTTTTTCTCTAGCTCCTCATTCACTACACATCAAGGCTCAAAATTTCTAATTGCACCAGACCCTACAACATAATTAGAATTCTATGAATCTGTCTTTAATTCATTACAGTAGTTAGTGCATTTGAAATGTAATATAAATTTGTCTATTCTAATGTGGTCTTTATCGTGGGAGTTAAATTTTGTTCACTTTATATGTAAACTTTGTAAGCGCTATAATGGATGCTCATGGAAAGCATCATGCAGAGTAGAGGTGTCAAGACGGGCGGTCCATATAGAAAATTTAAAATAAAAATTAATTTTTTATTCATACGGGCTGAACTAGGTCGAACCACGGCCCACATGGGCTCGACCCGGATGGACAGATGGGTGGGTCGGGTTCGTGTTCAATTTTTATGGAATGGATTGACCTGACCCGCAACCCTCCGCGACACGGGCTTTTTCTAATGTAGGCCGTCACCGAATTTCATCGGAGGCGGACCCGACTTGGCCCGCCTGAACCAAATTGACACCTCTAATGCAGACCCTAATATAGTATTTATAAACAAATCTCCAAGATTTGTAAGAAGTCCTCGAAGCCGTACAATTTATGGGCTTGCACAAGATCACAAAGAATGATATTCCGCTTAAGATTTAGAGATACGTTCTTACTTTTTGTATTTCCAAGAAATGAAAGAAGATCCTAGCTAGGAACATGCACAAGCCAGTGCTGGATTGACAAGAATCAAGACAACCTGTTGAGTCAGCATCGGCATACCTCAAAGCTAGAGAGTAGAAGACAAGGGAAAAATAAAGCCTCGTCCTATAGTACTCCGAAGATAGCAAATGATACGATGAAGCCATTACCTACTAGAATCCCTATACATTATCTTCAATAATCTCTCAAAACCCACCGTCTCTCTCTCTCTAAAAAATCTAACATTTATGTGGAAATAACCACCAGCAAGAAAGGTTTTTTGTGCTAAGGCAACGATGGTGATAGAGTTGTTTGAAGAGCTTGTGAAATCTAGATTCGTGACTGCATTTTCTGCTCTAACACCAAGTAAATCTCGTTTATAGTAAAAAATGTCTCGATAATGTTTATGACAATGATACTTTTTCGAGATCCGAAATGAGCTTCATGTAATTGGAATGAACATAACACTTGGGTTATAAGACTTCACTTCCTCACATTTGTTCTTTTAAGCTCTCTCGACTTGGATCACTCACACTCTTATGCATTACATATGAACTTGCCATCTATCTATTCTACCACTTTCTAATTAGAATGGATGGTTTAGTTTAATCCTATCCAATGGAAGATTCACCATCTAGAATTCTTTGGAATTCGAGAATATTCTTGCAATCTTCTAGAGATGTTCTACAAGTTTCCTACACTACCAGTGGATCTCTAGAATGTTCAACAAGTTCTCCTCATAGAAGGATATAGACTTGATCTTTTCCATAATGTTCTTTTTTTTTTTTTTTTTGGTTGTTGCTGTTGTATTTGACGTGCTTTTTGTAGTAGTACAAATATTTCTAGCATTTTTCTATTATTAATAGTAAATTCTTTTGTTAATTTAAGACAGCTGATTTTAATTATTAGACCGACATACAGATATGGGGAAAAACTTGATATCTAGACAGAAATTAAGAAAACAAAAGGTTAAATTTAATTCAATTGGAAATATGTCGGAGAAATAGATTTAAATTTAAAGCCAAGAAATGTTAGAAAATTTGTTTTTAATTAAAATAGAAATGATTGATATGAAAAATGTGGTGGTGTTCATCTGCGGGAGCCACAAACAATTTCACAGGTGCATTTGCTTTGATTTGGTCCAACATCTACACATTTGATTTTAGAAGGCATTTCACTTGCTAGAAATTGCCTCAGCACTAAAATGAAACAATCTTGTCCTCCATTGACACCACATGGTCCACATCGACCCTTCCTCGGAATACTAGGCGCGGGGCTATATTTTAGTACTGGCATCATAAATAAATGTAGCAAAACTTAGCATCAACACATGTAACATTTTCAACAAATTAAATTAAAGAAATGTTAAGGTGAAAAACATCGACAAAATTGCGAGTGAAAGCAAACAAATCACTATTGAATTTTTTATCATCTTCGATTTCTTCACCTTTTGTTGGGAATATAGTCTTATTCTTTAGAGACGATGTGATCAAAAGAGAGTTGAGACCACTCTTTTATAGCTGTTCAGATCATAATATAATTAATTTTGATAATTTGAATCTGAATTAATTTAACAAGTTATTATTCGGGTAATGAATTACCTATTAAGAGAATAATTAATTTTTAGTTATCCAAATTATTATTGTTGTTGACTTAATTTAATATAACAATAAGGATCTACCAAGCATTATTTATTAGGTAAATATGTATAATTAAATTACATCAGTTTTATTTTATCACCTTTGATATAATATAACTAACAAATTAAGATCATCTACATGATACAACAATGTATTCGACCTGCATATGCTTGCCCTTTAGGAATTCTTCAAGCTCTAGTAGAAGGTACAAAACTACTTTTCAAAAATAATTTTTTCCCTTCTAGGAAGATACCAACTCTTTAACATTTGATAATAACATAGACCTAGGCTATAAAGACTTGTAAAATAATAGTTGTTCGTATTGAACTTAAATTAACATGCACTGGAAAACTAAATAAAAGTACCCCGGTGGTTCGCCACAACATATAACTAGATTGGCTCAAAGGTCAACCCTAAAATACTCGGCTAATAATACATCCAATGCACCAGTTAATTGTTTAAACAATTGGGTCACATAAAGTAAAATAAAAAGTGTTTAAGAAAGATTCATCTCCAATGCAAATTTATAGAGATTCTGTTAAGTTGATGTGACAGAGAAATAAATAGATATTGTCTAAAGCTCCGTCTAGGTTTAGAAATTATTTTTAGACATGCTAACTCAGCAAAATTTAAATTGTCTTTGTAGATTTAATTTTTGATGTAGATTTAAATGTGAGTTAATTTTTATTTTAATAAAAACAAAATACACCTAGATATAAATCTATATAATGCATTGAAAAGCAAATTTGAATTTAAATATCTATTCATTAGATATTAATGCAACGTAAATTAGTCTTTTAACTTTCGTGCATCTAAATAGCAATCTATAAAATGTATTAAAAATGCTCTATTGACAAGATCGAGGATTAATTGATAATTTCAGTCAACTTTTGGCACGAAATTCATATATTGCCCTTCCAATATTAATAAATTTTCCACATCAATACAATAGTTGCAGGTCACCTATTGCATATTATTTTGAGAATTTCTTTGAACTCTTGTAGAAATGTTATTTGAGATGTTGAGTTAATAGCAGTGTTTAAAAAGCGTGTCTAGGTGTGAAATGTGGTCTTCACGGTTTGTTTAGGCTATATGCGCAATTAAACAGTCAAGTGTATTTTTTACATAAAAAGCACGCCTAGCCTTACCTAATCTCGTTTAGTCTCGCGTAGGAACGTATTTTTTTGTTTGAATTTTTTTTTTCATCTTTTTTTTTTTCAATATTTAAAATAATATTAAAAATAAGAAAACACTTTTTCACGCTTGGCACTCGCTCTAAGTCTCGCCTAAGCCTGAAAAGTTTGAACTTGGCCTCCACGCTAAGCACGCTTTACGCTTTTTAAAATATTTGTTAATAGCATTTGATGATTAATTATGATGAGCAAAGTTATAAAAGAGAATTTATACATTCGATTTTAAATTTATTGAGAGAAAGAATTGATTAAAATTGAAACTTTATTGATATAATTTTTCGATATTGGAACAATTATAAGATTTCGAAAACAAAACAATTTATTTTGAACAACAGAAAAAAAAAATATTAAATTAATAAATCAGCAAAGGTATTTGGCGTGAATTAAAAATCAAGAAATCCATGAAAATAAATAATTTCAGCTATAGAAATTGTTTTTTATTAGAATAGAAATGATTGATATATATATAATGTGGTGGTGTTCATTTGAGGGAGCCACAAACAATTTCACAAGTGCATTTGCTTTGATTTGGTCCAACATCTACACATTCAATTTTAGTAGGCATTAGACTTGCTGGATATTTCCCCAACACTAAAAAGAAGCAATCTTCTCCTCCATTGGCACCACATCCACCTTTCCTCGAAATACTTGGCGCAGGGCAATATCTTACTCCTGACACTATAAATAAATGTAACAAAACTTAACATCAATACATGTAACATTTTCAAGAAAATTAAAGAAATGTCAAAAATACCTAGAGATGGAGCAAATAACATCGACAAAATTGTCAGAGAAAACAAGCCAATCATAACTGAGTTCTTCATCCTCTTCGATTTCTTCACTTTTTTTTTTCTTTTCTTTTTTTTTGTGGGAATATAGTCTTATTTCTCTAGAGATGATGAATTTATTTGTCATCAAATGAGAGTTGAGACTACTATTTATACTTGTTCAAATCATGATATAATTAATTTTGATTATTTGAATCTGAACTAATTTAGTATGTTGTTTTTGGGTAATGAATTACTTACCAAGAGAGTAATGAATTTTTGTTATAGTTGTTTGGATATAGATATAATAAGTTTTGATTATTGAATATGAATTAATTTAGTAACTTGTCATTGGGGGTAATGAATTACATATAAAGAGACTAATTAATATTTTGCTATAGTTGATAGAATCATGATTTATATAAGATTACTAATTAACACTACAAATAATCCATTCATTATTACGAGGCGACATCATATTTTAAAAGATTTGTTAATATTTATGAATTTGAATGGATTTCATGAATTTGAATAGAATTCCACATAATTTGTGAGATTTCAACAGAATTCTATGTTATAAATTTTAATATATTCTTGTGGATTTCTATGAATTTTAATGGATGTGTAGTGTGGTCTTTTTATTAAAAATAGTAATTATACATTTTTTTTATTCTAAATAGTTTAAGTAACTGTCCTACATAAACAAATATTTTGAGTAGAATTTCAAAAAGAGAGAAATTCTTAAAAAATAAGGAAGTAAAAACTATTTTCAGTTAAAAATGTGAATGATCCAATAAATTGAGAGATATATCAATCCGACAACTGTGTTAGCTAAGCTAATGAAAAATAAACTAATAAATAGGTCATCTATCGTGTATAAGCTCGAAGCGTAATTAGATCCATTGATTGGAGGATTCACATTACTATTATCAATTTCCTCAGTTTTGAATTAAAAAAAAAATTGATTCAAGAGCAAAGCTTCTTGGAAAAATTTTTTTTTGAAATAAAGTTTAAAGAATATTCTTACAATCACTGCAGAATTTAAAGATTCAAATTCCATAAACGTACCACAGGGTCAATACCAAAATAATGGCCATCGGCATATAACTAGATTGGACTCTAAAGGCTCAAAGGACAACCTTAAATACTAGGCTAACGACAAGATTGAGAATTCATTGCTAATTTCAGTCAACATTTGGCATGAAATTCATATATCGACCTTCCAAAGTTACAATATTAACATAGTTCAAATAATAATAATAATAATAATTCACAAGAAACTAATGAAATCGTGGCAATTTTTCCAGATCCTTGATAGAATTGCGGGTCAACATGAAAATATTTTTTTTAACTTGCTTCTTCATAAATAACTCGTATATTTGCACGCTTGTGGGTCAACGTCAGCGTCCTACTCGTTAAGCATTCACATTAGTTGTACATTGTTCTCAACGTCAGTTGTAGGATTTATGAATTCACAAATAGCTAGCAGCTATAAGTAACATTACCCAGTAGTTGTAACATCACATGTAAACAAATCAAGATTATGAGAGTTGATAAAGAGTGTCAGGCAGGATCAGGTGGAAGAGGCAAAGAGCAGCTCGTTTCGTTACCAAAATCATAGAGTAGGAAGGAAATGAAACGACTGGGAGTTGTCTCATGTTTTCCCCTTTCAAGTTGGGAGGACGAGAACAATATGATTAAATTAAAAATATGGACGATAAATTGTGCATCTACAAAAGAAAAATAATTGCATTTTCTTGAAAATAAAGCTCATGGCTTCCACAATTTCATCGAGCAGTCTTCACTATATGTGGCCACGAGGTTTATGTGGGGATGGTGAGTGATGCCAATTACATCCTTCTCATGTACCTGCCAAACCCAAAGACAAATTCATACCAGCATCAACTTTTAACCATAATGTCTATACGAGAATTTTATCCCTTAAGATTAAGAACGCATATATATTTGCATGATTGCACATAAATATGAACATATGGGCAAAACAAGATAATAACAAAGAATTGAACTCAATTTAACCTCAACTATGTAATTTACCTTCATTAAATGCTCTAGTTTGCCAGATTGATAACTGAAGCAGTACAAATTTCTGCATAAGATGTAAATTAAATAAATTAGTGAAACTAGACAATAAAAGGTAATTCCTTGTTGACTATAAAATTATTACCAGCCTTCTTACATTTAAGAAAAAATATAACAAATGCACACTTTTATTCATTTTAACCATGCTAAATATTCTTTCTGATTTCCATTTTATCCCGACAGCAAACGAATAATGCACTTTGATTACATAATACTTCATTTATCTTGAACTGAATCTACTTTAATAGGCTTTTGGCCTCAAAGGAATGTGTGCACCCACCCCAGGGCCATTCACTTCAGGTTGGACCTCTTAATAGTCCCAGTCTTTACTTTTCAACTACACCATCTTTGAGCTTTCAACGAATTAGCACAACTTTTTAAAGAATTGTTTGGAGATAATTCTCAACTTTATACTAGTATAATTACTAGATAGTATACATGATGAACACTTCCCGAAATTATAGATTTGCTACCCAGCTAGAGAATGCAGGAAAAATGTTTTTATGACACAAGCACACAACATATTATAGCAGTTAATCCTCTAGTGATAACAAGAGATGATAGAGGCAAAGAAAGATACAAGTCCTCTACTGAACAGCAAATAACTCAATTTACAGTTACCTGTCTTCACCAACACAGTAAATCCATTCCCCCTTTGGTGATACACAAGCTGCCACGAAATCTCCACCTTCTCTTTTACCAGATGAGAAACTTTTTACAACCTTCACCAAAGGCATCAGATGCAGCTCAGAGTAAGAGCAACCTCAATTTTGGACAACTTCAACATCCAAAAGAAACTTAAAAGTGGAAGTAAATTAAGCGGTATAAACACCGAATACCAAAATAAGGGAAAGCTTTGGATCCATGAAGTATCCACTGATCAAAGTCTGTGATGCACGGACAATCCGGCTTGTCCGTGTCCGACACTCGAGGACATGTATCCATATCCAACAAGCCACACGCCCTTGTCCCATTTTCTATATGTTTTTTAAATTATCGACACTCGAGGTATAGTTTACATACACCCCTCGGGCAAGTGTCCGACATGCTATGTGTTGTGTCCTATATTAAAAATTATAAAAATAAAGCTATAGTATAAGATTTTAAAATTGACGTACATATCCTACTTTTTTTGAAAAATCATGTGCCAGCATGTCCATTTCGTGTCGTGTCCCATCCCATGTCCGTGCAACTTATAGATCAAAATACAAGATGACACAGGTTCGAAACTTTGAATCTAAAAATGAATATTGTTTTAGTTCATTCCAGAAATCAAACAAATCTTAATAGTTCATTCCATTAATTTTGAGATGGTGCAAAATTTTAAGAAAATTAATATGTACACATACATTTAGATTTTGCAATGCATACACTATGTATGTTTGTTTGAGCACGTACAGGGTCAGAATCTTATTATTGCTAATTTACTACCTCAAACTAATTATAAAAAAAAAAAAAATTGTCATCAAACAAAAAAATAATAAATGTCCGAACACTAGGACATGCTGTATTTCATACTTTTTTTATTCCCCTTGTACAAAAACAGAACTTCTTTTCATGTCTTTCAGTTTTTCTGCTGTTTTAGGTTGCGTGTGGGCCAAGAGGAGGGAGGAGCATGTAGATATCAAAAGTAAATTATGATTACCTGCCCCTGGAGTGTCATGATATATATCGATGATGTCTTGTTACACACGACTATGTGATCCGTGTTCTTAGGGAAAAGATGAACAGAATTCACAGATGCATCACCTCCCTATAGATAACAGAGATAAAAGTGGCAATTAGGTTAAGAAATTCAAATGTAAATTAAAAGAAAAAAGTTAAAGAAAATGAAATGAAATCGAGCTGCAATAACTGAGAGATGCCACCAAGACAATTACCCTAAGGGGAGGTGGCGGCTTAAAGGTCTGCAGACAGTCTGAAGTTTTTACATCCCAAACCTGTAGACAACATTCATATTTATTCTGCACTTAGAAGAATTGCAAACCTGAAAAGTTTGGCCTCAATTGATAATACCTAACTAGGTTTACTTACCTTCACTGTGCAATCACTAGAGGTAGTGATGATGCGAGAGCCATCACTCGTAAAGATCGCATCATTAACATAAGATGTATGGCCTCGAAATTCCTTCAACATCTTGCCCGACTTTAGTCCGTGAATTCTGTACAATATATGGAAAGCAAGAATCACGTAAACAATGACCCTCTTTCCAAGAATCCATAATTTCTTTTTCTTATCTTTTTTTGATTTTTTTTTTTTTTTGGTGTGGTGGGGGGGGCGTGAGATTAAGGTGATACATAGTTCAAAAGCCAACTTTAAGAGTTCAAACCTTGCTGTGCTGTCAAATGATGTACTTAACAACTGAGTTCCATCTCGTGAAAAGACAAGGCTGGTGACACCCTGGGAATGAGCACGTTCCAGCCTGCGCAAGCATTGACCAGTCCTAATACGCCAAACCTATAACCAAGCAGATGAGAACTACAGCTACTAAATAAATTTGCAATTGTGATAGCCAAATTGTTGAACATTAATACAAGCCACTTGATAGTAATTAAAAACTTTGCAACACACTAGAGTGGAGTCATGATACTCCCCGGCTATACCAAAAAAACCATTTGGAGGATAATAACTCACCCAAAAGTAATATTCTCTAAATTTTTTAAGTTTTTTCTTTTATTTTTTGTGTCGAATAAGCCTAGATTCTTCTTTTCTTGCCTCTTTTCAGATGTTCAGGGAATTAGAAGACAAGGCAACAGCAGAGGATTCACATTAAAGCTCAAAATGCAAGCAAGCTTCACCTTTATTTTTCCATCTTGTGATCCAGATGCAAGCATCTCAGAGTCTCTACTAAAATCAACAGAGAGGACAGCATCATCATGCATCATAAAACTTTCCTGCCAAGTTGTCACCAGTTAGTACACAAGATAGCACAAACCAGAGAGCCACAACTGTGATTTCACGACCTTGTATCCAATATTCCCTAATCCAAGTAAGTGATTCAATCATTACAAATACTCAATATATTCATGTAAACTATAAACTCATGAAGAAAATAACAATGGAACTATTTATCCAGCATATAATGACAAAAAGTGGCTCAACATTCTATGAGTTGAGAAATAAATTGAAAATAATCAATGGTGTTAGTCATGAACCATGTGACCATGTTTGTAATGATTATTTGCATCACCAATCCGAAAAACTTTAGAACATCATACAAATGCAAAAGGCAAGAAGTTATGTATCTATTATCACATTCATTATAAGATTAAAGCAAATAAATTACCTGGCCCCTCTAAAGGGTACTGAACAAATAAGAAAAAAGATAGGTAAGGACAAGAAGATCCAATACAACTAAGAATTAAACATACTGCAGTCCATTTCAAACCCATATATGCCATTGCCAACATTTTTGATGCCAACTTATATTTAGCTAACTGTGAATGACAAGGTTCTTGATATAATCATGATAAAACTACGACAATCACTTCCTAAATAACCTATTTTTGCATCCAAGGTGTTGTGCATTATACACCATATAATTAAGCCTTACGATCAGCAGTTATATCCTGTAAGCACAATAGAATAGGTATAATAAACTACTCAAGGGACTAAATTGGGGAAAGAGAACTGAAAATTAGAAGAGACAACTTACATCAGCCTGATACTGAAGATCCTTCTTCAGTTTTCCACTTACGTGATCCCATACCTGGAATGAACTAAAATGAGCAACCAAGGAATAGCTCCAAGAAATTTGTAGGAATGAAGGAATTTGTAATAAACAAACCTCAATAAATCCATCAACTGAGCCAGAAACAAGAAATTGTCCATCTGGTGAGAAACGAGCACACTCAGGATGACTTTTCTTCCCAAACTGCAGTCATAACAACAGGAAAACAATGAATATCCCAAATTTGTAAGCTAAGATAGGGGGAAAAAGGTCAAGCAAGAATAACAGATGTTCAGGAGGGGAAAAAGGTCAAGCAAGAATAACAGATGTTCAGGAAACAAACTCGACAGTAATTTGGCATGTATCTTCCTTTTTCATTAGAACAAGGTATACTCGCAAAAGAAAGACAATTCAGAGGTAGAACCCCTCAATTCTCTAATAATTGGCAAGATTGTTCCACAATCCATAGACACTCCTTTATTACGAAGGACAAACAGATGAATGAGGTATCGAAAAGAATACAGCATCATCCAACAGAACTATTTTTAGAAAGAATAGGTTGGACAATGAAGCATCATGGCATAATAAAGCTGTAAAAAGTGAAACAAACCACACTCTCATATAGAGAAGGGTAGCTCATTCATCTGAGATTATAAAATATTTTACTTGCAGAATAACAAAAGCCCATGCTACAGGATCAATCGAAAGACAACAGAATGATTTTATGAAAGTAGACTTGGTGCAAGCGGCTTATGCATCAAATTTCAAAAACACGAGCCCAGTATCACAATAACGTTAGTTGCTCACTTGCCTTTATAGTATGCCCAAGAGTTGTTGAATACATATCTTCTACATCTTGTTTCATAGCAGCTGTTCCTCGGAACAGATCAAATTGAGTTCCAGGTGGAAGTAACCCTGAGAAAGTCAAAGAATGAGGTCAAGCAAAATATAGAAATATGGTGAACTACACTGTAAATGGCAATTAGTCTAAACTCAAGATAGAAACTTCACTAAAACTTATGGATTATACACCATGTACATAAAGCTGAACTGTCATGATAACGCTTTTCACCCAGGACAAATTGGCTGTATAAATATTATTGGGAATCACGTGAAAAGTTTTCATGTTATCATTAACCTATCCTACATGATTCATTGCTGTATTACTTCTTTTGATAAGTAAAAGTACTTTCATGCAATTTTAGTATGTTCAAAACGTGTTGGTAATAATAAAGACATCTGAAGATAATCAAACAATGGGCCCCAAATGAAAATGATGTGGCATTTAGTTTTTTCTTAAGGTTATCTTCATAAAATGTGTTCCAGAGAGCATTCATTAAAATATGTTCAAATTATCTGGAACTACAATTCTATTTTTTTTTTCTTCAATAGGGAAACTGAAGTTCATAATAGATTTTAACTTCAGCACACTGTGAAGGGTTGGCACGGCATAATAACAGTTCAAATTGCTTGTAAAAGTTTTTTAAAATGAAACCTTGATGCTGCTGCCACTTCAGAGCCTGACCAATCAAAGCCATTAATCTTGAAGGTGGAACCACAGAAACTTCTGCTGCAATAGCTGAAAATACAGTTAAAAAGTCCAGGTTAAAACAAATGGCAGATTAAGAGAACCATGTCCATAAATAATTCAATTTATCAAAATCTCTTATGAATGCGCAATCATGAAGCCTTCATCCGTTAGAAACTAATATTTTATTATTCATAGTGATTGAATCCCATGAAACTTTATGAGCAAAGATGCCATCATAATAATGCTACATAGAATTTCTGCAAGTCCCAACATCCAGCTGCAGATATTCGAAGAGGAACTACACAATACCAATGCTAGGGTTTTCGTAGTTTCTGGGTATATTTAAGAAAGACATCGTTGGTTTTGAATGAGAATAGATTGTCCCTCACCAAATCTAGATATTTAGATATCAATGTACATTGTTTACTCCGTTTAATATATTACGCACAAATTGGACATATCATGCAACCTGTTTCTTTCTCTCTCTCCACGGGAGAGAAACGAAATGGAGGATATGAAAAGCATCTTCACTAAGATTGAAATTCAGCCCAACATTTACTAATAAATTTGATTTGATGCATCAACTAAAACAGCAGATATCAGGATTAAACCTTGTGCAATTTGTGCACGTCTTTTCTCCTTTGTTAGTTCCTGATATGCCTGTAAATAAGATGTCAAAAGTATTACTCAGGCTTGAAAAGGACTCATAGAACGACAAAAAGTGCACAAATTTACTATTAAAATAGACTGTAAACTAACTGGTTTCAAGAATAAAATAGAATGCTGGGGAAACCACAAAAACAATAATAATAGAAAACAAAAGGCAAGAATATTATTCCAAAATGGACGATAAACAGGTAAAGCCTGTGTTTGCTGTCAAGGCTCCCATGGTTATCTTTCTCAGACCTTCCAAGAAATTATCAACAAAACTTTCCCAGCATGCATGGCCTCCCGACTAATTTTTATTGTGATTGAAAAAAAGGAACTTTATTAGTGGATAAGGTAAAGTTCCAAGGTAACTAGGATAAAGGACAAGAAGGCCTCAAGAAGAATGTGGATCAAAAATAAATTATGTGGCTTCCAAGTAAGAAGACTCTTCCAACTCTATTGCAAATCAGAAGAAACTGTACCAGAAAGGACCGAGCAGCCTTAACCCATGAAGAGGTCCAGTCAAGCACTTTTTTCCAAACTAAATAAAGTAAAATGAAAAGTTCTAGCAAATATTTCCTTGTAAGAAGACCAAATAGTGTCCTGTAGAGACAAATTTTCAATCTTTTCCAGCTTTATCCTCTCCAAATACAATAAATCGTAGAGAGCAAAAAAGAAAAAAATTTGATGAGAAACACCTCATCTAGGTAGAGATAATTACGGAAAAGTTTCTCAAATTTGTCCCCATCAAGATAATAAATGAAACGTGCACCCTAAATTGCAGATTATAGCCTTCTGGAACGTCATTATTTGCTCACTAAAAGCCAACTCCAAGAAAGATTAATTACAGAAGGACATAAACAGTGAGATTATTATTAACACACACAGTTAACTCCTTAATGAATACATAAAAGAAAAAGATACTCAACAAAATTTAAGGCACTAACAAGTATTGTAGTAGGATTTGTATCAGAACTACATTGTACCAAAAAATGGAAGGTAATTGATACCTATTTACTTGATAAGACTTGCACTCTAATATTTCTGGCAGGTAATCTACGCTCTAATGGAGATTCTCCAGGTTGGGAATGGCCTATGGCCCAGCAAGACAGACTATTACAATTCTTCTTCCCTGAATGTGTGCTAGTAAATACATGAACAACGTGGTACAAGTATCTGAGTAATTGTTGTTGAACAATAACTTACAACTTAGACAATTTTTTACTAGCATCTACAACAACTTACCTCGGCTTAACAATACTTAATGAGACAAGGGGAAAATAAAGATCAAATTTCGGAAATGGACGAAAGTACAAGTTATGCCTTATTGCTAATAAATATGAGGTTCACTAATTGTTTTGTGCCATTTCATCCAATCCAGAGATATGCGTTCTGAAGGGTTGGGAATTCAAAACCCGTGCAATCACCTCAAACCATGTTAATTTTGGTCCAACTCTCCCCTTCCAGAAATATATTCTAGGATTGCATTGATGTTGTGAACTGGAGCTTCTATAAGTCCAAGCAAGAACATAACTCAACCACATAAGATATGCTTCCTTTAAATTATCTTAAATTGGTGTCTCCTTCACTAGTTAGTGTATGAGCTCATTTCTTATTTTATTCATTCTAGTATCACTCATCCATCTTAGTATCCTCATTTGTACAATGCTCATCTTATGGACACTTTGTCCTTTAGTGGGCAATACTCAGCATCATAAAGCATAGGTGGAAAATCAAAGACTAAAAAACATTGGAACAACTATGCTGACCTCATTTGGATCAAAGTAAGTTCGAACTAGTAGATGCTCAAGTCTTAAGTATCTCTCTGGTTGCTCTTGTTTCATGACGCCCATCACTTGAGTCTGTCTTAATATAGCACGTGCGGTATCAATCTCCCGAAGTTCAATCATTTCTAAAACAATCTATGCCAAAATAACAAAAATGAAAAGCATTAGTACATTCGCAACAGAATGAGGCGGAAACAGAGTAAGTCAATGATTTGTTAGGTACAAAAGAAGTTAGAAACTGCAGTATTAACTTAAACAAGATAAAAATGTTTAACTGAATCATGTAGGAGGACTCTGATCATTATTTTTAAGAACACATTTACTGGTCCCACCTATGTTTTTGAGAACAGCAACAAGCAAAAGATTGTAATCCTCTTACAGTGTCTAGTTGTAGATGTAAGAGCAAAAGAAGCCAACAAAAAAGTTGCAAATTCTAATTTGTGACCTGTTACCAGGTAAACCTATTGGATTCACATATTGAGTGTGGGAGCCAGTCACCTGGAAGTCAATGCACAGACCAATCAGAGGATCAGTTCCATAATATCAAATGAGTCAAATGACCACTCCAGGCATTGGCAACAGCCACTGTCTATATTTTTACTGTTATAATATGTGTTAAATATTTTCTTCCAGATTATCACATGTGATCAATCACACCACTTATTGGGTACTAACTGAAGACATGATAAATCATACAAATAGTACAGCTTAAATAGCTTTCTACCTTGGAAAGCAGTTCTATGGCATTATGATGAAAATTATTTGTGTTCCATTCTTTGCAGTGTTTTAGCTTTTCAGTACCTCTTCAAAATTATCGCATTCAATATTGAAATTCAAAGAGGATGAAAGTACATAAAATTTCAAGGCATATAAGATAGCTGAACACGATTCTCCTGATATATTGTGTACCTGCTCGTATAGATCTTCTAGTTTCTTCCTAGGAAGCTTAAGTTGTGAGACTTGAGGTAATATTGCATCCCACCTTCCACTATTAATATCAGCAACAAATGTTTCGTGGCTGTCTACTGTATTTAGAGACACCTGGCACTCATTCTGCAATGTCTGGAAAGTTTGATGCAAGGAATTCTCTTTGCAGAACTGAAGAACAATTTTAATCACACTGCAAGTGCAAAAAGACGTGAGATTATATTTCCTTGTCAACTATACAGCAGAATAAGGCTGCAGAATGTCAATGTGCAAAAAATGATGAGGACAAGTTTACAGTTTCTTCGATGGTAAAATCTTGGCGATACCATGCCCAAGAATTGTTTTAGCAACACTCTTGTAGACATCATGTCACCACAGAGAACATCACACTAATAAGACAAGTTATTCAAAGTCTTCCAATGATAATAGATGTTGCAGTGTCTAGTATTGGTTCTGGGGTATAATGCAGTCGACTGATTTTCTCTATCCAGTGGTAAACTCTTGTTTTATTTGTCCCTTTGCAATATTGTCTCTATATAACAAGTCAGATTGACCCGTCGTAGCAGCAGCTCTGCTATATCAAAACATTGTGCTTATGGCCGAGAACTTAGTCTATTTAGTCAAAGTACTAAAATTAGTTAACTTTCTCCAGGAATCTAACAAATACCCCACTCCCTCCACCTGCTTCCAAGAGGGAGAAAAGGGTTCATGAGAATAACTTAGAGTCTCAAGTTTGCAAACACTTACTCCACAACTAAAATACAAATTACAATCAAAGTTTTAAAAGGCAAACAAATTATTCAGGAAATGGCCTGAAAATAAGATAAATTAGAATTCAAAGAGTAAGTATATTTTCATTACATAAATCCAGTAAAAGTAAAATAAGATTCCCAAACTAACTCTAACTCCATTTACCATTCTGCCGCAAGTTTTTTATTAATGGCCAAACAAAAAATGTAAAAGCATTCCTAAAATACACAAAGATTCTAAGAACTGAAAACAGAGTATTTACAGTATAGAAGTTGTTTCTGGAGCCCCTTTTTGCCCATCAGGAAACTAGAATAATGTTTATTCCCAGGATTCAGAAACATTAACTAGTTATTTGCACCTTCGGTAACTCTAATTAAAACAACATACCAGGTATTAGCTATTATTTATTGACAGATATCTTGGCAGCACCGAAATTTTTCTATTCAAAATTACACAGAAAAATGAAGTTCCCAAAAGACGCCATTAAACGTAAATAAGGTTTTTAACTTCAATTTGAAATATTGCTACAGACCCAGGAAATAAAGACTACAAATTTTGCTGATGCAATACTTTAGTTAATAAAAATTGGAGCTTTTGAGCTATATACTTGTGAGTAAACTAAATTGTTGCACTCTTGGTTAAAATAAACAAATAATCAAATTCCATTACATCTCTGTAAAAATAACTAAATTTCCAAGATACCTTAGTTTTTTCTAGCGTAGCTTACAATCTAGAAAATGACAAAGTTAGAGTCTTTTTAAAAATCTCCACTGCCCATTATGCCACTTTTACTCAAAAAACAAACAGGAAAATAAACATAGCTTTTCATGAACTAAACAATTGCAGACACATACACGTGTAAAAAGATGCAAGTAGATAGGGAGCGGCGCTTACTCCCGAGCTTCAATTTCAAGGGTAGAAGACATGGCGCGGAATTGGATACTTTACGAAACCGCTTAAACCCTGATTTCAAAACCTGAATCAATTGTATCAATTGTATTTTGGGGGATGCGAGAGAGAAGGGGCTAAAGAAAGACGAATTCAGCTTGGGGCTTGTCGCTATGCCAGATTTTGTATGGGTAAGCAAATGCGATTTTATAAGCCTGTTACAACTAAAATTCAATTAATAGTATGCACGGTTAAATTTATTACACTTTTTTTATTTTTTTTGGGTGTGTGGCGGGATCCGATCGATCTATGAGAATAACTCACTGAAATTTGAACTCATTTATTTTTTATGTAGTCTTGATGGATGAGAATAACGATTTGAATCGCAGTGGTTATGATTTTATGATTGACGTGCGTAAAGCAAGGAAAAAATTGTTTGTTGGAGAGTTTTGTTTGAGAGAGATTGAAGAAGTAGAGATACACATAAGTTTTTTTTTTCTCCCTTCTAATAGTGGAGAAAATTCGTGATCAAATAGTGTCACCGAACTAGATTCTATTTAAGCACAAAACTTTAAAAGCTATCTCAATGCCCACCTAATTTTCAATTAAGTTTTTTATTCATCACTTGTTATTCATTCGCTTGTAATACTTGACGAAATATCCTACTTGACATATGATCTTCTGACGTGGCGTAGTAACGATGTTAAAACTTGAACTGAAAGCGTTTTCAATTTCTTTGAGAAAATGGCGTGTTTTTGTTGATTGAAAGAGATTTAACACTATTATTATGATTATCATTTGTCACGAATGATATTCTGTTAGGTAATGCAAGCAAACGTGTAACGGATGATGGATGAAAAATTTAGTTGAAAGTTGGGTGAACACACATAGATAACTTTTAAAGTTTAATAGTTAAGTAGAAATTTGGTTAAAGTTCAGTGACCACTGGTTGATTTTACACATGGTATGGGTGGGCATTTAAACAGCAAATGGGCTAATAAGTCGGGTTGATTCGATTTTTGTATATTTCGGTACAATGTGATTTCTCCTTATAGAAATTGAATCGGATTGGGTTGTTTCGCATTTTTAGTAGAGAAGAAAAAAAATTAAAAAAAGGCAAATTTACCAGAAAAATAATCAAATATAAGCAAAGTTTCAATTATTAACCTAATCAAGGGAATGAGGGTGATTAAAAAGACAGTAGGCAAAACATGGTTCCTTTTTTCTTTGGAAGCAGGGGTGATTCGTCTAGTTATGTAAATTTATTAGAAAATGTAAGCAAAGTTTCAATTATTGCATTTGTTGTGCTAATATTGTAAATAATACACCTTGACACCAAAAAAATTTGTTTAATTAATGGAAAAAAATTATGATCACCAAGTTTTATTATATTATATTCCCTCTGTTGTATAAAAATAAACTTATTTTTTTTATTTATCTATCTTAAATACGCTCCTATTTAATTCACCTTGTTATCAAACAAATATGAAGTACAATTATTAGTTGTAGGTGATATTAGAAAAAATATAAGTAAAATTTATTATTCCTACTATAATAACTAAATTATCTTAATATGTGTGAAAATAGAAGTAAACATATTTTTATGGGACATATGAAGTAGTATGTATAATTGCTTCGATTTAGGTGGACAATATGACAAATAGATATCCACGTGAATGAGCTTATTGACTCTCCTAACACTACTATAAAAATGGTAACGAACATTCTCTTACGTACCATTGGTGCTAATATTGGTATGTCGATATAGTTGTTTTCGTATATTTTTTAGAGGTACTTGTATAGCAGGGAATTAGCGTAATAGTATAATACCCATATAACAATCAGAAAAATATAATATATCTCATTTTTAGTATTAGAAATATGAATATACAATTTAAAATAAAATTTGTTTTTATTTCGTTATCTATAGACTTTTTCCATCAATAATATTTGACTTTTATTTTTATTACTTTATTTTGCAATACAATTTATGTTGATAAATTAAATTAGTAAAAATAAATACTTCTAATTTATTAAAAAAGGAAAAATTTGACCCAAAAATTCTAATAATTAAATTATATGAAAATAATTTTTCTAAAATTCCAAGTTTACCTAAGTACGGTGGGCTTTAAGGGACATCCACATTTATTTAAAGGTTGAACCAACCTCAATGCTCTAGGGCATGCCATTAATTACTTCCACTACTACATAATGAACTATACATATACAAACATGTTTAAAATAACATATCACTAATTCTTGCAAAAACCATTTCATACACAATATTAAACAAAGTATATGACAATAAAAAAAAACATTAACACTGGACAGAGATACATCTTAATCAATCAAGTCACAAATTAAGCATACAAGCTTACATATATATCTAATAATAAACTTATTTTAATCATCTCTCACAACATCTCAATTTATTACAACACTCATCATGCACTTTTATTATTAATAATAATAAATTGATGGAGCAAATGTTAGAACTGATATATTTCATTTTGTATAGTTAGTGGGAACTGATTGTTAGTCATTAGTGGGTAATCAGTGTTAGTAAGCATTGGTTCCATGCTACCAAACCCATATTGCTCATCCATCTGCAAAACAATCAAAACTATATATAGTCAATAATATTCAACAAATTAAATTATTAAATCCTAATTAATTACAGTTTTTTTAATATTCAAAATGATTGTGTTAAGTTGTATACCTTCTCTTGCAGATACTCGTTTGCTGCCTTTAGTATTCCCTCCTTTAACATCAATGAATCATTTTAGTAATTTCTTGATAAATTATATATATAAATCTCAAGACGGACATTACGTAATTGAATGAATATTATTGACCTTCTTAATCGAATGAAATTAAGACAATATTGCAAATGTAAATAATCATAGGCTAACCTTGTTCTTCAGCAACTGGATCTCTTGAAACATAATATCCATCTGTATAAATATATGATAAAATTGTAAATGATGTAATAGATTTGTGTACTTTATAAAATATTTATGAATACCTTTGCTGAGCGAATTTGGCACATCCATATTTCAAGATGTTTCTCAAGAACATTCATTTCATCCAACGTCATTGAACCATTTCCTCCTCCAGATATGAATCTACACAAACTTAATTTTTAACTTTTATTCTGTTAAATGTTTAGATTATATATAGTACTATGATAGTCTCAAAATATATAAGAAAACAATTTTAATTACCTCATCCCTTTGTGAAGCACATCAATCTCAAGCTTCAGCCTGCTTATCTCATCTTTAAGATCCTATAGAAGAAAGTCGATATGACAAGCTAAGCCTTATCTCCAAAAAATAACTACGCTTCAGTCCATGATTACTTTAATTACTTTGCTATTTCAGGGACATGATCTTCTCTATGTATATATTATTGTGCTTGCAGTAATAATTAAGTTGATTTACAAATATGTAACTTTTGAGCCAAGTTTAAAAATTTCCTCTAAAATAACTAAAATTGAGAATAAGTTATAAACTTAAAATTAAGTTTTAAGTTACTTTTAAGCTTAAAAACGACAAACGTATCAACTTCACTTTGATTTTGGACTAGATAGATATTTTTCTAGTCAAAAAGGATAAAAAACAATTAAGTAATATATATCTGATTGGTAAAGAAGCGCCCTAGCTAGCTAGGTAGTGATTAGTGAATAACAACATCTTGTGATTTTATTTATAAAGCAAGATAAAGGAACCTCCCCATGGAGTTTTGTCTCCAAAAAGTAGGGATCAGAATTCAATAAATTTTGTCAGCTTTCAAGCTATATATAAAAAACAGCATCAGATTCTTTATCATATACTCCATAATAATTGAAAACACTTTTTTGTGTAAATGTATCTATTTCTACAATTCAAATCACTGATTACAATTAAAAAAAAAAGGACTAAAATTGAAAAATGGATTGAAGGGAAGAGTATTAGAACTTACCAAAACTTCTTTATCATTGACATGTAATTCAGGTTGTGCTCCCCGGTTACATTTCATGTATCTCTCTATCAAACCCTGCATGGTTCTTCCATGATATATAAAGAGATAAAAAGTTAGAATGAATACAAGTCAACATGCAGTAGTACTATTATAAAGAGAAAGATGGCGCATGCAGTGTATACCCTTTGCTGGCTTGTTCGTAGAGCTTTCCATGGGCGGAGAAAATGAAAACTCCAATTTCAGCATCGCACAGCACAGAGAGCTCCTTAGCCTTCTTGAGGAGCCCTGCACGACGCTTGCAGAAAGTCACCTGTCTGTGCACCGGATTCTCAATCCTCTTCATCTGAATCTTTCCACGAGCCATAATTAATGATAATATCTTGATTAATTAAGATTTCTACTTGTTTAACTAATTTTTTCTGCCTCTGCAGACAATCTCCCACTAGTTTGAACTAGCTTCGAGATTGTTGCACTCTCTACCTCCTCAAAAACTTCCTTAAAAACACAGTTATTCTTTTAGGATATAGAGCTATCTTATATATATATCCTCAAATTCTTTTTTCTTGTATTTTGTTCGCATAAAGCACCATGGTTGGTACCCACCAAACCTTTAAGGGCTTTACAGGTTCACTTAAAATAATTTTCAGATTCTAGGAAAAGAGATTTCACAGCATATATAACAATGTGCAATCTACAAATGACCTTAGAGTAGATGGATTTTGTTACCTAAAGACAACACGCAACTTTAGATGCTTGAAAAGACTAATTTACCTACATGTCAGCATGTCATTGGTTGTTGGGGATGGACACGGGTACGCTGATGCACCTACTCTCACTTGATTCTTGTTCTTTATACATTCAGCATTGTATATATTGCTTGTCATGTGCAATTCCAACTCTTGTTGAACCAATGAGCTGCCCATGTTGGGACTTCTTTTTCATTTCCACTTTATCTGCCTTCCTATTTTGCCATTTCCACTTTACACATCATCAAATAAATCTATGAGATGATGTGAAAAGGTTTTATCATTGGAAGAATAGTTGAGGAGACGTATATTTGGGACATCATATCTAAACTCGGATATCCACACCTTTGTAACACCCCCATGCTTGTTAGATGTTTAAGATTTACTTTCTAACAAAAATTAGTAAAACATACAACTTTAAAAATTATGTTTGACAAAATAAATAACTTTAAATTAACAACTTGTTTGGCTAAGTTTCAATTCTAATTTAAACTGGTCAAACCAGTCAAACATACATTTTATACACGTACACATTTCGTAAGGCATACTATTTATTATTCACATTTTATCCACACATTTTATAAAACTCACACTACTTATAAACACTTAATAATAATTTCGGCACTAAAATATGATAATTACATATACAACCAATGCTATCCTGTTTGATTGAGATAAAAAACTAGTTTCTTCAACAATAATCAGATTTTTTTCTTGACAATGGCCCACAAAAAAGTTCTTGTACAGCAAAAGCCAAAAATTAAGTGAGTTTATTCCAAAACTGCCCCTGTTTAGATTCCTTAAGAAAAGGTTTCAGAATTATTTTCCAAGAACAGAATTTGGTCAACACTTGCGGCGCCAATTTCCACACCCATGGTCCTTTTGGTCATTTTTGTGTAGGCTTCTTTCACGTGACCTGCTTCTGTCATTTGGTCAAAATAAGAAAAACCAAAAACCAATTTAAAATCTTTAACAAACAGGAGCTTAGCAATTCATGATAATAAGATTTCAATATGGACCGTATATTACATTCAGCCTCCTATGAGAGGAGAGGAGCACTACATGAAAATCGATTTTTAATGAAGATAAAAAACCATAACAAAAAGTATCTAAAAATTCCATTAAACGGGCTTTCGTTAGTGTTTAGATTCGATTTTTGTTCTATTTTTGTTTGTTTAATTAGGACATATTCAGAGCTTTAATGACATTGTCGGTTGATGAAAAAAGATGGAAAAAGTAAGCTTTGAGTGCATTGGAACGAAAAGTGAAAAGAAAGAAGCAAAGAGAGGAAACTGAAGTTTGAAACAAATGGAGAAATTAGAGTTCCAAAATTTACACGAGTGATATAATATTGAAAACCCTCAAACCACATTGTTTCACCCCCGCGGCTGCAAGGTCTCTCAAGCCGTTTTGACGCGACCGTGGGACAAGCATCTAAGATTCCGAGCTCTATTTTAACTACTCCTTGAAAAGAAACCAAGGCCTGGCTACTCCATCAACTTTTAAATTAGTTAATTAAAAATCTGATTTAAAGTTATAAAGTTCTAGTTTAATTACTATTAATTAACACTAAAGTAAACACGCGCATTGCACTAACAACCCATCAACTTATACTTATATTAATGCACAAAAAAGCATACAGGACTTAAAAGAGTTTTGCAATTTTAACTTTTACAACGAAACTTTTTAAGACTTTCAAAAATTAAGATTATTTATGTCGTGTGATGAGTAATTCTTCTGTCTTAATTAAATAATCACATCACAAAAAAGTATTTTCGTATGTTGGACTTTTTGTATAATTAATTAAAAAAAAATTAATCTAAAAATTAGGGTTGGTTCAATCTCCTCCACTCCTATGTCCCATCCCATCCTCCATCTTTAAAAATTTGAAGACAAGAATATTGTCAAATCAAACAAGAACCCTAATTAATTTTTGTATCATAGAGAGGGTTAGGCAATTGGCATGTGTATCCCATATATGTATTTGTTTCATGATATTCAAATTATGCTTTTAAGTTGATTACAAATCTTTTGCTACAATGCAAATGGAATACTAAGAATTAAAAAAACAAAGGTCCCACCTAAAAACATCTTTTAAAACTTAAGTGGCAAACATATATTTATACATAGGGATCGAGCTTGGAAAAAGCTAGCATGTATCACTAATTAACTCTATCAACTCATTCACAAGTTGCATTAATATTATATATTGATGTGACTGAATTCCTAAAGATATTCCTTTGCATTTGAAATTCATAAACGAGTCCTAATTTCCATTTCTACATATAGTCTTTGGTCAAACCACTAGTTTCTCAAGAACAAAATATGGATTAATTATCTATTAATTATGTGTATTAGAGTTTATCTTCATCCAAACAAATGGACGGCCATTCTTACTCAGATGAACGATAAATAAGTTTTTAATTTGAATGTGAAACCTTTTTGTAACGATTTATAACTCAAAGTAACTTGCAATAAATCTAAACACGCAGAAATAAAAGATTAAACACAAGATATGGTGACCCAGTTCAGCCAAAAGGCCTAATCTGGGAGGCTCAGTTGAGGTAGCCCACGCACGAAAGATTTCACTATAACCGAATCGGAACAGTTCAGAATACAACAAAGATGACAAATCTTATCAGATCTGGCATAAACCAAGCGAAACATCAGCTTTTTTAACCCACCAACACAAAGTACTGGTCATCACTAACCCAGCGAAAATACACGAATCTATTAGTTAGTTTCTGTATTTTCTCGTCAAGAGAATAGGCGTCTTTCAGCCCCAAAGACGAGAGAGAGAATTTCGGCAGAAGAAGTAAAACAACTCATCTATGAATGAAACTGTTCACGTCCATTTATATCAGAAGTCAGTGGATTCCAGGTGTGACGCTTTCATTTGTAAGGTGATCAGCTGAACAATTCACAAAGCGCTTCCAAGACAAAAACACGCTTTCATCAATGACTACATTTTGTCCTTCAATCTTCACCTTGGTTCATAGACTGAAAGCTCCTCAACTCGGTTATGTAAATCTTCTTTCATGTAAGAACACTCATCAATACCATCATAGTCTAGTACCTGCAAAAGGTTCAACCATTATCAATATGTAAAAACTTTAAACAACTTGCCAATTTACTTACACTTAAAGTTTTTGTTCCCATATCTGCTGGATTATGATCAGTAGATATCTTTTCCAAACTTATTTCCTTATTTATAAGTTTTTTTTCTAATAAAATGGAACTTAACATCTATATATTTGGTTCTTTCATGATATGTGGAATTTCTGCTCAGATATAAGGCACTTTGACTATCAGAAAAAATGCAAACTTTTTCATTTAACAAGTTTAATTCAAACAGCAAATTTTGTAACCAAATGCCTTCCTTAACAGCTTCAGATAATGCAATGTATTCAGCTTCAGTACTAGATAAAGCAACAATGGACTGAAGCTGAGATTTCCAGCTTATACAGTTTCCCCCTAAGGTAAAGTAATATGCAGTTATTGATTTTCGATTATCCTTATTTGCTGCAAAATCAGAATCTACAAAACCAATCAAATTTAAAACTTTACTTCTATGTTCATAAGTCAGACCTGTATTAATGGAACCTTTTATATATCTTAGCAACCATTTGAGAGCTGCCCAATGTGACTTACCAGGATCTGCCATGAACCTGCTGAGGAAACTTATAGCATAAGAAAGATCAGGCCTTGTACTAACCATAGAATACATAATGGATCCAATGGCATTAGCATAAGGTATTTTATTCATTTCAATTCTTTCTTCTTCAGTCTTAGGAGACTGATTGCTGGACAACATAAAATGAGAAGCAAGAGGTACATTTACAGATTTAGAATCTTTTATACCAAATTTGCTAACTAATTTTCTAAGTAATGAGACTGAGAAAGAATTAGTTTAGTTTCAGATCTTTTCATGGTGATAATCATGCCTAACATTCTTTTTACAGGACCTAAGTCCTTCATATCAAATTCAGACTTCAGAGTTTCTTTAATGCTATTGATTTCAGACAACTTTGGACTAATTAGAAGCATATCCTCCACATAAAGAATTAAGAAAACTTCAGAACCTTCAGTTGTAACCTTATTATAAAGTAAACTATCATAACTACTTCTTTTGAAGCCATTTTTTAGAACAAAAGTATCAAACTTGATATACCACTGCCTGGGAGCTTGCTTAAGTCCATAGAGGGACTTTTTTAAAAGACAGGCCAATTCTTTTTTACCTTTAACTTCAAAACCAAGGGGTTGAGACATATGGATTATTTCATCTAAATCACCATGTAAGTGTTAGGGAAAATACTAGATGATGTACAAATGTATCAAAATAGTTTACCCTTTTTTCCGTGCAATTAAAATGAATATTACAATATTTCTTCTCTAGATTTATGCTCTAAATCAAGAGGTAATCCAACACACCAAATAATCAACACCTTATTGGCTCACTACAATAACTATCATCTAACACAATAGATGGAACCCCAAAAATATAAAGCCAATAAAGAGAGAAAGACCTCACCAAACAATCAATGGTAGAATACAAAAAATGAAGAAGACAGCCCAAAAATTTGTGCCCAAATTATTCTTTGCCAAACAATTGTTTTTCTTCCTCCTTTAATTTCTTCGCGTGTGATTTTAATCAAAAAACCAAGAACAGCCGCTGCATGTGGAATAATCTATGTTCTCTCTGTGCGTATGTATGTATTTCCCAAGAGGCAGCCCCATATATATATATATATATATATATATATATATATATACCACAAAGCCAAGGAATCCAATTCTAATATGATTAGAATTCTTTGACCAAACAATTGCAAGTTTGGTCCTTTTGCAAGCTTGGTCCTTAGGCTTTAATTAGAGTTTCACTTAAATTTAAAATTATTTAATTCTCATGGGCTGGACCCATTTAATTAAAATAAACAGTTGGGTCGAATAATTAAAATCCAACAATCTCTCCCTCTAGTCCATGACAGAGGTACACCATAAAACTCCAGTCAATCACTTGGAGTTCATTCCCGTATGCTCGATACAAAACATAAGCTTCTGCTTGGTAACAACCTTGGTCAACATATCGGAAATATTTTCATCAGTGTGAATCTTTTCTAACTGTAAATATTTTTCTTCAAGTACTCCACGGATCCAATGATACCTCACATCAATGTGTTTGGTGCGAGAATGATATGTGGAATTCTTGCTCAACTCAAGAGCGCTCTGACTGTCATAATAAACGATGTACTCACTTTGCTTCACATTGAGCTCCTCAAGAAATCTTTTCATCCATATTATCTCTTTTCTTGCTTCAGTCACTGCTATATACTCAGTTTCGATAGTGGATAAAGCTACACATTTTTACAGTTTTGACTACCAACAAACAGCTCTCCCTGCAAAAGTAAACAAGTACCCAGATGTAGATTTTCTGCTATCAAGATCTCCGGCCATATCTGCATCTGTATATCCTGTCAAAACTGGCTGAGCTCCTCCGAAACCCAAACACAAAGTAAAAGTCCCTCTAAGATACAGCATGATCCATTTTACTGCTTCCCAATGATCTTTGCCCGGATTAGACAAAAATCTACTTACCACACCAACTGCATGTGCAATATCTGGTCGGGTACATACCATGGCATATATCAAACTACCAAATGATGAAGAGTAGGGAACTACTTCCATTTTCTTCTTTTCTTCACTAGTCGAAGGACGTGATCTTTTGGTGAGTTTGAGATGACCACCAAGAGGTGAGCTAACTGACTTAGCTCCTTTCATACTAAGCCTTTCAAGTACCCGCTCAATATATTTTTTCTGTGATAGCCACAACCTCTTAGACTTTCTGTCTCGAACTATCTCTATGCCCAAGATTTGTTTAGCCATCCCCAAATCCTTCATATCAAATGACTTATGCAAGGCTTCTTTCAATTTCTTAATCAACCTTGCATCCTGGCCAACTATAAGCATGCCATCGACATAAAGCAGTAAAATAATTAACTTGTCACCTGAAAAAGATCTGATGTAAACACAAGAATATGAAGTCGTCATCGTCTACTCCTAACTCGCCATAAAAGCATCAAACTTTTTGTACCACTGTCTTGGTCCTTGCTTGAGCCCGTACAAACTCTTCTTCAATTTGCACACAAAGTGTTCTTTCCCCTTTTGTTCAAAACCTTCCGATTGCAACATATAAATCTCTTCATCTAAGTCACCATGTAGGAAGGCAGTCTTCACATCAAGTTGTTCCATTTCCAAATCTTGACTAGCTACTAAACCCAAAACAACTCTGATAGATATCATTTTCACAACAAGAGAAAAGATCTCATCAAAATCAACACCATATTTCTGCCCAAAGCCTTTAACAACCAATCGAGCTTTGTACTTCATCATATCACCATTGATGTCTCGTTTGATTTTGTATACCCATTTGTTCCTCAATGCTTTTCTACCATTAGGAAGATTCACTAACTCATATGTATCATTCTTTCTCAAAGAATTCATCTCTTCTGTCATTGCTTTCATCCAATGAACTTTTTCACTGTGAATCTGTGCCTCTGAAAGACTTTCCGGCTCTCCATTAGTAGTAAGCAAAATATAGTCAGAAGTAGGATACCTAGAAGATGGTATGTGCTCTCTAGTAGACCTCCTAACATGTGATTCTTCATCTAGAATCTGCTCCCCCTGATTAGCAATCTCATCATCATGAGTAATGTCATCAACATCATCATCAGTAGAGGAACTATATTATCTCCAACAATAGGCTGTGTGGTGTTGGAGACATGAGATCAGGAACAACTGCAGTCACTCTCTTAGGCTGCTCAACTTTATTAAAGTCATCAATTGTCTGGTCTTCATGAAAAATCACATCTCTACTTCTCACGGTCTTCTTTTTCTCTGGATCCCACAATTTGTAGCCAAACTGTTCATCACCATATCCAAGAAAAATACATGGAGTACCTCTATCATCAAGCTTTGACCTATGTTCCTTAGGCACGTGCACAAATGCCTTGCACCCAAACACCTTCAAACGAGAGTAGGATATATCTTTACCACTCTACACTCTTTCTGAGATATCAAAATCTAAAGGAACAGAAGGAGATCTATTGATCAAGTAACAAGCAGTCTGGACTGCTTCACCCCAAAAAAAATTAGGTAGCTTGACTGTCTTCAACATGCATCTGACTCTGTCAAAAATGGTACGGTTAATTCTTTCTGCCACACCATTATGCTGAGGAGTACTAGATTCTGTGAACTCATGTCGAATCCCAAATTTTAAGCAATACTCCCTGAACTCATGTGAAGTATATTCTCCACCATTATCCGTTCTGAGGCCTTTCAAAGGCTTCCCTGTTTCTCTCTCTACCATAGTATGAAACTGCTGAAAACACTGAAACACTTGGTCCTTAGATTTCAGAAGATATACCCATAGTTTCCTAAAAGCATCATCAACAAAGGTAACAAAATATTTGTTTCCACCCAAAGAAGCCACATCACGAGGAGAGCATACATCAGAATGTACTAATTCTAAAATATCTTATTTTCTTCTAAAATAGCCACTAAAAGAAACTCTATATTGCTTACCATATAAACAATGATCACATCGATTTAGAGACATACCATTGGCTAAGGGAATGACTGTCTTCTTAGCTAGAACCTGCAACCTCTTTTCACTCATATGGTCAAGCCTCTTGTGCTAGAGCTCGGGAGAAGAATCTTCAACTGCATTCAACCTATTTTTACAAGCTTTCCCATAAGTCTTGTATAGCGTGCAACAAGCTTTCCCTCTAGCAATAACCAAAGAGCCTTTTGACAATTTCCATTTCAAACCATCGAAGCTGTTGTGATAACCCTGCCGATCAAGAGCATTAACTGAAATTAGATTAAGGCGCATATCAGGAATGTGCCTTACCTCTTTCAACATCAAAGTGCAGCCGACATCTGTTTGCAAGTGAATGTTGCCAATCCCTACAATCTTAGATTGACTAGTATTTTCCACTTTCATAATACCAAAATCACCCACTGTGTAATTAGCAAACAAATTTATATTTGAAGAAACATGGTAAGAAGCACTGTTATCAACAATCCATTCAATATAAGAATCACCTATGTGTAGGCACTCTTGCTCTCCACAAGCGAATATATCATCACCATCAGATACAACAGCTGTAGTGTTCTTGTCATCTTCTTTCTTCTGATTGCCACCTTCCTTTTGCTCTCTCAACCAAACTCGACAATTTCTTTTAATATGACCCTCTTTGCCACAACGGTAACAAATAACATTTTTGTCTTTTGATTTTGATCTGCCTCTTGACTTTCTGTAACCTCTTTGCCATCTATTCTTGTTCCTTCATCTATCCTCTGTAACAAGAGTCTGTGCATGATCTGAACCCGTAAGTATACTTGCAGATTTTCTTCTTGTTTCCTCATTTTGCATACTGTCTTTTACAGAGTCCATAGTCAAATCACCATCAGCAGCAGAGTTACTGACAGTCACAACAAATGTCTCTCAACTATCTGGCAAAGAACTCAAAATCAACAAAGCCTGCAATTCCTCTTCAAGAATCATATCCATAGTATCTAACTGATTTATGATATTCTAAAAATTGTTCGGATGCTCTGTCACACTCATGCCTTCTTTATATTTCATGTTGACCAAGTCTCTAATCAAAAAGGACTTCTTAGATGCGGTTTTCTTCTTAAACATAGACTCCAATTTTGACCACAATGTATTAGCATTAGTCTCTTGTGCCACATGATGAAATACACTATTATCTACCCATTGTCTGATAGTCCCAATAGCTTTTCTATTCTGAGTATACCATTACTTTTCTGTCATGTCAACTGGTTTAACCTCATCACCCTCAATAGGTTCATGCAAATCCTTACAATAAAGGATATCCTCCATTCTAGGTTTCCAAGTTATCCAATTATAATTGGTCAGTCTAATCATAGCACTACCAACCAGTTCCTCCATTTTAATCTACACAACCCAACCTGGGCTTTGATACCACTGTTAGGGAAAATACTAGATGATGTACAAATGTATCAAAATAGTTTTTCCCTTTTTTCGTGCAATTAAAATGAATATTACAATATTTCTTCTCTAGATTTATGCCATAAATCAAGAGGTAATCCAACACACCAAATAATCAACACCTTATTGGCTTACTACAATAACCATCATCTAACACAATAGATGGAACCCCAAAAATATAAAGCCAATAAAGAGAGAAAGACCTCATTAAACAATCAATGGTGGAATACAAGAGATGAAGAAGACAGCCCAAAAATTTGTGCCCAAATTTTTCTTTGCCAAACGATTGTTTTTCTTCCTCCTTTAATTTCTCCGCGTGTGATTTTAATCAAGAAACCAATAACAGCCGCTGCATGTGGAATAATCTCTGTTCTCTCTGTGCGTATGTATGTATTTCTTAGAAGGCAGCCATATATATACCACAAAGCCACAGGAATCCAATTCTAATATGATTAGAATTCTTTGACCAAACAATTGCAAGTTTGGTCCTTTTGCAAGCCTGGTCCTTAGGTTTTAATTAGAGTTTCACTTAAATCTAAAAATATTTAATTCTCATGGGCTGGACCCATTTGATTAAAATAAACAGTTGGGTTGAATAATTAAAATCCAACAATTCTTAAAGGGTTTTACGACGTTAAATAATAATCTTGGTGTTGTTTAACTTTATTTATTATTCTGATATTTATATTGCTTGGGTTGAGTTGATAATATTCATTTTAATTGCACAGAAAAAAGGAAAAATTATTTTGATACATTTGTACATCATCTAGTATTTTTCCTAACAATAAGAATGCAGTTCTTACATCCACTTGCTCTAGTTCCCAATCAAATTGAGCAACCAAGGCAAGCATAAGTCTCATAGTTTTATACTTCACTACAGATGAAAAAACTTCATTATAATCCACTCCCTCTCTTTGAGTAAAGCCCTTTGCAACTAATCTAGCTTTGAACCTGATTGGTTCACTGGAATTTGACTCTTCTTTTATCTTAAACACCCATTTACAGCTAACAACCTTTTGAGATTTTTCTTTATTAACAAGAATCCAAGTGTTATTTCTATGAAGAGAGGACATTTCCTCCTTCATAGCTTTTAACCAAGAAGCAGAATCTTTACTACACATTGCTTCTTTATAGGTAATAGACTCAGAATTTTCAATTTCTTTTCAAGTAAGTAAAAGAAAATTCATTAATCCTTCAGCTGTATATTTAGGATTTGGTTTTATAACCCTCCTATTCGTATCTCTTGTTAATTGGTAATCATCTAAGGTTGTTTCTTCTTGCTCCATGCCACCAGACTCAGAATCTGAAATTACTTCACCTATATCATTTATATCAGGTAAGTTTTCAGGTGTAGTATCTCTTATTTCACCTTGATCAGGTTCAGGATCAGGAATATAATCATCAGATTCTAAAGGTTTCACCTTAATCTGATTATCATCTTTTATAACAGTAGTTCCCTCCTTAATTTCTGATTCAAGACATGGCATTTCTAGTTCATTAAAGATAACATCCCTACTTATTATTATCTTAGCTCCTTTTTCCCCTTTTACCCACAATCTAAAACCTTTTACCCCATCAGGGTAACCTAAGAAAACACATTTTTTTGTTCTAGGATCTAGTTTTCCTTCCTTTTGATGAGTATAGGCAGTGCAACCAAAAATTTTAAGGTAAGAGAGATCAGGGAGTTTTCCTTTCCACAATTCTTCAGGAGTTTTAGACTATATAGCACTGGAAGGATATCTGTTTATTAGAAACACAACAGTAGCTACTGCCTTACCCCAAAAACCTTTAGATTAGATTGACATTTTGAAGTAGAATTTTTTCTAAAAAAAAATTCTTATTACAAGGTGGTCAATTTAAAAAGTATTTGTAAATTTTAATTAAATGATTGATAACATAACTATACAAATATTTTTGATAATTATATATTTATTTAACTAAATATTAATTATTCTCATAATTTTTTTCCTTCATATATAAATATTAATTCCCATTGCCTTTTGCATTCTACACAAAATTAAAATTGATCTTGTCAATTTCGCGAGCCAAACCGTCCATTTGTGGAAAAGTGGCATGGACGGTGGACCACGGGCGAACTTTGCTTCTAAGGCAATCCCTACGTCACCATCTCTCTTGATGACGAAACAAGAAACACATACAGTACTATCTAGGAGTTTCAGAAAATCTATCCCAAATCCCCCACCGATGAATGACAATAACTTTGAATTTTAGTACTAGTGAGTCTCGACTGCGAAACAAAATGGGGTTTTTCTTTTTATCACTATTTATTGCGTTTTTTCTTGCCGATGTTGGCCACGGACGCATAACACAATTATGGAAAGAAAATTCATATGTATCTGCAATAGGGGACCCAGGAATGAAGAACCCAAGTGCCAGATTTGGATTGGAAGCTTGGAATTTCTGCAATGAAGTTGGCATTGAAGCACCCCAAATGGGCAGCCCAAGAATGGCTGATTGTGCTGATCTTTACTGCCCGCTTATCACAGGTCCTTTATAATTTTAACTCCGTTTGTTTCAAACTGAATCTGATTTTGATTGTCAAGTATTGGAAGGAAATGTCTCATTTCTTCATATTTATTCATAGGTACTTTAATTTTCTAAAAATAAAATTGGATATTGCTGGGGAGAAGGCGCGGTTGACTTTGAAAATCGACAGAGTACATGGTTTTACTTCCAAATTGATTGATTTTCAACAATTTCCAATTTGGGGGCTCAATGTCATACTGCAAAATACAGTCCTAGTCTTGTTTTGGTAGAGAGTTTGAAGTTTTCAAATGCTGTTGATCACTCATACTAAATAAAGTAATTGAATACAATGCAACACTGAATCGGAATAGGTCCCTTGGTATGTAGCAGAACATGTAACTTTGGGTATTAAAAACACCAAAATAATGACTTGATTGCTCATTTACTACTAAATGTGACTGTAAATAGTAAATACGTAAAAATGGAATACAATCCCTTTTTATTTCCAGACTAGTCATTTTTCAGATGCTAACAAGCTTAAAAAAAGTTAGCATTGTTAGCAAGCTAACATAACTTTGAATTCCCTATTCAGGTTGTGAGTTTCTAAATCTGTTGGTAACATGTTAGAGATTTACTCGGCAAATAATTGGAAGGTTGAGGAGTGTTTTTCCTGGGAAAACAACAATGTTTCAGGGATACCATTTGGCAGGAGTTTAAACTTGTATCTGGAATTACAGAGTGCTAATTTTAGGGTGGAGTAAGTGTTGAACAGTTCAAAGTATTTGCATAAAACCATGATGATCAGTTGAGTGCATAGCAGTATTGTGACTGGTCTTCATCTCATCTTTAGAAATCAGGTCTATTATTGCAATTGAAAAGATTACTTTGATCATTCAACTTCTGATAGTCTTTTCTTCTAGAACTTCCTGTTGGTTCTTTCTGACTGCTTCCGGTGTTTGTTGTCTCTTGAGTTATATATGAAATGTTCTTCTGAGTTAGCTAACATGATGAAGTTTATAGATTGTGCTGCTGGATTACTGGATGTGGTTCATGTTCTGGCTTGCGTTTAGTTGTTTGGCTTAATTAAGTTATCACTGTGTCGTTCGCTATTAGGTGAGAGTACTAAAATCGAAGACAAAAGCTATGTATGGCACCATATGCCGGTAGTCTGGTTGCTTTGTGCAAATTCAGATTCTCTGACTGCTGTCCTAGTTAACACTTACGTGTGTCATGCATACACCATTTCACTCATTGTTTTGGACAACTTTGTCCTAAATCCATTTCAGGGTTTTGTGCTGGCCAATGTGGGATCTTGGGTGTGCTCAAATCTAAATGAACCCTAAAATAGCATGATTGGAGATTTAAAACTAGTATTAGAGTTTTAATTATCGGAAGTTGTTTTAAATTGAGTTGAATTTTGAACTGGACTAGCAGCAGTATAGCTTAGGGCTAATTTTGATAGCTTTCAGCCTTTCACCCAGCCTTCTTTGAGTCTATGGCGTGCCTATGAATCTATGATGGTGTGGAGAAGGTATTAACAGTTGAAAAAGAAGAAAGCATGTTTGAGATCTTAATTGTAACATTTGATCACTTTCCCCTGATGATGAAGTCCATGCTATTGTGATCATATTTACTATCTTGAAAATAAGTATTCTGATCTAGGCTGTTACATTTTCTTTTTCCCTTGATTTAATTTTTGCAATCCACTATACCTTTGTGTGATGCAGTTTCTAGATAGATGACTGCAGTTGTGAAAGAACTTTTTACCTTGTACTATAAATCTATAATCTAAAATCAAGTTTCTTTCAAAATTCAAATATCATATATTTACTTACTGATCCAATTTGGTATTGTGATTTGATAAATCAGATATGGTAGACAGTTTACTTGTTGATAAGAGGAGCAAGTGTAAAGTACACCAAAAGGTGAATGAATCAGACAACAGGTTGAAGGCTGGTGACGAATTTCCTGTTGGTGAGTTTAAATCATATGGAGATCCTGATCTTTATGCTGTGGAAAAAGAAATTTATCTTGGGTCTCTTTGTGAGGTCCGTGATTTTGCTGAACCATGGTACTTTTGGATGATAATGCTAAAAAATGGAAACTTTGACAAGAACACAACACTTTGCCCCGAGAATGGCAGAAAAGTTACTAAGATAGTGACAGACAGAAGCTTTCCTTGTTTTGGCGAAGGATGCATGAATCAACCGCTTGTGTACCATAACCATTCCCGAGTGGTTTATTATGGGGATAATGCGTCTTTGGTTGGGGGATTCTATGGGACATATGATCTTGATGCCAATTTGAGTGCTGGTTTTGGGGATAATTCTTTCTTCTCTGTTTCATGGCGGAAGAATTTAAGCACAAATAGTTGGATTGTATCGCAAAAATTGACAACATCGTCCAAATATCCCTGGCTCATGTTGTATCTAAGAGCCGATGCAACGAAAGGATTTAATGGAGGTTATCACTATAGTGGACGTGGCATCATAAGAAAGGTACGATATGTAGTTTGTTCTTGCTGGTTGTAAGTTGCCCATATATAGTAGTATCAAGCAGTTTCTTTTGATAGGATTTCTTGTGATTTACCAAATACTTTTCAAAATAACATTTGTTTTCTTTCTTTTAATTATGTAATTATACTCTTTTTTCCATTTAGTCTTTTATGCTTTTTCTTAAATTTACAAACTACTATATCTTGAGTCCTATCAACATTTCTATCTTCTGCATTTCTTTTTGACCTGTGTAGGCCCATTTCAAAACAATAATAATATTGAGAGATTGTGACATTGCATTTTTCCTGGCAGTTACTAGAGTCTCCTAACTTTAAGGTCCGATTGACTCTTGATGTTAAACAAGGTGGAGGGCCCAATAGCCAATTTTATCTTCTTGATATTGGAAGTTGTTGGAAAAATAATGGAGATCCATGTGACGGAGACGTTCTAACAGATGTGACTAGATACAGTGAGATGATTATCAACCCGGCAACTACAAGTTGGTGTCGTCCAGATAAACTGGTGTCATGCCCACCTTACCACATCAGTTCTACTGGGGTGATAATACATAGAAATGATACATCTCAGTTTCCATATTCTGCTTATCATCTTTACTGTGCTCCCGGAAATGCGGACTATCTGGAAAAACCATTCGATATTTGTGATCCATATAGCAACCCTCAAGCACAAGAGTTGGTTCAAATTCTGCCTCATCCTGAGTGGGCCGTGCATGGTTATCCTGCTAAAAAAGGAGACGGATGGATTGGGGATTCAAGGACTTGGGAGCTTGATGTTGGAGCTCTATCTAGTCGGCTATACTTCTATCAGGTATTATTACTCCTTCCGAAGTTTGACTTAAGAAAGACATGATAGATAGTCTTTTCCTTTCTTGTTAGGGACGGATAGTAATGTTGTTTGAGCTTCACCAGTGAACCTTTGGTTTTGGTTCTTCATGCCAGTACAAGCTTTGCTAGTTAACCACAGTTCACTGTAGACAGACTTCAAACTCGTAAGATAGGGTGATGACTAGCTGTAGTCTTGTAGACATGTTAACTACTGAACCATGTTGTTGTCATGTCAGTACACTGCGAATCCATCTTTCAAAGGAGTGAAATGTTTAATGTGCAGCCATCTCTAGACTCTGAGTCTCTGACTCTCCACTACTAAACTTCTGCTCTTTATTCTCAAATTCCAATTTCACAAGCTCTCCCTTATGTGAAGAATACCCCTTTTTTTCTCAATTGAAGCAGATTTTTGGACTCAAACAATCGAAACTGTTTAGAATTTGCTTCATAAATTAATATTTATATTACTAATCTTTATTGTTTATATGATGGATTTTACTTCTATCGCATATCTTCAAATAATTAAAGCAATGTTTAGTATAGAAATATAATACCACATATTTAGCTTTTGTTGTTATTTGATCTTGGCTATGAAAAATAATATAAATTCGAAGATTAATATGAAAAGTTTGTCGGACAAATTTAAGAAGCTGGATTTTTGTATGGCTTATTTTGCATATTTAGTCTAGATTGTGCATTTGGTCAACCAAAATGCTTTGCCTAGATGGCACCATTGTTCTTGATAAAACCTGGGGCCCAAATTGCCTCTGTTGAACTGGCTTAGCATTCTTGCTTAGCTGTTCGATAGAGGACCCTGCTACATTGGCTCTCCGGTTCAGTTGGCTGGACCAGGTGAAGTCTAATACCTATGCTTACTAGTTAACCCGGTAAAAGAAAGATTTATTTCACCTACTGATGGAAAACTACAACAAAAAGTATAAAAATATATAGCCTCATTGCTTAGCCGCCTTTATATTGCACCTTCTTCTGTAATTGCAACTATACTAAACGAAGTCCAAGTGCTTTATTTCAAATATTTTGTCAATTTGTGAGTTGATCTCAAATCTGGTCGTACAGTGAGATGAATAAAGCCATTTACTTGTTCTCTTATGCAGGATCCAGGAACAAAACCTGCAAAGCGTGTGTGGTCGTCAATCAATGTTGGTACAGAAATATATGTTAGCCCCTCGGGGGCCAATGCCGAATGGACTGTAAGCAATTTTGATATATTAGTTCCTAAAGATAGTGAAGAGGATGGTCTGGGATCTATGTGATATATGTATATATGTTTACCTCCATCTTATCCTTTATGTTCCTCCCTTTTTTAACCACATCAGGCGCAGTTAGCTACCAACGCATTTGCACGTCTGGTAGTCTAATTATACTCTTGCTTTATCCTCGAATATGGAAGGATTTTCACGGTAAGGTGGATGGGGGGCGATTGGACTTTTAGAATTCAAACATATTGTTCTTATAGTTATGACTCATCTGCTTGGTTTGCTCGCTGGTGTTAATATACAAGAATCAGTCAATATATATTTTCTTGCAAAACGAAGATATTGCCAAAAAAGTATAATCTTATTTATATATGTTTAAATTGAATCATCAATCCAAAGATAAGGAGATGATTAAAAATAATATTTACCTTTAGTTCGTTCGATCGTTATATAAAACAGTCTTACATTACACATACAACAACAAATCCATTAAGAATTATACGATTATTGGTTGTAAAGAAGTGAAAAGCAAGATATTTATGATGAGAATCAAATCAATTATGTAACTTCAACTTCAAAGTTTTATACTTTTATTACAAGATTTTACTATTTTAGTCAATAAGTACATATTGGACCACTCGTCTCTTGCATTACTATTTAGAAAAATAACTTATTATTTTTTCTAATTTTTTTTTTATTATTTTAAAATGTGTGATCCAGTCCAATACTGAGTATCATAAATGACCCAAGTGATTTGACCATTTTTCTAAAGCAAATTATTTGCAAGAATCATTGATGCATAGACGACGAGATATGAAAGTATTTTTAAAATATTTATAAATGGACCCTTAAAATTAATTTAATTATAACCCTTAGTTTGCTCAAATCATGTTCTTTGAAGTTCTAATTAATTAATGTACTATGATAACAAAAAAGAAGTCTATTATAAATTATGTTGATGTTTAGACCTTAGCTGGACATATGCTCGAGGAGTCATTTTGAATTACGCCTGGGGGGCACCAGCATGTAGGCACCAAATCAATTTTGATTGATGTTTGTGTTTGTTTAAATAAATAAAATAATATTAATGCAATGTTTTGATTAAAATTAATTGTCACAGATAATAAATCAGCAACACCTGCTCGATAATTATTTGTTCTATTTTGGAAAGATCTTTGTCCTTTTTCTATCATTATTTATAGTCGGAATCTTGTTTATTTCTAGTCCAGTTTAATTAATAATTTAATATTGAAGGGCTTACGAATAATTCTGGGTCAAGTCAAAATTTATTTGAGGTCCCACGGAATTTAAATGGAGAAAAAGTCACAACTTTAATTTGACCATGCGTACCTTAACCCGACATAGAAACAATGTATTCAACATTATATTGTAATGGACAAGTCAATAAATAAGATTTTAGTCTTTTTATTTTTTCTTAATACTATTATTTGTCTAATTTAACTTATCTAACATGCTATAATTGCGGGTCAGGCAACAAAGAATGAACATGAACTTCAACGATGCTAAGGCTTTTATCTCACAAGTTCTTAGATTAGTTTAGGTTTGTCATTTTGAACTCGAGCTCTTTTCTTGAATTTAGACTTGTAGGACAATTTATGTATTCAACTATATATGAGTCGTCATGCTACATTGAGACTTGGACATCATGCCATGTATGATCAAAGGTAGCATGAATATTTAAAAAGAAATTCTTGATGTGGCCATGCATCCTAATATTTGTTTTGAATGAGTTAATATACATGTAAACCAAGACAATTCTTCGAGTGGAGGGGTTTTATTGCTTCTTGGTGTTTTTTTTCGTTTTAACACGAATATTTTATTTTATTTAATTATTTATTTTCTTACAAAATGAATATCTTGTAAATTATTACATCAAGTGTTAAAAGTTGATTATAGCTTAATTATCCTGCATGTATATTAATGGTCAAATATTTTATAATATATATTTTATTAACTAAAGAATTAATGCAAACAAGTGTAAGGCTATCTTTCTCATTTTGTACTTAACTTCAACTTCAAAATTTTATTTCAAGATTTTAGTCAATAAGTCCAGATTCGGACCACAGACCACTCGTCTATTGCATTCCTATTTAGGAAAATAATTTATTATTCTTTTTAAAGTCAATTTGAATGTTAAATTTCCATTATTTCAAAATCAAAATGTGTGGTCCAGTGTAGTGCTGTCGAGTTCTCAGTATCATATAAGTCTGTTTGGCACAACTGTTATGAGTAGAATTTTTAATAGTAACGATTTTGGTAGTAGAACTTTTGTTAGAAAGATGTTGATTGTTTGACTCTGAATTTAAAAAGTGTTGTGAATATGAAATTGTGTTTAACTCCATAACTATAAAAGTACTTTTCTATAAATTTTATATTTATTTGATTAAACAGTAATTAATTATTATATATCTCATATTTTTTTATAAATACTATTATTTCATATCCTGTAATAACTATTAAAATTAATCTCTTAATTAAATTATATATATATTATTTTACTTAAAATTAATTTACTTAAGTCAAACATATTAATTATGTGTAATTTATATTATTTTATTTAACACACCAACATACATTTTTTACTTTATAGTATAAATTTATGAATTAGGTTAAATAGAAAGTTTTTTTTTTTTTTTTGGAAATGTATTAATGGTAATTTGTTAATTTTTAAGTTTCATTAAATGTTAATTGCAACTTATCATAAAAACCCAAAATTAGAGAGAATCTCAAATTTTGAGCTTCTTTAAAATAGTCTTTTTTAACAAGTTTTGTTAGTCAAAAAGTACTTATTGATTTTAGTCAAACAACTATAAATTTAATTAAAAGTACTTTTGTTTTTAAAAAAGTGCTTTTAAAATTCAAACACACTTTAAATGTCACACGTGATTTGGCCATTTTTCTAAAGCTAATTATTCGCAAGAAACATTCATGCATAGACAGAGGTGGATCTAGGGTTGAAGTTCAGCCAGGGCGGACATTGGCCGATGCTTGTAAAAAAATAATGTAAAAATATTTTTAATAAATACATAACTTATCAAACAACAAGAAAATCATATAATAGTGAAATATAATTCGATACAAGCCGTAATAATACTAAAAATTGTTTAGTACAACTCCAATTTCAATTTGTGAGACTAGATAACTGCATTCTCTGAGATCGCATAGTCTGAAACTATTTCAAGATCGTCTCATTCTCTATTTCTTTGAATATCCCCCAATTTGAATTGCAGACTAACATATTCAATAAAAAAAGAATTGCAGGCTAACAAACTGATGGCGTAGAGGACCTAATTTTAGCTTATCTGGACGCGATGGATCGTAATTGTGATTCTTTAAAGAAACGGGCATAGATTTCACATACAGACTCAGAATTTCTATTATAATATATTTTCGAGATCGTCTCGACGAGATTTGAAATTTAAATTGAAGTTCAGTGGCTTAGAGCAGGTTTAAGATTTACACCGCCTATGCTATTGACGCTTAGTAATTGACACGTTATGCACTAACGTGGCATGCTACTATGATTTCGCCTCCAATACTACGTAAGAAAAAACTTAAAATAAAGTCAAATATATGGCAAATAAAAAAAAAGAGAGCAAGAGTTCTAATAAATACTTTCTATATTCTTGAATTATGAACCTTTCTTTCCTAAATTATGCAATTATTATATTAAAAAAAAATAAAATCTTACTTAAATATTTATTCATGCAATTACTTTATTTTTTAATTTCTCAAATTGAGCACCACAAATGAGATTTTGAATTAAAAATACACATTCTTTTTTTTCTCTCTCTCTCTCTCTCTCTCTCTCTCTCTCTCTCTCTCTCACATTTTCAACCAATAAGTTTTAAATATATAATACATATACATACACATCTCTCTCTCTCTCTCTCTCTCTCTCTCTCTCTCTCTCACATTGACACACACACATATACATATACATACACCTCTCTCTCTCTCTCTCTCTCTCTCCAACTGACACACACACATATACATATACATACACCTCTCTCTCTCTCTCTCTCTCTCACACACACACACACACACACGTTTCAACCTTTTTCATATACATATGCATAATACATACACACAGAATGCACACACCGTGCCATTCTTCTTCTCCGGCTTCATTTATCGGCTTTCCAGCGAGCCTTCTTCACCATTTTTTCGCGAAATTCCAGCACGGGCGGACGCGGGATCTCGCCATGTGATGGATCGGCCTCTGTGCATAGATGATAGATATATGTTTAGTTTTTGTTTAAACGAGACATGTCATGTTTCTAATTATTATTTTTCTTTTAAATAAAAACAAAAACAAAAAAGTCATCACCAATCAGAGATCAAAATTAAGTTGTTAGATATATAAAAGACCCCTAAAATCAACTTAATTAATGTACCATAATAATAATTTTTAAATAAAAAAAGAAATAATGTAAATAAGAAACAAGTTTTTCCCCACTTTTGGTCATCCCACGACTATGATCATTATTTGAGGAAACTTGTACAAAAAATTATTAAAGAAAATAAAACACAATTTGTAGAATGATGTTGATGTTTTTACCATGACCAGACATACGGTCGAGGAGTCATTTTGAATTATGCATGTTGGGAGTTGGGACCACCTCTAAAATTAATTATTAAACTAAATAAATCAAAGTTTAAGTGATTAACCATGAACTTTAATTTGATGTTTTTATTAAAATTAATTGATGAGCAACACCAACGTTATAAATATTATGTACAAGTTTTTTGTCCTTAATTTGTTTTTCTAACAATATTTATCATCATCACTTTTATTATAGAATCTTGTTTGGTTTTGGTCGACTTAATTTAAAGTAAGTATGCATCATCGACTTCGTTTCCCCTTGATATATATTATCCTTAACGAAATTAAAATAAAATAAAATCTTTTGATATGATTAATTGCTCAATATTAAAAAATCTCTGCTATAATTTCTTGTTTTCTAGTCTGCCTGGTTGAGTCCAAATTTCTTTGAAGATTACTTCATAATTGTTTAACGATGCATATGTTGTATAGTGGCTATTAATCTCAATAAGAATCATGAAATGACCAAAAATAAGATAGGAACATTTTGAACTCCTTTAAAATAATTGAAAAATCGCTTAAATCTACTTATAATTAGCTTAAGAAAATTTATCATTGAAACATGCTTTAAATAGCTATCCTCAACACTCAAGTAAGCATTACTTCAACCCCTTAACATTCTTCCTTGTATCTCCTTAGATGCAATTTGGGAAAAAATGTTATGTGTACAAAGTTCCAACCTTAGAAAGTGTGCCATTAAGTGACATATAAATAGGTCACAATTAAGACAACACTTAAGAATGTCAAATTACACTAATGCCCCTAGTTTAATCACAATAATATGCACCATTTTTCTTTGAATTTATTGTAGTAAATCAATAAAGTCCTCTATCTATTTTGGAGTCAAGAGATGGACCAAACCAGACTCACAAGACCCGGCTTCAATAGATAATGTCTCTAAATTAGTCAACTCTTGACTAATTAGGACTTATCAATTAATTCCGGTTCATTCCACTAAATAACCAATAGAAGCAAGTTATAATCCGATAATAATATCATCCAATCATCATGCCACAATTCAAATCCACTATGAACGCATCACAACATAGAGTACAACGATCTCGTCGTCAAACTATTGAACTCAGATTTGATTGTCTACTAGAAAATCCAGCTGAGTGATGATCGTCTCAACTAAATGATTAATGAATTCTCTTTTGCAAGTAAATTATCTGAAATCGTTTCGTCCCGATTCTCAAAATACCGAGATCGATCTTCAAGATCGCACTCATTGGTATCTCAAAAAACTTGAGCCTAGCAATTAAAGGTACATTACGTGCTTAGGATTTAGGTGACTTGTTCGATGATCAAGTAGAGTCTTATTTCTAACGATCACCAATAAGTCATTTACACGGTCTCGTTAAATGTGCACCGAACACATCATCATTCTTACTTTTCAGATCTAGACAAATCTCAATAAGAACAATACAATCTTATTAAGATAAAGCGTCCAACTTTATCTACCGATTGCAGAGTCTTTATGCACGACTTGGGGGGACTTAAATGAGCATTATAAATAGTAGATAATGGAGAACCAATAGGGTGGACAATTGGAGAGAAAAACATCAAAATTACATAAATTTAAGCTTCCTAAAGTGAGAGTAGAGATTGAAGATTACAAAGTGAAGATTGGGTGTTTGTGCTTCAAGCTTCAACATAAATCTCTTCAACTCTATCTTCTTATCAATAATTGTCGGTTATATACTTCATCTTATATAATTTAATGATTTTATGTAATAAGATGATGACTAGCTAATTCAATTAGTTGGGACTAAAGACATAGCTTAGTTCATTTTTTAAATTCAATTGCCGAGTTGTGAATCTAATTATGACTTCTGTTACAGATTCGAAATTAGTACAGTACAAAATTGTTACAGAAAACTAAACTGAAACTTGAATACAAGAAACAAAAAAAACGTAAAAAAAAGATATTTATCAAGAACACCAAATAAATTCACTCCCTTTTAGCATCAACTCAGAGAATCGGTCACAGCACGTATATCATCGGATTCAGGAGCTTGTTTTACGGGCATAGCATATCACTCATAGTCAGAGGTCACTCATTTCCTTAGACCATCCAAGAACTCACTTAAGAGTACAAGATCAGCCAAGAACTCACTCAAGAATACACCCAACCTAAAGTTACTGTTCACCGAAAATTACTCAAAACCTAACAACTCCCATAGAACAACTAATCACTCAGGGAGTGATTATCTTTCAGAGAAAACCCATTATTGATCACCCAAGATCAATAATCCCAGAAAGAAGAAGATGAAGAGAACAGAATTGAGAAGAGAGAGAGTTCGGTTGATCAAAGGGGTGCAAACCTCAAGACGTATTGTGAATAGTGCTGCCAAGAGTGTATTATAAGCCTCCTCACCTTTCCCAGCATCCAACGATGCATATTAGTCCACTTGTCATCATCAGGTGTAAAACGTGAACACCACTCAAACTCGTGAACTTGGAGAAATGCACTTTTATCTGATAACAACTTAATTAAGCTTGCACCATATAAACTCACAACTTCAAATTTATTTTGTATCGTTAATTTAATTTATTTTCATAAATCTAGTCAGTTTATAATTTGTTTTGAATTCGTGCCAAATCTGACATGTAGAACACCAATTGAGCTTTAACGATAAAAAAGTCATAAATTTACGTAAGAGATAGAAATATATTTCTATAATTTGTGCGATCTTTGTTTGAATGCACTTATGTAGGTAAAAATTCACATAGAGATATAGTGGATTACTTATTTAAGTAGGTTTGACCATACTCAAGAGAGATTACTAAATAATTTAGATAAATTCGATTGTCAACACAGTTGAAATAAATTATTATAGCTCGATAGACAAGTTAAACATCATGACACTTTTAAAATCATCAAGTTTATTTTTGATTGTCTATAACCTTAATTAAATTTTTAGTTTAGTAAACATTACCAAACACTTCCTTGTTCAATTTTTGCATCGATTCAAATAAAAGTTAGGATCAATAATGTCAATAATAATAAGCACAGTCCACGTGGGAATGATACTTTATTCTCTTCTATATATATTACTTGTCGTGATATTGTAGACTTGCAATTTTCAATGAATAAGATTCTTGCGTCATTGCCGGGATTATTGTTATTTATTATTGATTTTATTTTATTTTTTCTTCTTTTATTATTTTATAGTTGCAGATTTTCTGGGCTTAATGATTTAACAAATTTTGACAACAAACCAACGAAGAAACAAAGAGAATCAAGAAAATCCTAGAAGTGCTTGTTTAGTATATTAGACAATATATAAATTTAATTCTTTTTCATTTTTTAATAATGTTTTGTGTTATCTAGTTTAACATACTTAAGATGCTGGAATTGCATTATTGATCATATCTCGATTTTATCTAATGTGTGCATGCTGCAGATCGATGCTGAGGCTTTTAGCTCGGCAATGTTTGAATATCGATCTTACAAATAGACAAATTTTTAATTTGACTTAGGTTTATTTATTATTTTGAAATTGGGTTCTTTTCACGAAATTGGACTTGATTTTTTTAATTTATTTTTTAACAAATTGGACTTGATTGACTTCCAGTCCACTTTATGTCTGCCAATTATGAGTCTACCTGGAGACTTCCACATCTTGCTATGTATGATTAAAGGTAATAATAATTCTAAAGAAATTGTGAAAACATCAGTATGACTTGCTATGTGAGTTCTTTGGTAGTGATCTTCTTCTACAGTGGGAACGAGTTATAACATTAACTGGATACTTGTTAAGTGGGTATTGGATAAATATTTAACTTTAAATATTTAACATTTTTACTTGTCCAATACCATTGAACAAGTGTCCAGTAAGTGTTATAACTCTCCTTCACCGTGGGGGAGAGATCACCACCCTTGAGTTGTAAGAGGTAAGAATATAATTTCATACCCATATACTTGGGAAATGCATATATATTATAATTTTAAATGGTCAAACATGTTTGATAGGACCACAACTTACAATTCACTTTTTATTTACACATTTGCTTACAACTTATAATATAAGGGTCCGTTTGATTGCAAGGAAATTTCTATGGAAAAAGCATTTTTTCCATCTATTTTCCAACTAAGTGCGTTTGATTGATTAATTTTTTCATGAAAAAAGCTTTTTCCCACCTATTTTTCAACTACGTGTTTGATTGATTTGTATTTTTTTCAAGGTAAAACGTTTTTTCATTTACTTTAAAAATGCAACATATTACTTGAAAACAATGAAAATGTTTTTTTAGGAGGGGAGAATGTTTTATTTTTTATAGAAAATTTGTCTTTATTTTCCAATTAACAATTTTTTGACAATTCAATTCCACGGAATTCATTTTCTTTCTACCTAAATTTCTTGCTTGCAACCCTAAGTATTTAAAAAATAATTTCAGCATTACCAAACAAAGGCTTATTTATACGTGTATTAACATTATTTGTATTTTATTCATCGAATAGTTTTACGTGCACTCTAAGTAGCTTTTGAACAGTCAAATTGTCAATTTTCGTCCATTAATTTGACATCCAACTACTATAAATTAATCAAAGATTAGGAGACTAATACGACAAAAAATTGATTGAGCATCTAAGTACTACGTAAATTACTCAAAGGTCGAGAATCCGTGCAATTAATTTCACTTTATACTACGTAAAAATATTTTCACTCGACCCTTATTGAGTTATTGAGTTGATTTTGACCACAATCTAAGAAAAGAAACAGAAGAAGAAGAAAAAAATATAGGAAAAGAAATAGAAGCTGATTAGATGCTTACATGCATGCATGTCTCTTTACACTGCAAACCCTAGAAAGTACTTTTTTTTTTTTTTAAAGATTCTCTGAGGGTTTTCTGAATTTTCATATAATTAGTTGCATACAAATGTTAATGAGTGCTATTGCTTAAAAATAAGTAATTAGAAAGAAAATAAAACATAATCATCTTAATTAGCACTTAATTATAATATATTTCATTTCATGCAGCATTTCCTTCAAAAAGAAAAAAGAAAAATCAAAAAATCCTTGGCATGATAGTTGGAACAGACAACTTCCAAATGCAGGCGTGTATAGTGACTTTTACGTAGAGTGCACCAAACCCTAATCTGCCAAAACTGTAAAATTGTAGTGAATACATATTTTGCCCTCACCTCGAAAACCCATTATCTGGTGAAGGTAGGGTTTGTGTATATAAAAGAAAGAGGGCATTTCAGTCCAGTTGCAAAAGGTAAAGATATTGCAATTTTGGGTAAGAATATACATTGCAGTGCTGCTAATAATCACTTGCCCAAAACATCATGCATCGTTTATATCTGGAAAAAAAGCCATTTCTTTGGGTCATTTTCCTGATCAGCTCATCCTACCCTCTCTATTTCTCTCTCTCTCTTTATGCCGAGCTAAGCTAAAGCTAGCCATATACAAAGAAAGAAAGATAAATAAACTAAGGGCTGAGATTTATTGAATTAGAGGGTGAGTTTGAAGGGATTCTTTGAAATCCGTGTAAGCTTCGGAAAGCATTCAACTCGCCGGAAAATAGAAATATTTTCTAAACAAGCAAGGTCTGTGTGTGTTATAGATGATGATCTTCTTAAGGGAAATTTTTATTTTTGTGTTATTTTCTTTCCCTTTGCTCCATGCGGTTTGTTTACAGATTCAAACATTTTTCTCTCTGTTAGTGTGTGCAAGAACAGATCTGCATCCAGAGACCACAGGAGCTTTTCGTTTTCAACATGAAACGTTTTATCCCTAAATGTTTTCTCTCTAGTGGGTAACTTGTTTCAAAGAAATGGTTTGAATCAATATGATTCAAATTTTTATTTTTTTTATTTTTAGTGATGATTAACTTTTCTACCTACAAAGTTATCTCCTTTTGTGTAATTATTATTCATAAAATTTTCCAGTTTTTCTGTAACTTGCTTCTACAACTTCTTACACATGTAAAGACAAAGCTAGAGAGGGGAGACAGAGACAATTTTGATCATGCATACATAAGTCGTATTTTCTTGGGACATATAGATCCAGGTTTAATTATTCGGCTGATGATGTTGATCTGCAAATTCCCATGCTTTTCTTCTACTGCTATTTTTTTATTTTTCTTTTTTGTGTACACCAGTTCAAGATCTTCACCATATGGGAATTTTCAGCTGGTGTATTTCCATTTACAATTTTTTTTTTCTTTTTTGTGTGAGTTCCATCTACTGATGTTTCTGTAGAGGTGTACTCCTCTTTTGGTTTTGATTTTGAGCTGTTGTCAAGATTGCTTTGTGAAGTGCTATGTTTTAAATTTGAAACCCCTTTTACAAAGACTAACATATTGTTTGACATTTCTGTGTGTTGTGCTTGTTTAACTTGTTTAGATCTCCACATAAAAACCATTCAACATCTCGTGTATAAAAATCCACATATCTTTAGATCTCCACATTCTTTTGTGTGTGTGTGGGTGCCAGTATTTGATCTTTTTGTGTTTATAATTACAGATCTTTGAAATCCTCAATCAGCATTATTTTACAGCAGGAAAAAAGCCTAAATTTTTGAACCACCAGTTACTTTAGCTGGAGATTTCAATTAATTCTTGAAATTAAAAAATAAAATGATCTGTAATTGTTTTTGTTCCATAGAGATTCTTGGAGAATTTAAGAAATTTTTTACATGGAAATATTGTTTTCAATTTCTAGGGTTTTGCAAAATGGGAAGAGGAAAGATTGAGATAAAGAGGATCGAGAACAACACCAACCGGCAGGTGACATTCTGCAAGCGAAGGAATGGACTACTGAAAAAAGCCTACGAACTTTCAATCCTCTGTGATGCTGAAGTTGCACTGATTGTTTTCTCTAGCCGTGGACGCGTCTACGAGTATGCCAACAATTGGTAACTCTCACAACTCAATTCTCAATGACTTTAGATTTCTTCAGTAAATAATTTTTGCAGGAAAATACGATTTGCACGTAAGTTCCTAGCTCTTAATATACGAGGGCATAACAATTATTCATTTTAATAATTATTTGATGAACAATTTTTCTGTGTTATTGAAAATTTTGAGAAATACACAATTAAGATTCTATAGTGAAGTACTTTATGTATTCATAAATGCATGCTGTTACAATACTGAGAGTTCATTGAAAACCAAGATGAAAAAGAACTCCTTATTATACTGACATTTTCTGCAAGCTCTCACAGAGTTTGGATCAGAAATGGATAATGAAAATAAATGGTGGAAATAACTTTTTTTTTTCCTCATTCTATTTTGCTGATATAAAATAAAAAAAAATAAAAAATCTATTCCAATATGAAATTATGAATAGAATGATTCTTTAATTTCAAAGTGAAAAATGTCTTGTGTGGGCACATCATCCAAGAAAAATATGTTGTGTTCACAAGTGCAGTTAAGCCTGATTTTGTTTCACATATTTGTTGTTTGTGACTTCCAGTTTGCCTTTGTTTTCTGTTTTCAAGGTTTCCAATTATAGCTTTACAAAGCACCCCTAATCTTTTGATAGTATTTGTGTATCCAGCATTCAATACTCTATACTTCTTTGTCTTTCCATTTCCATCTTAACCTATCAAGGACACGAAAAGCCTAGATTCTAGGGTTTCTTTATTTCCAGTGATGAGAAACAAGCATAAGAAAGATAAAATTTTAATATATATATTTTTATTTTTATTTTATTTTTTTGTGGGAATAATTCTTAAGATCAGTTTTGGAATTTGGACCAATGATTGATTTTTTTCTCACCTACAATACATATCTAATACTCCTATTTATACAACATTTTTATACAAAGATATACGTGAATCCGAGATACATGTATTCTTCTAGTACATTTAATTTTATGTATATGATCATGAATTCTATATATAAAATAGATTCATGGTCATTCTTGTTGATTCCATCTTATGTGATTAGCGTGTATTCATGATATTCGAAATAAACAATTATGTGGAGTAATATTGTCTGTCCCAAAATTGACATCACCTCTTTTGTATCACTACAAAGACATAATTAATAATCCCAAATCTCTATCTACTTTTCTTGTACTAGGATGTTTTCTTATCTGAAATAATATTAAGTGGCATGTAAGATTTATTTGCCCCCACTAAATTCAACAAGATGTCTCTGATCTATATATATATCACCTGCAACTATTCATTGCCTCTTTTATCTTTGCAATTGTCAACGTTTCACTTGAGCCATCATTTCCATTTCTACCTTGCTTTCAAGATTTTTGCAATTGTTTTTAAATTTCTACATAGTATGACTTGCAAGTTAAAACCAGACCAAACTTTCAAGAAATTCTTCCCTCGATCACTAAACGTTATATATATTGAACTTCAACCGAAGCTAATTTTATAAACACATGTTAATAAGTCTCCTTTTCTTTTTGATTAATTAGGTCTTAAGATATAGATAGAAGACATTAAGTAGCAAAAAGTAGTAGTGATAATTTGATCTGGAAGAAGTTGTAATGGGAAGTGCATATGGAAATACCTTTTTTTGGTAGGTGAGGTCCCAATGATTTGCACACCTCTCACATCAAATTTGTCAGCTTTCATTGTTTGAATTCCTCGACCACATATTTCACTTCGATGTCTCCTAGGTTTTGTATCATATCTCTTCACGCACTCGGGTCAACCATGCTTGCTTATGAATCATCCTAGGAAAATCTATTTCACATAGATAATATTGTTATTCAGCTCCAGCCACTTCCTAGGTCAACGGTTCTTCTTTCGTTCTCTATTTCTATTTTGGTTGGACAAAAATGGTCGAGTCTTCATTATTAGAGTAACACCTCAACCACTCGAGACGAGGGTGGTATTATTAGATACACCAATGACATGTTGGTAACATGAATTGGACAACACTCTACGATATTAAAGAATTTAAAATTTTGTATTGCTTACCAAATATTTCTCAAGAGAGTTACACCTATGCATTTGATTTTCTCTTTGTGCACTTCCATTGTACAAATGACAAAGATAAAGATATAACAATGATGATTGAACCTAGAATTAACACTAATTCAAGCCAATAAATAACTCTATAACATAAAATCAACACTACAAGGTTGGTGAATTATTTAGGTGACTATTTTTGTTGATTTTCTGGTGAATATGCATGTACACTGTATTTGTATATACTTATGATGTATGTGTTTGTAAAGGAGCTAATGAAGAATTGATACATAATTACTCCCCCACCCTCCAATTTGATGTATATTTCCGGTTATATATGTTGAATAATTTCAATATCTATCTATGTGCAGCATTAGGACAACTATAGACAGGTACAAGAAGTCAACTTCAGACAGCGCAAATGCATATACCACTCAGGAGATTAATGCCCAGGTAACATGAGGTTGTAATAAGCACAAAATTAAGTATGGACGCACGAGTCATTAATAAATTAGTGCTGGTTTGGCGTGGATTATAAACTAAAAAATAGTTTATTTAAGTAATTTTTTTGACTTTTCAAACCAAATAAAGTGTGAAATAACAAAATTGTCTTTAATTAACAAAATGCTAATTCAAACGATTAAGGACAATTTTGTCATTTCACTCTCTATTTTATTTTAAAAGTAAAAAATAGTGACTCAAATAAACTATTTTTTTGTTTATAATCCACACCAAGGGCCCTGATCTCCTGCCCACTTGGGGGGCAGGAGATCAATGCCATCCACACCAAACATGCAAATGCACAAATCAAATTTAATTTTGTGGGTTTATAGAAAGAAAGCATCAATAAGAAAGGAGTAAAAAGATATCCAAGTTTTTGTTAATCTTTCATTTTATGGCTTGAATGCAGTTCTACCAACAAGAGTCGAAGAAGCTGCGCCAGCAAATACAGATGCTCCAGAGTTCCAACAGGTAATCTCTCATCATTTAACTGATGAAAAATGCACCCCTTAAAAAGAATTTCCACGGGGAAGAAAGCTGCCTACCTAATTGAAAATATACATTTCAATCATCTGCAAACTAAGACGATCACAAGACTCGTGTATACATAAGTTTCTTTACAATTAGGCCTACAGAAAACGAAACCAAAGAAAGAAATCATTTCTAAAGAACTTTTTGAAGGAGTTTTTTAATTTATTATGTGTGTTGTGTATTATAATATAGTGAGTACATATCAATTAATAGGTCTTAAAATCTCCTTCAACCATACACTATCATGATGCATGAGTTACATAATTCAGAATATGAAATACTTGAATCAATCATATGTTCAAGCAGCAGAAATTTTGTAAAATTATATTAATTAGATATACTGTTTAACGGGAGTAAAAGTTTACAATCTTCCTCACAGGCACCTCATGGGTGAAGGCTTGGGGTCTTTGAATGTGAAGGAATTAAAGCAGCTGGAAAGCAGGCTCGAACGAGGCATAAACAGAATCAGATCCAAGAAGGTAAACAGCATATATATGATATAACAGCCATTTCTCCTTCATCAAGTGTGTAATTATACAAACACATACACACATACCTTGTATGTTCCTTTTTCTTCCTCATACTAATCCTTGATAGTTATTGTTTCACTTGGACAGCATGAATTGATACTTGCTGAAACTGAGCATTTGCAGAAGAGGGTAATTCTCTTAAACAAATACTTTACATTGTACTACTGTTGGTAGTTTAGTAGCAAATAAATCTTTTTATCGTCTAATCTTTTTGGTCTTTCTTAAATTTATGATTGCCATTACTTCTTTTCAAACCTGTCTTGTCAATAGGAAGTTCAGCTGGAGCAGGAAAATGCCTGCCTCAGAGCAAAGGTAATCTTAGTTAACAAATGAAGAAAACATTAACTATCAGAAGTGTCAATGGCTATAAAATCAAGAAACAGCTGAAAACGAAACAAAAATCCCGATAAAAAGGGGATGACACGTTAGGTGCAGATGACTTAAATGTCTATACTGATTCTTGATTCTTTTTAGCCTAATATAGATAGCTCCCACATTAGCCGACTGAAAGATTTCTGAAAAAAAATAGGATTTTTCGTGCCTTGTAAAATGATAATATTTTTCACGATTCACTGAAATATCCTCAAAAATCCCAGGTAGCAGAAACTGAAAGGCTTCAGCAACTAAGCATGATGCCTAGTGGACATGACTACAACGCGATCCAGGCATATCTTGCTCGCAATCTTCAACTGAATTTGATGGAGGAAATGCCTCCAGCACCTTATCCTACTCGTGACAAGAAGATCCTTCATCTTGGGTATGTATTTCCTAGTTTTCTGAATTCTTCTGTTTATCTAAGACGTTAGGAAATCTCAATTGGTACAAGAGAAAAAATGATATTAATTTAAACTCAATGGGATCCTATAATACATAGTATGATTAAAACTCAATTAAGGTGAAGAAACTTTGCTCAAATAATGATGTCAGTATTCTTAATTTCTTAAAAATATGCAGTGACTGAGTATATATGTAGTAGCAATTCAAATGTCCTTGGACCTTGGCAGGAGAAGATTGTCAGAAAAAATTGAATATTCAAATTAATTTTTCATTTATGGTTTATGATTGTCTGTACAATAGTAGAATCATAATACTTGTGATTTCTATTCTTCTTGCTATATATGCAGGTAATGTCACGGGAGAATGTGCATATTGGGGGTAGATAAGTTTCAAATAGCATATAATTTAAGTATTTTCTTCTAGCATTTGATGAACATTATGGTCTTGAGACATTTATCAGTTATTTCAAACCTCTGTCGTGTGCAAGTGTCCATTGGATGTCATGTCTTGTCCACCTTTATCCTTCGTATTAGTAAAGTTTCACTTTTGTGGTTGACTTGGTTAAAAATGCATAAAAAACGTTTATCTTCAGTTATTACTAGTCATTCTAGATAATTCCATGACTGTTACTCAACCAAATACACAATAATTGTCCCAAAAATGTTGTGATCGGACCTTTAGAGGTTAATTAGACAAAGCAGAACAGAACGCAAGTTTTACATTGTTTAGTATTGAGTCTAAGATCTATTCAATTGGAACACAATTCTCACCACACTACATCTTATCTAATGGAGATATGTAGAAACCCAATACACAATAAATAAAAATTATAATAGAAAACAAATAATTGACAAGCAGTCAATTTATGCATTTAAGGTTTTGAAACTAAAAGTAGTGAAATGTAGATCTTTTAATAATAATAAAAGAAACTTAAAAACAAATTATGAATAAATAAATACATGCCATTGAACTTCCATTCACTATACTCAAAACATCTGTACATTGTTTATATTTAAAAGAGGCTGATGGTCCACAATTTATTTCAGATATCGGTGTTAAGAATATTGTTTCGTGTTTCAAGATGGTTTAGTCCACATTATTAAGTATAGATTGTCAGAAAATCATTTATACACTAAACATGTCTTAGATAGCTTTGATGTAGTTTGACAGGAACCTAGCAGACATCAATGATCAGTGATCAAGTCAAATTACATAGTACTAATCTAAAAAATCTATTTTGGCTAAGTCAACAAATAGTCAATGCCATAAAATTAGTTGAACTCTGAAAAAGCTACGCGATTAATAAATTACATCGTTAGCTGTTTAAACCCCATTCACCATACTCAAATATATCTACATATTGAATATAAGTAGAACAGAACCACACTATACACAGTAAATAACCAATCATATAAGCAGATAAATGTTGGAAAGAAACTTCCCAAAAACTCATAAAAATTTAGAATCTTTAAACCTTAACAGAAGGTAAAAGCACAGTAGATTAAGTACTACTCCCCCAAACATATTATAAATATAAGACCCTTGCAATCTTCTCACAATATTGAACATTTAATACTATTTCGAAAACCTTCTAAATCCTCAAGACGCTTCTGATCAAGAATAACCTGATTTTGCATCTCATGTAGCTTCCCCACCAGCTTATGTATTTCCTTCTCTGCATTCAACCGTGCAGCTTTCTCTTCAGACAACAGTTTTTCAAAACTTGCATCGGTCTCCTTTAGGTTTGAGATCTGGAAACAATATTTTCAACGTAAAGAAACCCAAAATGTTCTAAGTACACAAGACAGATGTAGCAAGTTCTTTATTATAACAATAAAGTATTTTTCCACTGGCATTTGAGGAAAAGCTGTATTTCTATACTTATCAACATTGCTACCCATTAAAGTCTCATATGAGCAAGGCATGAAAAGTTTCTCAAAGGCATTTGACGAGTAGGTAATTTTAGGATACTAATTAAGCTTTGGAGGCAACTCAAACAATGTAAATTGATTAACTTTCAAACTTAAAGTTAAATGCCAAATTTAGTATCAGTATCAACATTTACTGGCAATGCTACACCAAAGTAGTGATGAACATAAAAACGAAAAACAACAAGAACTCACCCGATATTTAAAAAATAACTCATTTGTGTATGGTTTTCCATCATTTTTATCAACAACTTCATTTACAAGGCAAAGAAGTTGATCCAATTGTTTAGATTTCTTCAATTTATCTTGTGTCTTGTTATCAAAGAGAACCCGGCAATTACCACACATTTCAACAATATCCTGTATTAATCAATAACAATTATTAATTGCAGAAAGAACATCCAGGAATACTTAGACCATTAGAACTACAGAACAGCTAAAATCACGACATAATGAAACTAGACTGATAACATACCTTCAAAGGCTTTGGGCAGCTACTGTTCAGGTAATCATCCAATGTCAAACTTTCAAGCTTATCACCACCAGTGAAAACTAGTATCATATGGTCAACAATTTTGCTACCAAACAATTCCTGCAAGCTCTTAAAAGCATATTCTTCTTCTTTTGAAAAGCGATTCCCGATAGACAGAACAAAAAGAACAGCATGAATACCATCGTTTGCCATATCTATACATTTAATAATTTCTTTTTCAATACATTCTGATTCAACAGAAACATCCAGCAAACCTGCATTTTTCTCAAGTTAAAAATGCATTGAAGTTACAGTAAAAGATGTACTAAGAATAATCATATTGTGTACCTGGAGTGTCTATCACATTCAGTCCCCGACCATCTTCCAATTCCATTGTGTGCATGTTACAAGTATGGGTAACAGAATTCAAAGCAAGCATAGACTCAAGTTCATCTCTTTGAAGGATGCTATTTCCTGTTGAGCTCTTTCCGTTCCCAGTTTTTCCCACTAAAACTACAGTTCGAACCTCATTGGAAGGCCAAAACTGAAGATAATCACTGATTGCACTTCCACCCATTTTGAGGACTCAAATTATCTGCCAAACAATCCACACAAAAAAAAAAAAAAAAAAAAAAAATCAACAAGACATCTGTAATAGAAAGTACTCAAAATGCTGCAAGAATAGGGAAGCAGGGTTGCATATCTGAAGACATTCATATGCATAATACATATAGAGAGGCTGACATTAAAACCTAGAACCTTGATAAAAGTAAAGAAAAGCATAAACTTTGAGTTGGAGACAATCCAAAACCTGAAACTTCATACCCAACAAGAAGTGCACATATATACGCGATTAATAAAATTTAAATTTCAGATTAATACAAGCATATGATGGAAAAAACAAGACACAGAATATGAATCATGATCATGAGTAAGCAGGCAAGAGATTGGAAGAATAGAAAAATGTATAGTACAACAATATTAAAGTATACGCATATGTCTAGCCCATTGAAAACAGAGTCAGATTTGAGAAAAACCTCTGCGGCTAAGTGACTCTGCCATGTTTGATAATGAGATCATTGTACAACAATATTAAAGTATGACCATTCATAAGGAACAATTGTAATGTAAGTCATATTTTGTATTGTTATATTATTATATTGTTTTATATTATTATACTTATTAATTTCTGTCCGCACTGAAAAAAATTTCGGGCTCCGCCCCTGATTGTCTTCCATCATGATCATGAACCTTACTCTCATACTTCACAACAATTCACTGTCCTAAAACCCAACTCTGGAAGGAAATGGGAATTGGTAGGCAATTTCTTATGTTCTGTGTGAAATAATTTACTCGACATTGGAAAAAATTGAGCTTTACTGTCACAATTCATTGACATCCCGAGCAAGCTGTAAACTCAAAACTTTCTGCTTAATGGCGAAAATTTCCACCTCAAAGCTTTAAATTTTGTTATGTTTTCTTATTAATGAATAACAGTCCCATTAACAAGGCAGAAGATTGGCTGACATTAGTTAATACTGGACGTTGAAATTTTTCTGAAGGCAAATGATGACAACTCATCAACCTTTTTCGCTTCTTTTTCAGTTGGCTAACATAGTAAGCACCTAACAATCAAAGCTCAAATTAAAAATTTATGCATCAAGGTTTCGCGACTAAAACATTTTAGGGAAATGGAGATATATGCCATGTCCATGAAAATCCCATATACCACACTCAAAGACGTACAAATTGGAGGCAGAACCGCAGTATATGGTTTTCAAATATTTAGTATAATTTTCAAATTAACTAGAGAACACTGCAACGAAGTGGTGATAAACAAAAACACTTTCTTTCAATTCAAGAAAAAACTCATCTGTATATGGTTTTTTACCGTCATTATCTACAACTTCATTTAAGAGGGAAAGAAGTTGCTCCAACTGTTCAGATTTCTTTGATTTATCCTTTGTCTTGTTATCGAAAAGGACACACCTATTTCCGCACATATGGAGAATCACCTATGTCAATAATCAAGATCGGTAATAATTAATTTTAGAAAAGAACATCCAATAAAATACAAGGAAAAAGAAAAATTGCAATAACTGCTGCTTATTTTAAAGATCATCATGTGATTAGGAGAGATAGAATTTAACTAATAAGGCCACTGGTAAAAGGTAAAATAATCAGCTAGTTATTTGATTGAAACAGGCCATCATTTAAATCAAGGCTCATATAATGCAAGTGAACATGGACAAAAGGAAATTAAGTGCAGATATCACCAAATAATTCATACTCTGATACTCATCGATCTTTCATTTAATCAATAAAGGCAAAGGCTAAAGCTACTAATTAACAAGATACAAATATGAAATTAGTTGGCAAACAGTGAACTGCATACACAAATATCGTATTCAAATTACTCGTAAACACAAAGTTCTTTGAGCCAAAATAGTCAAGTTCGTGATTATTCTAATTTAAAAATTTCTTTGTATTGGCATTAAATTGGTCTCAGTTACATACATTTCTTAACTAACTTCCTTTGCTTTATTAGCTCATTTACAAGATTTTGATTAGATTTAGTCAATAACTCAAAAATTATTAAGAGGAGTTATTAAGAGCATAAAACAACACTATCGGCCAACCTTCAAAGGCTCTGGGAAGTAACAACCCAAGTAATCCTCCAAAGTCTCATCATATTCTTCAATATCATCTTCACCAGTCAAAAGACTCAAAACTAATTTTGCTACCAAAGAATTTCTGCAAGTTCTGAACGAGAGCTTCTTCTTCTCTTGAAATTAACTACGAGAATAGCATGGATACCATCCTTTGCCATATTGATGCATTTAACAATTTCTTTTCCAATAAATTCAGGTTCGGCAGAAAAGTCAAACAAACCTGCATTTTTTTCAAGGTGAAAATGTAATGAAGTTGTAACATAAGAGATGTACAAAGAATATACATTTTTTGAAGATTATCACCAACTTATTTGAAGGTTCTAGATTCTTTCTTATGAAATACGTTCTCTAGAACTTTCTCTTGTGCCATATAAATCAAGAAGGATCTAGAACAATGGTGGTGCTTTCATTATTAGCACTAGAAGTTTCTAGTCTTTTTGCTAACCTCCATTAGTAGAACTTTCTAGATATATTGTAATCAAGTATAAATATGGTATGATTGTAATGTGGTGAGTGGTAATGAGTGGTGAGTGAGATCAACACAAAGAGTGAGTGTTGTGTTCCATATCAAAAATATTGTACAAGTGTTTATATAATAAAACAAGTTCTTTTTGTGTTCCAAATCCAACATTTTTCATCTCTCCCATTTTCCTCAAAGATACTATTTTCATTTCATTCAATAAGTTCACCTTATTTATTTCAGCAGCATTTTTTCAAAACTCTTCTTGGCTCTTGCTTCTGCATTATCTTCGAGGACCTCACTTTTCTTTTCTTTCAATTTGAGATTGATCAAAATGGAATAAACATATAGCCCTGTATTCTCATTTAAACATATAAATATGAATACTAGTTTACAATATGATCACTAATCAGAACCTCGAGTGTCAATCACATTCAATCTCCCGCCATCTTCCAGTACCGTTGTCTGCAGTTCGCAAGTAGTAGTAACACCAACAGAACTAGACATCGATTTTAATACCTTTTCTTGTTATTACTGGTGCTTCTTTAGTGGCTTTTGAAAATTTCTAAGATGAAGAGCCATGTATGAATTTTCAGAATATGTCCATTTGCAAATTTTTGATGTCTTTCTTGAAGTTTCCAATTAGTTCTTCTATTTGAAACAAATTTTCAAAATTATGGTTTTGAGACATGTATGAATATGGACTATAGTATTTTAAATGTGCTTTGTATTATGAAACATGTATTAAAAACCATCATCTTCCTAGATCATCAGTTGTGAACTTGTGATAGATAATTAATTCTACTGCTATTACTCACCTAACGCATGCACACATAATAAAGTTCAAACGTATAAAGCTTATATTCAACTACTTCAAAACAGTTTACCGGTCCAAACCCCAACTGTGGAAGAAAATGGGAATTGGTAGACAATTTCTTACATTCCAAGTGACGCGCTAACAAAATATTTAGCTCTATTTGGTACACTATAGATTTAGCTCTTTTTGTTTGTTTGATATTGTCGAGTGTAAAATTTACCTTGCCAACCAAACCATAATGAATTATAAGCTCAAAACTTTGCTGCTCAAGGACAAAAATTTCCCGCGCAAAGCACTGAATTTTATTTTCGCTAAGTGACCATGTTAACTAGACTGAACTCTGAAGATTGGCCAACAAACACAGTTGTATGGCGTGCAACATTCACCAAACTCACAAGACATCCACAAATACAGCCCAATATACAAGATAACCACCAGTGTAAACAAATAAATGTCGAATAGGAACTTTACCAAAAACTCATAAAACTTTAGTACTCTTCACCTCAACAGAATGAAGGTAAAAGGAGAGCAGGGGGAATACACACTTCAAAGTTAGTAAGTTGATGTGTACTTCTCCCCAAATATACATTATACTTGTTATCTCATCATCATCACAATATAGAACATTTGCCACTTCCAGCTTGCTTTCGCAGCTCCTCGGTCTCCTTCTGAGCTCTCTCTAAGTGTTCTCTCAGCTTACGTATTTCATCATCTGATTTCACCTGAGCAGCCTGTGCGTTTGCTTCTGCCTTCAACCGAGCAGCTTGCTCTTCGGCCAATTGCTGTTCAAGCCTTTGAGTGGTCTCCTTTAGCTTTGACTCAACCTATGAAACAATATTTTCCACACAAACCAAAATAAAATGTTTCATAAGTACCCATCACAAATAACACCCGATAGGTATTGTAAACAAACTTGTAGCATAGAACATATTCTTGTCTTGCCAGAGTGAAGAAACCTATTAGACAAAAGAATAATTATTTTCTCATGGGTCTTTGACCGCCAGCTGTATTTTCCATTGACATACTTTCAATTCTTTAATGAACTGTTTACTTCTTAAAGGATATACGGTATAACCATTCCAAGCCAACAATCATTTTACAAGTCATACAACGTAAAATCAGATGGGTTGCCTTCATGTCAATAGCAGGAAACTAAGGGGTAATCGTGCTTTTATGATTCCTTGTAACCCATAAGTTAAACGATAGTAGAATAAGTATGCAGGCAGCAAGGGAAAAACATAAAATACCATCTCAGTTATTCTCTTAAGGTGCTCTTCATATGATTTATTAAACTGCTCCTTCAACACTGATATCTCCTGGTTGGAGTACCCCTCCAAGGAATTAACTTCTGCAGTTTGATCACGAAGTTTCATGGCTCCCTTCTGTTGATAATAGAGTTGGACACAAACTTTAGTATCCGCTAATAAAATTAACTGGGAAACAGTGCAACAAAGAGGTCATCAACATAAACACTCACCTTCAGTTCAACAAATAGCTTATCTGTGTATGGTCTTCCACCATTTTTATCGACAACTTCATTTACAAGGGAAAGAAGTATCTCCAACTGTTCAGATTTCTGGAAATTATCCTTTGTCTTGTTATTAAAGAGGACATACCTATTTCCGCACATGTTAAGAATGTCCTATATCAAGATAGTAACAATTAATTTCAGAAGAACATCCAAATAAATACAGGGAAAAAGAAAAACTGAGACAACTACTGCTTATTTTAAGATCACCACGTGAATAAAAACCAATAAATAAAACAAACAAATTTTTTTTTTTTTATAAAAAAACTTTATAGGCATGCAATGAATAGCTCAAGCAAAAGCATGCCTAATCCCACTCCTCAAAATCTTAAATTTAAACAGGCCAGCTGTTGCCATGCCATCTATTAAGAAGCACAAAACGGTTTAAAATCATACAATAACAAGTGGACCAAAGTAATGCAACATATAAAAGTAAATAGAGAGAAGATTTCCAAAAAAATTATGAGAGTAATATAATCAGCTAGTTATTTGATTTAATAAGGCCCTCGTTTAAATCAAGGTTCATTTAATGCAAGTGAACATAAACCAAGGAAAATAAAATGCAGATACCACCAAATGACACACACTGTAATTGATTTTCATTTAAACAACGGAGACAAGCCACAAAGCTACAGCTACTAATAAACAAGATAGAAATTAGTTATTAATTGAGAAATAGTAAGCTGCAGATGCAAAGATCATATTCAAGTTAGAGATATGCACAAAGTTCTTTGAGCAAAAATAGTAAAATTCATGATTATTCTAATATAAAAATCACTTTTATATTGGCATTAAATTTGTCTGTGTTAAAACTAATTAGCATACATTTCAATAGCAAAGCTTTATAAAACGATAATTTCTCCGTTACCTTGCTGTGCTTTGTTAGCTCATCTACAAGAGTTTGACTAGATACAGTCAGATAATTCAAAAATTATTAAGCTATTAAGAGCATTACACAACACACTTGATAAACAATACTTTCAGCCTACCTTCAAAGGCTCTGGGCAGTCACGACCCAAGTAATCCCCCAAAGTTTCATCATTTTCTTCAAGATCATCTCCGCCAGTGAAAACTACTATCATATAGTCGCTAATTTTGCTACCAAAGAATTTCCGCAAGCTCTGAACAGCAGCTTCTTCTTCTCTTGAAAATCGAGATCTGACAGAGAGGACTACAAGAACAGCATGGATACCATCCTTTGCCATATTGATGCATTTAACAATTTCTTTTCCAATAAATTCGGGTTCAGCAGAAAAATCAAACAATCCTGCATTTTTGTCAAGATAAAAATATATTGAAGTTACAAAAAGATATATAGAGAACAAACAATAGCATTTTATATCTCACCTTTTTTCCTCAAGAATATTACTTTCATTTCGTGCAATAAGTTCACTGTATTTTAAAAACTCTTGTTGCTTCTGCATTATCTTCCAGGACCTCACTTTTCTTTTCTTTCAATTTGAGATTTATCAAAAAGAATGGTATAACCTTATAGCCCCTGTACTATCCTTTACATAAAAATATGAATAATAATGTATGATGTCAGTATTCAATACCAGGAGTGTCAATCACGTTCAGTTTCTTGCCATCTTCCAATACAGTTGTCTGCAGTTCACAAGTACTAGTAACACCAGCAGAGCTAGACATAGACTTGAATGCCTTTTTTTGAAGAATGCTATTGCCAGTTGCACTTTTTCCGTTACCTGTTCGTCCAACCAAAACTACAGTTCGAACTTCACTTGAAGGCGAAGTAATCTCCCAGTCATCATCACTGATTGCACTTCCACCCATTTTGTGGAATCAAATTATCTGCCAAAAGGACCACAGATATACAAATTCAAGAACTCGTGTTGCTAAATGAAGAACAAAGCAATATATGACAGAAAATCTTCCTCCACAAGAAAAAGAGAAATCAACAATTTATCTTGTATGGTGAAGTCACTGGATAACCAGGAAACATCACATCACTCCCTTAAGAAATGGAAAGAAAGAATACGAGAAGCAGGGATTTAAAGAGGTATAAATTGTAGCATATTTTAAATATCTTTTCAAAAGTGTGCATGCATCATTACAAACACCTTTAAAGGCTTAAACCAATGCTCTTCTAAAACGGTCGGTGACCTACACGTGTTCACCAATAACTACTTCAGCAACATTCAGACATTATACACTCATACCGTAACTTGACCAGCAGACCATGCTGGGTTTTTACAATTTAAGAGTTCAAATTCTAATTCATCGTCTTGGAAAAAAAAAATCCCTACGCACGTATATTGCATGGAACCTCACTACTTGTTTATAACTAACTACATTTCATTTTTTTGTGTCATCAATATAAATTTCAAATATAACATTTTCAGTCAAGGTATTAAGCTAATAGCCTAACTCCAAGATTAAACAAAAAAATATAGGCTTGGTTTGGTATTGCTATAGATTTTATTAGATTCAGCTTTAGCTGTCCTAAAGGAATAATTAGCTACGGGAATAATCAGTTCGTAAATTTTTGTTTTAGAATTGCTATATGTTTCAAAGTCGGCATTTGAGCATTTAGTAGAAAAGTGCTTTATTGTTGTGCCTGTATAGAATTACGAAAGTGGAGTAGGGGATATTGATTATATTGAGCTCCTTATGTATTATTATTATTGTAAAAAAATTTACTTTTATAACAATATCTAATATTATTTTAAAAAGAAAATAATTTATGTATTAGATTTCAAAATATATATAAAATTAGAAAATATATTTGAGATGTTGACGACCAAGAAAAAGAAAAGAGTAGAATATTTTTTTCGTGAATGATGGATGAAGCTTTATTACTTATAGAATAATTACCAACAAACTTAAAAAAGAAAAAGAATTGTTTTTATATATTGGGGTTAAAATTGACATTTTAATGATGGACTCAAAATTTTCAAGATCGTACAGATTCTTCTAGGATAGTTGTGGATTGTCAATCAAAACTTGGGCTCTAAAATCAATCCCAAACGGGACCTTAGTATCAACATAAACCCTTTTATTATTCATTCAACCTCTAAAGACACAAATCTCTACTTACTATACAAGTAGATTAGTAGAGTATCCTATAGTTGTTGACGCCCAATTATCAACTTAAATCTGCAATATTTTAGCAATGCATGCAGTTTTATCCCATCAATTTTCTTTTTATATCCCACCAATTTTATTTTTCCTGCCTAAAGTTTACATAATGCCGTATCCAGTGACAGTAGAGCAGAATTTGCGAAAGATTAGCAATTAATTAATTATAAGGCTGTAGGATTCAATTTTATACATTAACACAATTAAAAAGAAAAAAGAAGCAACTTTTTTTTTCTAAATTAATTGACAAATAACAGGTATAGCTATTTCTATTATCTCCAAAAGTGTTTTCACTCAACTCACACAAAAACGTAATATACGTTTGTCTTCTATTTTGAAAAAACTCTCTCTCCTCAAATCTCTCCTTCTCATTTCTCTCCACCATTCTTCAAATCTCCCCACTCAACCTTCATCCTCCTCATTATTCTTCATAGCGAGCAAACTTCTACGGTCGGATTCCACCGGGTAAGCAGTATACTAGTATACATAAACACATACAAATAGATCATAAACACGTGTGCACAACACATAAAGAACCTCACACTAAAACCTAAAATCTTAATAGAAACAATTAAAGGAACAAACTAAAATATTAAAATTTGAAGTAAAAGAACAATCCAACCAGAAACTTCAGACATAACAAGCAATATCCACATACACGATAAAGAAAATAAATTTTCAGAGTAATACTAGCACATGGTGTGTGATTGAGAGAGATTATTCCCATATTGTTGCAAATCAACGGATCGTGATCGTATGGGTAAGTAGAAAACTGATGAATTAAAAAAACGATTACTGAAACTTACCGATTGGAAGAATTGAGAGAGACGGATGAAAGTAGAACAATGGAGAAAGCAAAGACGGAGAAAGGGGATGACTTCGTAGGCAGGTGTTTTATGATATTTGGATAAATAATATAGAATAATTCTTACGTGGGATAAGTGCTAAAAATTTTCCAAAATGGGACCAATTTTACCCTGTAATTTATTAAATATAATTCTACTTCAAACGATTTCAAGGTTAGAATCTAACTCATTTCAATGTTAAAATCCAACTCATTTGTGTAAGAAATCTCAGTTCAAGTATAAATTCATCCGTCTCTATCTTCTTCTTTTAATAAATTGTGAATTTTGTAGTATAAATCATGAAAATATGTATAAATCTAAAGTATGAATTGTAATTTTTATTTTAAATTTATGTAGATTTGAATTCATTTAAAGTGTATTTATTGAAAATCAGTTAAAATGTGCAGATTTGTGTTAACAAACTCATCATTTGTTAAAACATGTTAACAGACCTGTTAAGAGATCATGAGTCTGTTAACAAATTTTTTACCACAACCTGTTGGTCTGTTAATTTGGCTTTAACTGTTAACAAACATGTGGTCTGTTTTGTATTTGTTAACAATTTGACTTTAACAGACCACAGGCTTGTTAAAAGTCTGTTAACAGACCATATGTTAAGTAAGGATATTTAAGTCTTTTTCACTTAAAATAGGCATTTTAAACTTATTTGATATAAGTTGGACTCTTCTACTATTCGAGGTGTTTGACACGGCCATTTAGCTAAAGCGGGCTATTTTTATTCTTATTACTAATATACCACTTTTTGGAGGTGAGATCTGACCGTACGCTCTATTATGATGATAGATTGAGACGGTGAACAGATTTTAGAGATGATCGATAGATGGAGATTGATTAATAAGATGAGCAGATTTTGGGAGATGAATTAAAGCGGTTAGTAAATTTTGAAAGATGGGATTTTGTGAGGAGAGAAATTGAAGACGCAGTAACATGTGAATGTTTAAGTACTTTTTTCTTCTTGTAGCGGAGAAAATTTCCTACAATCATAATTATTGTAAAATAGAAGATAAATATCAGTATTCTAGTACTCGAATAGTGGAACTGATTTCGGCACTGGATATTTTCGGACTTAATTGTTATTTGCAAAATTAAAAATCAGCTTCGTTAATCCAACAAAACTAAAATTTAAAAAATAGTTAATCAAATTTTTTAATCAGATCCCAAACTTTAACCGAATTTGCTACCAACACAAAATATTAACATATTAAAATTGTGTGTCAAGACTCAAGAGCTCTTATCGAAATAATATTATACTTAAAAGTGAACTGATAAAAATGTATAACGTGTATTTATTTAAATTTTATTTTTAACATGTATCTTCACTTACAAAAACTCGTACTTAACTACAATCAAAATAGTGTGTCCATGACACAACAGAAATTACAAGCCAGGCACGGTCTCTAATACTACCACGAATCTTTGGTTTCTCGATGAGATAATTGGGTAATGTACTATTTTTAAAAAAGCGAAATTCAGGGTCAATCATTTTAATTCAGGGTCAATATTGTATATTGTATGTTGTATATTGTTTATTGTATACTGTTTGATGTTTTAGTATATTTTGTCTTTATACTATATTGTACAATAAACAATATATCCATTAACACGGGAAAAATTATTAACAAAATTATATAATGACATCATAACAATAACTGAAAATTATATTAGAACATCAATGTACACCATAAAAATACTTGTTTATGGATTGTGTTGATTTTTGATTGGTTACTTATTATTGATTTTACCACTTTCAATTATCTGGTTAATAGTTGAATTATTCATGGATTGTGTTGATACACTGGGGTGAAATATATGTTTAGATCAAATTTGCTCTTCAATGTATTCTATTAATTGTTATTTAAGTGTATTTTATTTTATTAAAATAAAAATAAAATCACATTTAAATCATTATACAAAATTTAAATCTTTATAGAAAATTTAAATTTTTCTGAGTCAGCATGTCTAACACAACTTTTAAATCTAGACGAAGTTCAAGTTAATGTCTATTTTTTTTTTGGTACCATATTAATTTGACAAAGTCCACTTGCATTGGAGACTGATTTTTTTAAAAAACCTTCTACAATTTTTTAAACAATTCACATGCTCTTAACCTTATATTTTAAGGTTGACGTTTGAGCCTTTGGAGTCCGATAGTTATATGTTGTGACCAATATTTTGGTATTGACCACTGGGGTACTTTTATTTATTTTTTATCATGCATGTTGATTTAAGTTCTAGTAAGTTCAATAAAGAAAACTATTATTTTACAAGGTTTTATAGTCTAGGTTTATGTTATTATCAAATGTTAAAGAGTTGGTCCAATACTAAATAAACGAGTATCTTCCTAGAAGGAAAAAAATACCATCTACAAGAGTTTGAAGAATTTCTAAAGGACAAGCATATTTAAATCCAATACGTTGTTGTATCATTGTAGATATCTTCTTCTTAATTAGTTGGTTATCTTATATCAAAGATGATAAAATGAAAATGATCTATTTTAATTATACATATTTACCTAATAAGTAATGTTTGATAGATGCTTGTTGTCATATTAAATTGAGTCAACAACAATAATAATTTGGATAACTAAAAATTAATTATTCTCTTGGTAAGTAATTCATTACCCAAATAATAACTTTTTAAATTAATTCAAATTGAAATCATCAAAATTAATTATATCATGATTCGAACAACTATGGTCTCAACTCTCATTTGATCATGTCTCTGGAAAAATAAGAATATATTCCCAACAAAAGGTGAAGAAATCGAAGATGATGAAAAACTCAATTGTGATTTGCTTACTTTCACTCGCATTTTTGTCCTTATTTTTCAGTCCATCTCCAAGTACCTTAACATTTCTTTAATTTTGTTGAAAATGTTACGTGTGTTGATGCTAAATCTTGCTACATTTATTCATGATGTCAGGACTAAAATATTGCCCCGCGCCCACTATTCCGAGGAAGGGTGGATGCGGTGTTGAGGCAATTTCTAGCAAGTCAAATGCCTTCTAAAATCAGATGTGTAGATGTTGGACCAAATCAAAGCAAATGCACCTGTGAAATTGTTTGTGACTCCCGCAGATGAAACCATCACATTATTCATATCAATTATTTCTATTCTTAAAAAAAAAAAAAAAATTTCTAGCTTTTCTTGGCTATAAATTTAATTCTCTTTCTCCAGTTCCGTACGTGGGTCTAATAATTAAAATCACCTCCATCGGCGATCTCAATTAACAAAAGAATTTACTAATAATAATGAAAAAATGCTTGTAATACTAAAAAACATGCAAAATACAACAACAAAAAGAACATTATGGAAAAAATTAAGTCTATACCCTTCTATGAGAAGAAATTGTTGAACATTCTAGATGGCATGTTCATATGTAATGCATAAGAGTGAGAGTGATCCAAACCGAGAGAGCTGAAAAGAACAAAGTGTGAAGAAGTGAGGTACGTATTGTAACCCAAGTGTTATGTTCATTTCGATAGCACGAAGAAGCTCATTTCGGATCTCGAAAATGTATCAATATTGTTATAAATATTATTGAGACATCTTTTACTATAAACGAGATCTATTGAGTGTTAGAGCAAAAAATGCACTCACGAATCTAGATTTCACAAACAATCGTTGTCTCATATTACAAGCACAAAAAACCTTTCTTGCTGGCGGCTATTTTCACATAAATGTTAGATTTTTTAGAGACAGAAAGTTCGTGGGTTTTGAGAGGTTATTGAAGAGACTGCAAGACGGTTCCCAGTAGGTAATGGCTTTATCGTATCATTTGTTGTCTTCATAGCACTATACGATGAGACTTTATTTTTTCCTTATCTTCCACTCTCCAGTTTAAAGGATATGTCGATGTTGACTAGACATGTTGTCTTGATTCTCGTCAATCTACCACTATATTGTGCATGTTCCTAAGATCTTCTTTCAATTCTTGGAAATGCAAAAAGTAGGAATGTATCTCTAAATCCTCTACCGAAGTGGTCGTGGAATATCATTCTATGTCTTCTGCAAGCTCATAATTGTATGGCGTCGAGGACTTCTTACATATCTTGGAGATTTATTTACAAATAATATATTAATAATAGTATCAAGTCTTTTTTCCTTCAACAAACCAAGGGTCTCTCTTTTTTGATAGGACGAAGATTCTATAGCATCTGCAGCCAAAGAATCAACAAATTAAGGTCTGCATGATGCTTTCCATGAGCATCCATTACAAAATTAGGAAATTTACATATAAAGTGCACCAAATTTAACTCCCACAAAGAAGACCACATTAGAATAGACTTATTTGGGAATTCAAATAATTTGATTACATTTAAAATGCATTAACTATTGTACTGAATTCAAGACAGATTCACAGAATTCTGATTAAAATAAAAAATATGGTGGGAACAAAGGAATTCTGTCACTATTATGAGAATGTTTTAACTCTCTATAAAGTCATTCAAAATATAACCAATTTTTTGTGCGATAACTATATGAACTTTAGAAATTTCATAAATCACAAATAAATTTAGAAAAATTAGAAATTAAGACATAAATCTCATTTTTAGTTTATACGTTGATGTTATAAATTTGTAATTTTGTAGCTTTCATACATGCATAGATAATGATAGATTTGAAAATTTGTTAAGGGCTGGTACAACTTTTTTATTTTATTTTCAGGGGCTATTTAATTTTACATGAATTTATTATGCATATAAATTTATGGGTCTTCGAAAATTTATATAAAAATTTATTTCTACATTATTAGTTATTAAAGAGGAGAATTCTCTTCACAAGTTGTTAGTTGTTAAATAAAGTGTTCGATTCGATTTTTATCAGGTTTGATTCTACATTAACAATGCAATGAATGATATCTTATGGAATTTTGGTTTTTTGATGTGAAGTTCGAAGTTCTTTCCTTTTAGGAGAAAAATATGTTCTTAGAATAATTGGTTGGTTTTAACTTTAAAGTTCTTATAAGTTATATCATGCTATAATTCAACCTGAAAAGATACTTATGTAAATTATGTTTATTTATTTATTTTTTTTTCCAATTTCATTTCCTATACCCATTTGTAAAACTTCTTGGTAACATATTGTCGGACTTTAATAATCACCTTTTGTTGTTCAAAATAAATTGTTATATTTTTTAAAATTTTTAATTGTTCGAATGTCGAAAAGTTAAATCAATAAATTTTCAGTTTTAATCATTTCTTTGTCTCAATAAATTTAGCTCTGCTCATCATAATTAATCATCAATTAATATTAACCCAACATATCAAATAACATTTCTACAAGAATTCGAAGAAAATCCCATAATAATATGTGATACGTGACCCGTAATTATTGTATTACGGACAGTGGCAGATCTAGGATTCTTAAGTTATAGGAGCCAAAAAAAAAAAAAAATGGGGGGTGGGGGTGGGGGTTCGGGGGCAGGGCCCCCGAAATTTTTTTTTTTTTTTTTTTTTTTTTGGACAATCTATCACAAATATCAATATACAAAGCAACCAAACAATCATCCATCCATTGACCACTCATCTCCATTTCAAATACAAAAAAATATAGCAAAGTTACTGCTAACATTAATGTATTATATCAAAAAAATCGCAAAATTACGAATAAATTAAAAATATCTATTTTCATCCATTGACCACTCATCTCCAATTCAAATACAAAAAAATATAGCAAAGTTACGGCGTAACATTAATGTATTATATCAAAAAACATCGCAAAGTTACGAATAAATTAGAAATATCTATTTCATTAAAAAAAAGAGTAGTATTTTACACTTGTTAAGATGATTTTTGTGAAACTTCAATTTGATGATTTTGTGATTTCTCCCACAATTTTTAATCTTCCATTTTTCGATAGTGAGAGACGCAGAGGGCTGAAGGAAATGGAGTTTGGAAAATAAAAAAGAAAGTGTAAAAGTCAATTGTGGGCCATTTAACCAAAAAAAAAAAAGTAAAAAACAAAAATTTGTCAAATGAGTGTGGAGGCCATTGACCCCATGGCCTCCATACCAAATCCGCCACTTATTAAAGATCTGGAAATTTTGTTTTTAACTAAGTTAATGTTGTAATATTGGAAGGTCAATATATGAATTTCATGCCAAAAGTTGACTCAAATTAACAATTAATTCTCAAGCTTAATTGTCAATAGAACACATCTAATATATTTTATGGATTGTTATCTAAGTTGTTGAAAGACTTCTAATCTATGTGACATGGATGTCTAAGAACATCTAATGCAACAATGCGAATTATTGTACATGTAGCAAATAAAATAGAAACGGATAGAATAACATCTCCAATGAGGTTGTGGATTGAAAAAAATTGTGGTCCGCATGTACAAAAGAGAGTTGTAGATAAATTATAAAAAATTAAATAAATGATGATTAATACACATTTTTATATAGATAAATTATAAAAAATCAAATAAAAGGGACTTAGCACATTATACATTAATTATAAAAATATAAATTGAGGATGTCTAACACACCGTCCACGTTTGAACGGTGTGCTAGACATCTTTCACTTTTTTCTTTGTCATGTAAACAATTTGTCGTGATGTGTCATACTTTTTAGTGCAATTCATTGTTGTATTGAAGATGCTCTAATGAATAAACATTTAAGTTCAAATTTGTTTTTCAATGCATTCTATAGATTGCTATACGTAGGTGTATTTTATTTTATTAAAATAAAAATAAAATCACATTTAAATATGCATACTTTAAAGAGAAGTTGGCGCAAATGGTCTCTAACGTATGCCAATAGTACGCAAATGGTCTCTAATCTTTTTATTTTTGGTAGAGTGGTCCCTAACCTATCTATTTAGGTGTGCAATTGGTCCTTATTTGATAAAAATGATAAAAAAATACCCTTAATTTTAGTTTAAAAAATTACAATTGGATTTCTAACCTTTGCAAAATGTGCAAATAAGTCCTATACATTTATTAAACAATATTTAATTTAGCATATATCATTATAGTCGTGTCAAATAAATTTTTCATAAGAGAAAAATATAAAATTATTGTACTTTTAAGTATATGTAATTGTTATGTAATGTGAAAAATTTGAATAAAAATTAAGTTAAATAAATAACAAAATGTTGTATATAATTTTATGACATTGATCCAATCTTATTATATTTTTTTAACATTTAAATACTAACAAAAAAATTAATTTACACATTTTTGTGTTCTTTATTTTTGAACGATAATAAAACGATAAATTAAAATATGAAGAATACAATTTGAGCTCTAATATTTGGGGTTAATGAACGAATAGCTCAATGAAATAATAATATTTGGTTATTAAGTTTGTAACAAAGTTATTTTTTTTATGTTGTAATGATAAAATTAAAGTTTAAATTTTAATGATTACTTAATAATAATAAAATAATTTTAATTAACACGTTTGTTAATAATTATGAGATTAAATTTTAGTTATTTTATAATAGTTCGTAAAATATACAAAATAATTTAATATATTATCAATTTGTTAGTTTCTTTTAATTTTTTTCAAAAAATAAAAGTATCGGACCCATTTATACTTTTTGCAAAGGTTATGAATCCAATTGAAAAAATTTCTACATAAAAATAAGAGCATATTTGTCTTTTTTATCAAATAAAGACCAATTGCGCGTCTAAATAAATAGTTTATGGACACTCCACCAAAAATGAAAGGTTATGAACCATTTGCGCCAATTTCCCTACTTTAAATCTATATAGAATATTTAAATTTTGGTGAGTCAACATGTCTAAAATAGTTTCTAAATCTAGATAGAACTCTAGACAATGTTTTTTTTTCCTGTCACATCAACTTGACGGAGTTCCTATAAGTTTGCATTGGAGATAAAAAAAAATTTAAAAACTTTCTATTGTACTTATATGACACAATTTTTTAAACAATTCATAGTTGCATTGCACATATTATTTGAAGGTTGACCTTTGAGCCTTTAGAGTCCAATCTAGTTATATGTTGTGGCCAATATTTTGGTACTGACTACCTGGGTACTTTTATTTATTTTCACTGTGCATGTTGATTTAAGTTCTAGTAAGCTCAATATGAAAAATTATAATTTTACGAGTCTTTATAGCATAGGTCTATGTTATTATCAAATGTTAAAGAGTTCATCAAATACTATATAAACGAGTGTCTCTCCAGAAGAAAAAAAAATTATCTTTGAAAATTAGTTTTGTACCATCTACTAGAGCTTGAAGAATTCTAAAGGGCAAGCAAATTTAGGTCCAATATGTTGTTGTATCACTATAGGCATCTTCTCCTTAATTAGTTAGTTTCTTATATCAAAATTGATAAAATGAAACTGACGTAATTACTTAATAAATAATGTTTGGTAGATGCTTACTGTCATATTAAATTAAGTCAACAACAATAATAATTTGGATAACTAACAATTAATTATTCTCTTGATAGGTAACACATTGCTCGAATAATGATTATCAAATTAATTGAAATCCAAATCACCAAAATTAATTATATCATGATCCGAACAACTATAAAAGAGTGGTCTCAACTCTCTTTTGATCACATTCTCTAGAAAAATAAGACTATATTCCCAACGAAAGGTAAAGAAATCGAAGATGGCGAAAAACTCAATTTTGATTTGCTTGCTTTCTCTTGCAATTTTGTCGACGTTTTTCAGTCCATCTCTAGGTACCTTAACATTTTTTTTTTTTAATTTTGTTGAAAATGTTCCATGTGTTGATGCTAAGTTTTGCTACATTTATTTATGGTTTCAGGACTAAAATATTGCCCAGCGCCACCTATTTTGAGGAGGGGTGAATGTGGTATCAATGGAGGAGGAGATTGCTTCTTTTTAGTGTTGGGGAAATATCCAGCAAGTCAAATGCCTTCTAAAATTAAATGCGTAGATATTGGACCAAATGAAAGCAAATGCACTAGTGAGATTGTTTGTGGCTCCCGCAAATGAATACCACCGCCTTATTCATATCAAATATTTCTATTCTAATAAAAAAACAAATTTTCTAGTGTTTCATGGCTTTATTCTATTTCTCCTACATCTTTCCGTGTATTAAATTTAACTTTTTGTTTTCTTAGTTTCTGTCAAGATATCAAGTTTTTCTCTAGATCGGTATGTGTAGATGTAATAATTAAACTCAGCTCGACCGATGGTCTCAAATTAATAAAAGAATTTACTAGTAATAATGGATAAATGTTAGAAATACTTGTACTATTAAAAAACACGCTACTTGCAACAACAACAAGAAGAACATTACGGAAAAGATCAAGTGTAGATCCTTCTATGAGGGGAACTTGTTGTACATTCTAGATAAATCTAGAATGAAGAAACTTGTAGAACATTTCTATAAGGTTCCTAGAATATTCTAGAAAGTGAATCTTAACAGTTGGATATGATTAAACTCAATAATTCGTTCTAAGAAAGTGGAAGTATGGATAGATGGCATGTTCATATGTAATTCATCATAGTGAGAGTGATCGAAGTCAGGAGAGTTGGAAAGAACACAGTGTTAGGAGAAAGTGAGGGCTCGATCACATAAAAAAGCTTGAATCTTCAAACAACGAAGTTGAAAGCCTAAGTTATTAATTTTTTGTATATACTTTTGATTGTCATCCGACATACAAGAAAAACTAATTCAAAAAGCCGAAAACGTATCATTATTATAAATATTGTTCAAACATGTTTGACTATAAATTAGATCTACCGAGTATTAAAGCAGGAAATGCAGTCATGACTCTAGATTTCACAAGCTCTTTCAATGAAGAGGAGAGAGATGATGCAAGGCACAAGTTTTTTATGCCGGAGTCGAACCATCTTACCCTTCTCAATGTGTACAAAATGGGAGGCCAATCTGTGTTGTGGCAAATGGGTGGTGTAACTAGAATTTTCTTCTTGCTAAGTGGTTGTGAAATGTTAACGAGGATAAATGCGTGTAATTAGATATTCTTAAGACACTAAAAATTCCGCATGTTCAAGTATTATTTACATTTATGCATTTACATTTATGCATGTAACTGTAGGTGAAATCGAAGTCCTAGTACCTTTTTAATATTCGAGTTATTCTCTAAAATTCCCATTCAAGTTGTATTTTAATTTAGCTATTTTTTTTTCTTTAGTGAAAATCACAATTCAAACAAATTTGGTATAATTCGATTAAGGTTATATATATTTAATTAGATTCATAACTAAATACAAGTCTTCGTAGAATTGACACTCAACTCACACTTATTACTTGTCAACAATATCGTACACTTGCGAGTTCAAGCAATTAAGTTTTTGGTGTTGTTGTCAAAAGACTTTGTTATTAGGCTAGATTTTAGTTATTTATGACACTAATTCGATATTTTATTTTCTTCTTGTTTTTCTTTTTATTTGACACTTACATGCTTCGTTTGGTTCTTTTCATGCTTATTACATTCGCAATTTGAAGGACGTCAATCTTGAGCTGTTCAACCTAGAGATTGAAGGTAATTTTAATAAGCAAAAAAGAAAACAGAAAGAGGCACTACAAAACAAAAACAGCAAGGCTAATGGGAGAATTAATGGCTCCACTTGTGGTTCCAAATCATTCGAGAGGGGTCCTCCTTCAAATGGCAGATTCACGGGCAGTGGTAGCAGCGTGTGTTTGTGGGTGGGCAGTCTCAAAAAGATGATGCATTTTATTGTTTTATTTTTCTGAAAAAATATTTTTTAAAATTTTTTATTTTATTTTATTTTTGAATTGATAAATCCACCCCTACAATAAAAGAAAAGTGAAGTCTGCAAGCAAAACTAACAGTAATTTTGAACAAAATCCATCCAAAAAGACTGTTTGAACATCTAGAGACATAGATTGAAGACCTCTCCATCAAAAATAAAAAGCTAAGGATCAAATGCCATCAAGGTACTTTCATTTATTATTTACATTGATTTGGGTTCTAGTTAGCTCAGTACGAAAAACTATTATTTTACTAATTTCTATAATCTAGTCTTATTATCAAAAATTAAAGAATTGGTCCAATGCTAAATAAATGAGTGTCTCTCTAGATAGAAAAATATTCTTTCTAACTAAAACATAACAATGATAAGTTAAAACTAAGATGGCATTACAAAAGTTAGTTTTTTAAGTTAAAAAACACTTATTTAACTGTAATTAAAATTTAAACAACTATATTTTTAGAAGAACAAAAAAGAGTGTTTGCTCTCTAAGTAAAAATTTTAAGTTCTCGAAAAATCCTCGGAAACACACACTTGATTAAGATTGTACTTGCCAACGAGACCGAGGCACTTTTTGCTTATATTATGATAGGCGGGGTTTCATACATTTTGATGCAAACTCACAAAATTGAATCTCAGAACTCACAATAAAAATTGATAATGAACTCCAAAAAAGCTAAAATCAAGTCGCGGCCAGACTTTGACCCGATGATTTCTTGAATCAAATAACCAAGTTAGAATGAATGTCATAAAAAATTGTAAAGTTTTTGATAAGTTCGATTAGTTCAATTAAGAACAAGAAAGAAAAATGAATCGCAATTTAATGTATTCTCTCAATAATCAATAGTATTTTGTTTACAATGAAAATTATTTATATAGGTAAAAACCAATGAAAACCTAGTCTAATTCCCAAAAAAACTAGAAACACAACAAAATAGAATTCTAAATGGAAAAAGAAACAAAATTTCGAAAATGTGCTAGAATTGGCTTAGGCGATCACCCAGTACAGACCCAATAGTCTAAGCATAAAATTTTGCCTCTGGTTGGAAAAAAAGGGGTTGGGCGATCACCTAGGGTTAATTTTTACTCTACGCCAGTTGATCTCCAAACTTTAAATTATGCTTATTTTGGTAATCTAATCTTCTATTAGCCTCCAATATGCCTTTAATATGGTCTTTAGCTTGAATCAAATGTGCTAAATTTGGGTCTTCATTTGTCATACTCATTTTGAAGGTTGATGTCTTGCTTGTTACACTTTAGGTGTCGGTTTCGACCCATATAGTTTGAACAAGGCCTTGTATGGCGTCCTTGGCCTTCTTAGCTCTTGATCTCGTTATTGATCCTACCAACATATATAACGAGTCTTTGTTAGTCGATCTATGATTTTCGTTACATCCAAAATTGTAATATTTTATTTGTTTCGTAAATCCTGAGCTAATGTTTATAAAGAAACGTATATTACATTTGTATTTTTAAATAGTAATCTTATATGATAAAATGATCTACTTTAAGAATATAAATATTTAACCAATAATTAATGTTTGGTAGATCATCTTAAGGGGGTGTCCTCAATTTCAATTTGAATAGATTTTATAAATTCATATAAATTTAGGTGTCCAGGTTTTAATAGATTCCATTGAAATTTAGGTGTCTTTAACTCAGATTTAAATAAATTCTTTATAAATTTAGGCGTCCTCAATAATTAATAAATTTGTAAAGGTTTCATTAATTAGAATATTTTAACAGATTTGAATGGATTTCGGACCCATAAATATAAATACCAATTTGTCTAGGAATTCTAGTCCAAACTGTTGGAAATTTCAATTCCTTTCTCTCCCTCTTGCTTCCTTCCTTCTCAAAACCCCAAAGTATTATAATTTATCTCTCCAGATTTTGCATCTTTCTTTAACCTTCATATTGCAGGTATGTACTCAACCTATATATACACTTGCTATTTATTTGTGTATTCTGTGTTCTTGGATTTTCAGTCTTTGTAGTCATTTAATTTTTCTATTTCGTGTTGTTTTCACACAATTTTTTATGTGTTATGCATATATTTATAGGGTGTCTGCGTGATAACGTATTTTATACATTTGGAATTTTCAGTGCCATTTTTGTGTATTCACTCAATTTGTTTCTCCCATTTTTGAATATATATATACACAAGTTCGAAACATATTCTTTCACATGTTCTTTGTCTAGGATCAATTACAAATATTCATAAAAGATATTAACTTTAAATAAAAAACTATTAATTCTCAAACTTGAGTACATGTACGTGCAAAAACAAGATTCAAATGTCATATGTTTCTTGTCTTCTTTATTGAACTGCTAAAGAACATCTGGAGGACATATTGAATCTTGCTCAATTTGTCTATGCCAGAATTGTCATTAAAAACCAAAAGATTAGATTATTTTTCTTAAATGGGCATATATGGGAATAAAATATGATTCTTTGTTTGGTCAAGTAAAAGTATCTTGTTTAAAGTTTAAAATTAGTATTTTTCTTGAATTTGAGTCTCTGTCCACCTAGCAAAAAGCAAGAAATTTTACCATTCCGAAGAAGCTTACATGATTTCTGAATGTGTACTTGTGAGAAACCTATCAGCATTCCAAGTATTGCAGATTTTTACATAGTTTGTGACTTGGAGAAGAATTGCCTATGGAGAGAGCTTTACCACGTCTATTGAGCTTTGAATCTCCAATCCCAAACCACTGCAGCTATCATAACCCTGCAGCAACTACATGTTCTGTTTCAAATCTGCTTGAAGGGGCAAGGACGAAAGTTAGAGGGGAGTTGGGGACCTATTGCTGGTTGTGGGAAGGAGTTTTTATTTCTTTTGCTTTTCTTTTCTATTTTATATATGTTTTTTGTTTATGTAGACTTGAGCACAAACTGATATGCGTCCTATATATGTGTTGAAGAAATGCTTACAACAATCTTGCTTACCGTTGGTCAAAATTCTCGATATTATCTTACTCGCAAGACGTTTGGTTGAGCACATTCCATATCTAGCAGGAATTTCAACAAAGTTCTGAAAACTTTGAACACAATTTCATATGATATAATGGTCAAGCCTGGATCTACAGTGCCAAGTAAAATAAGAGAAAGTACAAGATTTTATCCTTATTTTAAGATAAATTATACAGCATGTTTATAACAATTACTTATTAGTATTAATAATGTAACAAAATATATTGTTAAAATTATTTTATTAATTTAGGATTGTGTTGGAGTTTGACAGCACACATATACCGACTATGATATAAAGACGTGATGTGAGCAGCTATCGTAATCGCCAAGGATCATTATCTCAAAATGTATTGGCAGCTTGCAATTTTGATTTGGAATTCATTTATATCCTTAGTGGATGGGAAGGTTCAGTTCATGATTCAAAACTACGAAATGACACTTTGGTAAAAAGAAATGGACTTAAAGTACCACAAGGTTCACACTTTTTTTCTTAAATTGAGTTATAAGTTATACGTTTTTTTCTCTCTTCAGAATAAAACTTTTTTTTTTCTTGACACGAGATCAATATGACATATGCTATATGCATTTACAAGTAAATATTTTTTTTGTGGATTGTGGATTTGCCAATCGTCGTCAACTTTTAGCTCCATTTCGAGGTGTTCGATATCATCTCCAAGATTTTGGTGGCAAAGGTCATAATCCTGAAAATGCCAATGAAGTGTTCAATCTTCATCATGTTTCATTGAGAAATGTAATTGAGAGAATATTTGGTATATTCAAATCGCGATTCATGATTTTCAAATCGGCACCTTTATTTCTATTTAGAACGCAAGCGGAGCTAATGTTAGCTTGTGCATGATTGCACCATTTTCTTTGCAAAGAATGTCGTTCTGATGAACTTCTGTTGAACCAGACATTGGAGCTTCATCTCCATCATCGCTAGCATTAGCAGGATTTGAAGAGGATGAATTTGAAACTCAAGAGCAACAAATAGAATATGCAAATGAATGAAGAATTAATATAGTATCAGAAATGTGGGGTGATCGTGAACGATGTGAATAAAAATTGATAGAAATTGAGTGGAATTCTGTTAAATTTGTTGAAGTAAAAGTTTTTTATTACGGTAGTAAAGTAAAATTATGTTTGATAAGTAATACATTTATTTCTATCATTGATAAACACACAATACATCTTTAAAAATCTCAAAACTTGTTATTTTTTACTGAAATAATTATAGCAATCCTCATGGGCATGTTACATTTGATGGCTATTTCGATTTTATTTTTTTTTTGGTAATAATGGGCATGAATTAGTGGTCTATTTTTTTTTAGGGCTATTAGTCTATTCATAGCAAAGAAAATGATACATTTTTGTAGTGAGTGAAGTTATCAAATATTAATTCTATAGTAAGTTACTCGTTCTGACTTAATTTGGTTTGAAAAGAAAATATAGATCTTGAAATTGTACGTGGAATTTTAATATTTTCTTCATTTCAGGTTAACAAATTTGAGTAACTGTGAAAGCAAAATTATAATTTTTTTTTATAAAAAAACCCCAAATCCAAGAGAATCTATAAAAATCCATGAGAATCTATTAAAATTTGTAATATAGAATTCTTGAAATCTTATAAATTATATGGAATTCTATTCAAATTCACGAAATTTATTGGAATTCATAAATATTAAGAAATGTTTTAAAATTTGTTTAGAGGACACTCCCTAAATTGAGTCAACAACAATAATAATTTGGATAGCTACCAATTAATTAGTGCTTGTTTGGTAATTGTTTTTATAAATTATAAATTGTGGGTTTTGTAAAATGTGTGGATAAAAAGTAAATAGAAGTTGTAGGCCCTACGAAATGTGTAGATAAATGTAAATAAATATTGTAGGCCCTACGAAATGTGTGGATAAATGTAAATAAAAGTTATAGGTCCTACCAAATGTGTGAATAAAAATAATATTTGACCAATTTATAAATATTTATAAGCACTTTCAAACATGCTCAAATAACAACTTACTAAATTAATTAATTCAAATTCGAATAATAAAATTAATTATAATAAAATTAATTATAACATGATTTGAACAGCTATAAAAGAGTGGTCTCAACTCTCATTTGATCACAAATAAATTCATAATCTCTAAAGAAATAAAAGTATATTCCTAACAAAAAGTGAAGAAATCAAAGATGATGAAGAACTTAGTTATGATTTGCTTGTTTTCTCAAGCAATATTGTCGACGTTTTTCGCTCCATCTCTAGGTATCTTAACATTTCTTTAATTTTATTAAAAATATTACATGTTTTGATGCTAAGTTTTGCTACATTTATTTATAGTGTCAGGACTAAAATATTGCCCCGCGCCTAGTATTTCGAGAAAGGATAGTTGTGGTCCCAACGGAGGAGATTATTGCTTTTTTTTAGCGTTGAAGAAATTTCCAACAAATCAAATGCCTACTAAAATTAAATGTGTAGATGTTGGACCAAATCAAAGCAAATGCATCTGTGAAATTGTTTGTGGCTCTAGCAAATGAACACCACCACTTTATTCATATCAATAATTTATATTCTAATAAAAGACAATTTTTTTCTAGCTGAAATTATTTATTTTCATGGGTTTATTGGCTTTTTAATTTTACAATTTTACTAGCACTCAGAGCAAAACTAAGATAAACTAAAATGAGATTAAACAAAAAAGAAGTGTAACTCGATCCAATAAGGATACTTATATATAAGTTTCAGCATATAATCCAATAGAAATAAGCCAAACAACGCTACATTGCTTCTTCTTCTTTTTCTTTCTTTCTTATCAAATGCTCGACCCTCTCTGTATGTGTGTGCATAATTGCCAACTTTAGGCTAACACTTAAACAGAAACAAGGTCAAGTAAACAAGTAACTATCGAGATTCTCTATTACCAAACTCGAGCCCCATGGTCTAATATTTAGCTCTCTTCACTAGTATAGTTTGCACAACATCGTCTACATCTCAATCTCGAAAGTGTTTTATTACAAATGAAGCATTGTATTGGATCCCAAGTCATTTCCTTTTTTTTCACACCCGGTGCCTGAAGCTCGTGTTAATTTTTTCAAACGTATTACATTTTTCGGAACTTAAACTTCAAAGGCTTTCCAAGCCTAATATTAGAAAAAGAGAGCCATTAAACCCTCGATCTTAAGGTGTCTGAATTAGTTTTTTAAAAAAAATGAATTTTTATTTCTTTTTGTAATTTTGATTTAAATATTATATTACAAGAAGTATTATTTTTAGAGTTACATTTCAATAATAAATTTTATGATATTTACTAATAGAGTATTGATGTTTTAAAATTGCAAGTGCATGGTATCAAAAGACGAGTAGTAATAATACATTTGAGTCCAGTATCAATTCAAAGAGGATTGTATACGTGTATTATAGAAATTACTTATTCTAATTTTAATTAAAGAAAGGAATTTGGGTGCAATGGTCCACAATCTATGCCCACGTGCATTTTTATCTCTAACTTTTCATTTTTGGTAAAAAGGTCTCGAACCTATGTATTTGAGTGCATAAATAGTCATTTTGAACAGATTCTGTCCAAACAAACCGTTAGGTTTGCACGTGGACTTTACTTTCTTTTTAAAATAAGGACAAATTTGCTAATTCTAAAATAAAATAAATAAATATTAAAAAATTATATATATCATCTTCTTCAACCTACTCAGAACACGCATTGCCTCCACTGCCAACTTCACCCACACTCACCCCATTCCATTCCACCCCTTCCCAAGCCCGCCAGCTAAAGGGAGTAGAAGACCCCCTTCCCCTCCCTAATTTGCCGCTAATGGCAAATTTTGAGAGGGAAAAGTCAGAAATGGTCGTATTTTGATTGAACGTCCTTAATCTATGTGTTTTGGTATCGAATTAGTCTTTACTTGATTAAAAAGACCAGCATACTTTTAATTTTAATTAGAAAAAATTGTATTTGACTTCTTAACATTTGTAAAATGTGTAAATATGCTGAGTATCTTTATTTAATATTTAATTTAGCATACTAATTATATTATTATAGTCGTGTTAGTTAAATGTTTCTATAAGAAAAAAATATATTTAATTATTGTGCTTTAAGTATATGTAATTGTTATGTGATGTGAAAATTTTGAATTAAAATTAAGATAAATAAATAAGAAAATGACGTATATAATTTTATGATATTGAACAAATCTTATTATGTTTTTATTTAACATAAAAATATTAATAAAAAATAATTTACAAATTATAAGTTCTTTATTTTCGAATGATAATAAAAAAAAAAAATTAAAATATGAAGTAACTTTATGAGTATGAAAATAGATTGTGGTTATTTGGAAAATTTAACAACAAATTAACTCATAAACAGGAAAATCAGATTTATGAGTATGAAACAGATTCGATTCCATAATTGCAAGTTGCACGCAGCCATGCCATGCCATGCCATGCCACGCGCTAGTCTATTTATGGGAACACGTGAAAATTGCCTGTTGAATTGTATAAAGGATAGGAAATCAGACACGCAAATCATTCATTTGAGGGACCAAAATAACAGAAACAAACCCAGCATTTTAAGCATGGGAAGTGAAGGAATTAACACTTCCACAAAACTCAGATTCTTGTGCCTTCACGGATTTCGAACCAGTGCCGAAATTTTCAAGAAACAAGTCACCGGAAAGTGGCCGGAATCTGTCTTGGAGAATTTGGATCTGGTTTTTGTGGATGCGCCTTTTCCATGTCAAGGAAAATCCGATGTCGAAGGATTTTTTGATCCTCCGTATTACGAGTGGTTCCAGTTCAACAAGGTTAGTCTCTTTTCCTTTTTTCTTTTTTCTTTTTTTATATTTTGGCATTAATTTTCCTCTTCTTCATTTTGACTTTGGATAATAAATTCAATTATTTTTCAGGAATTTAACGAGTATGAGAATTTTGATGAATGTGTTGCTTATATTGAAAATTGCATGATAGAACAAGGTCCATTTGATGGCCTCCTTGGCTTCTCTCAGGTAGATATAACCTGCACTTTTTATGTATGTAAATCATAGTTACACTCTCTAATTTGGAGTTTATATTAAACAATTCAGGGTGCGATTTTATCGGCCGCATTGCCCGGATTACAAGCGAATGTAGGTGATGTGTTAATTTATTTATTATATTTTATCTTCAACCAAAGCCGAATGGTAGTAATAAACATAGAAGGTTTTGTTTTGCAGGGTATGGCTCTTACAAAGGCACCTAAGATAAATTTTTTGATAATAATTGGAGGAGCAAAGTTGAAGAATCCATTATTGGCTGAGAAAGCATATTCATTGCCAATTCAATGCCCATCTGTTCACTTCTTAGGTAATTCTCATTTGTCCTCCCTGCTTTCATGTCCTTTGTAATAATATGTTTAGTTTGGTCACTCAAGAACTCGTACATATGATTGATTGTTGAGTATTCGTGTCGTGTGAGCAATTCTCATTTGATTATTGTATTAATCTATCAGGGGAGACGGATTTCTTGAAGCCATATGGGACACAACTCCTGGAATCATTTATAGAACCCTTGGTAATTCATCACCCCAAGGGTCACACCATACCAAGATTTGGTAATTACAAATTACTTTTAACACGAGTGTTTTTTATTTTTTACTTTTTTTGCATAATATAAATCTCAAGCAGCTGGAATAATTCACATATTCCTTCCTTTTCAGATGAGAATGGTTTGAAGAACATGCTAAGTTTTCTTGAAAGGATGCAGGAGCAGATTACAGGGGTGGAGAAACTATAGAGATATTCGACGAAATTTTTTAGTACACATAAAAAGAAAAAGAAGATTACATCTGAATTGGCATTCTGAAGGATTTTACTATTGTAATAACATGAGAAAGTTACATTGAATCATTTTCATTTGGTTTTCCTTCAGTTATGCAGAAATTAAAAATTAAAAAGGTGAAATTATTTACTGTTATAGTGTCCCCAACATATGAGCTCTACGTACTGTGATCAAAAGGTCGATGCGACCAAAATAAATAAAATTAAGAAACGGGAGAAAAATGAAATAATGTAAACTTGACCTGTAGTTTGGAAAAATGGTTAAAGAATTAGATAATGAAAAACTAACTTGTTGATCTATACTATTTTTCAAGAAATCTGCTTTATTTACATATTGCGTAGCTTACACGACAGTTACCTTCTAAAGAAAATGTTTTCCTATGCAATTTGTGCGATATCAAGCAAAATCTTGTGCAGTGACTGCGGCTTTGAGAAGAAAGGACAATGATCACTGCCTTTGATCTTGTAGACACCTTCAGGTGGGTTTTCCCTGACGAGCTTTTCTTGGACATCTGGTGAAAGTGCATGATTGTCCAATGTTTGAATGTAAAATCGCCGACCAACTCCATACTTTTGGGAAGAGAGAGACAGCGTCTCCATCATGGGGCCAAGAGGGGCAGGTCTCATGGAAACCATTGCCAACGCAACATCCTAAAATCAACAAGAAAATAGATCTTATTAAGCAGGTGAAGGTGCACTAACCACACCATATAATTATCTTTCCTTTTCCTCAAAATGGCGATCCCAAGTCCCAACAACTATACAAGGGAAAACATTCAATGGTGTTTCTTTCATGACCCAGGTTTTTGATAATCTAGAACCTTTAGGAAGAATATTCGAGAACGCACACTTGAGAGTGAAAAGGAGGGGGGGGGGGGGGGGGGGGGTACTTTTATCCATTTTGATTCTATACAATTCAAAACGTTTTATTCTTGATCTCTATAGTCCTAGTTCTTGAAAAAGATTATCAAAAGGAAAAAGGAACAGGAGAACAGATAGGTGCCACTTTATTGTTGTTATAGGCAGTCCCTCCGTTTCATTAGGATTAGAAATGAGCTGAAGAACAGATGAAATCCCACTTCAGATTGAGGCTTTTATGCCTTTTGATATTATAATCATCAAATCTTCGAAGACTAATCGATGCAATGAGGCACTCCCAATTCGTGGTTTCATATTTCTTTAATTTGTTTTTTCATCTTCCTACTGCATCTTCATCCTCACCGGAGAGATTGTTTTGGCAACTATGAACCGCAGTGTAGGAGAAGAGTTGAGCTTTCAGTCTTCGCTAGTGAAATATATATTTCTATGCAAATACGTCCCATTTTAATAAGGTCCCAGTGGGTGCTTGATGTCCAAAATAGTTGGCTACAAAAGCCATAATTTATGTATATGATGCTCAGAATGCGTATATATACCTGTATATATCCACATTGTGCATTTACTTAGACAAAGCATCTTCTTGAATCGCTTATCTTATCTTGGTTTTAGTAATTGTTCCGGAAACAAGTGTCATCCCATTAAACCCTATGTCAAGCATACATAAATGAAGAAATATGAAATTCCTTTGCATAATTATGCATTTGTCTCTCTATTTTTGACTCTGAGATACATACATATTGACATGCCAGATGTATAAGAATATTCTAGAGTTATATCTGGAATGGATTCAGATAAGTGATGAGTGAGCTTGCAAAAACTATCCGAGAGGATGCAGAAAGTACCTTGGAAGGAGATTGGTTGAAGTATAAACCCTGCAATTGCTGCTTCTCAAACATGAACCCAGTTGGAGGCTTTTCTTTACCATTCCCATAAATTAGAAACTTGGATTCCTGCATAAAAAGTTCTGCAGAACCAAGCTGCAAAACAGATTTCTCTTAAGACCATGCAACAAAATATAAGACTACTATAATACACAATGTAATAGGAGTATAGGACTTTTATAAACAGGTCATCCTTGCATAAAGAAGTATTTCTTTTAAGACATTTGTATCGATTGGTCAAATCAATAGCAAAGCAAAATATTGTTGAGAAGCGATTGATATATATACCTCTTCTGCAAACACGTCAAAAGGTCTCTGCCCATCAGATATCATCGTTGCACAAAGGAAAACAGCTTTTGAGATCTTCTGAGGGAAATGTTCCAAGGCGTACGACATGCAAGCACCTCCACTGCTGTGACCAACCAATATTACCTACAAGAGACAAACATCACAATCCTGAATCAAGAATAAATGTAAGATGAGGGGTATTAAAACTATGCAACAAATATGGAGTCAGACAATTCCTCAATCATACTATACCTTCTCATCCTCTGGTAAATTCTGCAGATGCTCAATCAATGGTTTTGAGTAGTCTGCTAACGTAGTAACGTTATTCGTGTCAGTTAGATCAATACCAGATCCTGTTAGATCCAAGGCAATGGGAAGCAATCCTGATTCCTCGAGTAGAGCAATGGTTTTATACCAACACCAAGCTCCAAATCCTTCTCCATGTATCAAGACGAATTTCTTCGTTTTGATATTCTCCAAAAATTCTGGCAACTATAAAAGATATGGTTTATATAATGAGTGAAAATCTAGCAGGGGTGTCAAATTACTGGCCAAAGCTATGAACATGCTGGGGAAGCAGCTTGGTTACGCTGATTCATTACTTGCAATACCCATCCAGCATCTAAATAAATGAGTAGTTGAGCATGAACCTCCATCAGGATATAACACATACTCTGATTCTTTGATTGTACACTAAGTTTTGATTAAGAAGATATTTGCTACAAGTTAGTATTCTTTGATTATGCACAAAGGCCTCATATAAATAGCGAACACAAACTCTGCCTTAAGCATCAGTAGAAAAATCACAAATAAAAAAGAAATCTACTTTACTTTCTGAACAGCACATTAGTTAAAAAAACCCTTACTTTCTTCCTCTAGATCCTAATCATTACTCACCCAAACATACCCACAAAACCCAATAAAACAAAAGACCTCATAAAATATTCTCCACAGAAAAGAGACATGTAACAAACTATAAAAGAAAACAAATTCACAAATAATAGCAAACAGTGAATAAAAAGATATAACCTGCACATTATTAGTAGTAGAAAAGGAGTCAGATAAATTGTGGGCTCGACGACGAGATCCAATCCGCCTAGGCATGGACCCATTTTCAAATCTTTGAGACAGCTGGTGCTGCTGAATTGCCATAGCCAGTGCCTGCTTGTGCAGCAACTCTTCCTCCATTGAGCTCCTCTTATTCGACATTGATCCTCGTTTACTCTTTGATCCAATCCCAACATTCATGCTCTCTTTCTTAGTCATGCAAATAAATTTATTCCCCATTTTTTCTTTCTTAAGAAAAAAAAAAACTATGAATTTTGAACAATTCCCAGAAATTATTTTCTTGAAAATTTACCCAAATGACTGGTTTGAGGAGAGAGAAGGAAACGGAATATATGATCAGTAGGTAGTGGTGGTGGAGAGAGGTGGTTATGATATAATTTGTAGTAATTGTAGTTGAAAATAAAATTTGTATATGAACAAAGAATAGAAAACCAGCTCGACCTGCAAATGTACAAAAGCATCTAATGCATTCCTTTTCAGCGTTTGTTTTTGCACCGATTCCAAATCCCAGTCAAGACAAATTAAAGAGACTATTTTTCATAAGATCGAAAATGTAAATTAGTATAGATAAAAAAAGAACAAATGCACCGGGCACATCCAGACGAAGCTAAAAAAATATTGTCAAGAAAAAGCCAACAAATACACCGGGCATTCCCGGAAAGTCAAAAAAGAAAGGAAAAACAAAACTAAAAACCTACAAGAAATGTTCAAAAGGAATTAAAACATGAGGATACAAAGAAAAAAGAAATTTGTATACATGTGTTTTAATTCTTTTAATAACACCATCCATAGTAGGCTTGAGATGCTCAAAAATGATCATATTTCTAGTAATCCACAGCTGATAGACCGTTGCCGCAAAAGCAACCCTTCTTCTTTTACATTGCCACGCCGTGCCTCTAGCCTCCTTTTTCAACCATTTTAGTGCGCTTGAAATGGTAGTCATGGCTCTTCGAATACCCATCCACTGACGGATTTTGCTCCAAACCTCTTTATAAAACGTGCATGCAAAGAATAAGTACACACTGGTTTCATCATCCCGTGAGCATAGACTGCAGGAAGAGTTATGTCCAAAAATAAAATTTTATCTTTAGTAAGAAGCTTTTGTTTCACTGTCAACCAAAGGATAAAGGAGTGTTTTGGCTATAAATAGGATTTCCAGACATCCTTGGCCCAATGAACAAAGGTCCCTTTGTCTCGGTAATAATCATAAGCATCCGAAATACTATTTCCCGATCCTGTGTTCCAGCCGGTAAGCAGACTAATAGTAGCAGCACAATTCCCTTCTGTCCGACAGATTTGGTTTCGAATTTCGCAGATTCGTTTGATTAAAGGCGAGTCCTTTTTCGCCGAAGTCCAATTCCAAATAGACAGTCTTCTCATATAAACATGGTTGACCCATCGAACCCAAAGAGTATCTTTTTTAAGGTGGAAATTCCACAAGGATTTAGCCAGCGCTGCTGAATTCCAGTTTTTGATGTCCCGAAAGCCAACTAGCCAAGTCCCCCTTCAAATTTCGGAAGACAAACCTCTTTCCAAGCAATCAACGGTTTTTTAAAATCCCAAAGGAAGTTACGGCAAAGTCTTGTGACCCTATCAATTACCGCAGCTGGGACTATTTTTCATAAATTGATTCTCTCTTTTCTTGCTTCCTTATTATAAGTTTATAACTTCATAAATTGATTCACTCTCCCATTACATTTTTTTTTTTTTTTTGCTAATAATAACTGCCAGCCAAAAATGGTATCTACTGCTAATTTACACATTAATAAAAATAAAAATAAAAATATTAACTAACATAAAAAAATTTAAACTACTTTTCTTAACAAATTTGTCCTTTTAATATGAATTCTCAAATCTTAATAAAAATGTCCATACTCTTCCCTTTTGAATTAACCATTCTGCGAGTAGGAATCATATTTTGACAATGCTGCATTCGAATCTTGGCACAATTAAGTCTAATTAATTTTCAAAATTCTTTAAAATTAATATTAGTTTTCAAGTTGTATAACAGGCAACATCTCTGGAATCGACAAAAAGGCTTTAAGCAATCAAAAGATATTTGGACCAACGATATGAGTAAGTTGCTTATAAGACTAACTCAACAAACCTTAATTGCAGGTACATTAAGCAAAATCAAACCATTAACCAGATTGTTTACATAGCTGAAAATAGAGGACAAAGATGGCGCCCCGCCCTGTACATTTATATGCAAATTTCTGGATGACTAAACAGTTGAAATAAAACCAAATCAACTTCTAGTACTGTGCAACTTTCATTGAGCCGGGAACGATTCTGCCCTAATTAGCATCTTTCAAATATCTTGTAAAGTTTCTCCAGTGAAGCAACCTAGAAAGTGAAAATAATTTCTTGTTACAACACAAACATAGTACAACGCATTAAAATTTACAGAGCACACGCAAACCGCAGAATGATAAGAGACTGATATTGTTAAGGGATAATTTCCCAGTCAGTTAAATACCAAAATATTAATTAGTACTGATTGTTAAGGGATAATTTCCTGGTCAGTTAAATACCAAAATATTAATTAGTATATAAGGGCATGAGCTATTTCTCTTAACAACATTGCCTTTTTAAAATGTAACCCAAGTCTTAATAGATATAAGATTTTCAGTTGAAGTGCATGCATTTAAACAAGGGGCCTTGATTTAATGCCCCCAGTGGGCATTTCACTCATCTAATGAGTGTATGACACTTGTCCCGGTGGGCATTATAACAATGTCCACTGGGGGCATTAGATCAAAACCATTTAAACAAGGGGAGCTGATAGAAAATAATATTAGTACTTCAAAAATCAAGCAGAAATCGAAGCAATGAAGATGCTCTTCTCATAGGAACAAGAAAAAGGGTATAGGACGGTGTAAAAAATTTCAAAAGTTTCTGTAGAATGAAATGGAAAGAGTGGGAAAAAGTGAAGGTTAAAATCCTTCCTCCTGTTCATTTCTTCGCTGCTTACCACACATTGGAATCTTTCAGTCCCATTTTTCTATCCCTCTTACCAAACAACAGACAAATGGTTTTCTTCCAAAAAGCAGAATGGGAAACTCATTCGCCAATCTTCGGCCTCCACTTTTCTCATCCCTCTAACTAAATAAGCAAATTGATAAATGTTTGAAGATGAATAGTACTATACTGTGAAGACTTTTAAATGCTTCTTAGGTGTTGCCAAGTATGATAAGCAGAAAATTAGCAAAGAACCTACTGCACGAAAAGTAACAATGTAACAATGTAATCCTGAAATTTTAATACCTGGACAAATGTTCCATTTGTAGCCATTGAGGTTGGAGGCTTGAGAAAAAGTCTCATGGATGGAAACAAAATATGTTGGATTGACCATTCGCGCTGGGCCCAAGCATTTTCAGCCTCCAGAAGTAGTTCATGGTCAAATTCATTCTCCTTAACATCTTCTGATTAATAGAGTCATATTCGTCGATAAAATATCCAAAAAATATGAAAAAACAAAAAACTAGAATTTTGAACAAACATATACAAAAAATGATCTTAATGCTACAACTAAGTATTTCTCCAAGTAAATGAAAAGTAATTCACATGCACAGATTGAGTCCATCCTATGGTTTACAAATAAATTTTTAAAAAAAATGCTACCATAATATTTTAAATCAGTCACCAGTTTTCATATTTCTCGAAAGAATTAAATATTCGAAACAGTTAGTTCAGCTGCAATAAATCAGATATCATAGAACACCTATCGTTCAGCCTGTGTAAGGAAAAGAGTCTTGCAAGACTTGTATTTATAAAAGTATCAGATGCAATTTTTGATATTGCATCTATCTTCTGCGAAAACAAAGTAGGCAAGTAAAAAGTTCACAAAAAATTTGATAAGGAACCAATTTACACTTCGGTCTTGTTTGTCATAGATTGCCCGACAGGCCAACCTCAATATTTTCCTCTCATAAGAAACTAAATAGTACACTTCTTGAAGCAAATCGAGGGGTTGATAAAATAAATTTCAACTACTTTCCCACTTCTTTTTAACCCATACAGGTTGAAGATGTATTCTTAGATAAACAACTTTCTTGCATAAGGAGCTAAAAAGTCTGCTATACAGAAACCAGAGAGAGCAAATTGATGATCCCAATCATGCATCTACAGTTCAGAAGCTCCCAAGGAATGGAAAGTTGGTGGACTGGATAACAAAGAAAAATTTATTGGTTGCAATGCTTGTTTGCTTGAAGTTCCGCTTCTGGAGTGACCAAGACAAGAGAGATTCATAGGAGGCAAATAACGGTGTCTTAACTTGGAATTGGAAGTCTCTACAAGTAAAACTTTGGATAGGATTTTTTGTCTATGAAGTTGTGATAATGTTCTCCTATATAATATGTGAAGTTTGACATAATGCTAATCATTAGTCAAGAAGTTTCACCAAGTTTTCATTTTAGAACTCTTTGGCATCATATATCCATCCAATCATATTAATTCTTTCGAAAGAACAAAATAATACACCATATGAGGTTTGTAAGGTTCAACCTTGATAGTAATGATCACGAAACGATTTTATGAGAAAACAGCCATACCAGGAGTTTCTGAAAAATTTCCTCCTCCAGGACTGCGAGAAAGAACCCTCCTCTTGTAACACTGCAAGCCATTACCCGATGGATTAGGCAACAAAGGAGGATGCATGGCATAGAAGTTCCCAATGGAAGCAGCAATTGTTTGAAAACAATTCTTCTCGTTATCCCAATCCACCTATAAAAATAAGCAAAATTTAGCATTTGACAAAATATAGGAGTGTATGTAAGCATCAACAATTCAATAGGGTCCTGGCTCCTGTGCTAGTATCCAAAACTTCAACATGAATCAAATTATCTCACAAATTTACTAACCCTAAAAGAAAGATGTATTTTGCTACTGCAGAATCAGCAAATTCCAGAAACCACGCGGGACTACCATGCATTTTGAACTATGTTTGCTAGATGGCTAGAATTGTTATTAAGCTTGCCCGATTTGGACAAGTTATTCCACCAGTGAACACTCTTCAGACATGTATAGAAGTCACGTAAAAACAATTCTCAAACCATCGTGCATGGAATTTCTGCAGATCATAATAACAAAGCAGTATTTAATACTAAAAGACAGCTGAAGCAACACAGACTATTGGCAGAGAGTATCGTGATATCATGACTCCATTGTAAAAGATTCCCCTGACAAATTCAATAAGACAAAATAAAACATAACAAAAAGAAATTGATGTTCGTTTTCGTTCTAGAATAAAGGTTGGAAAAGATGCACAGTTCAAAGTCTTGGCCTAGTAATCAAATATTCCACAATTTAGTCAGCAGGGAGTCATGAAGAATATTCAAAAATGGGAGGATAGATCAGGATGATCCCTGATTGGTGTGATGTCACGACCAGATTGTTAACAGTAGGGCTGGATCAAGGAATTTTTTTCCAGAGGGAAACCGTATGCAATTATGTAAACCTTGTTTGTTCGTTTGAAGTCAGTAGATGTAAGAATGGAATAATTAAGAAAACTGACTTCCTTTGTATTACTCTAATGGCATTGGGAAACTCAGGGAGGCAAATGCACCACGTCTACTAAAGTATATTTGCTTTTGTCGATAAAACATTTTGAACAACAAAATAGTGGTTCATTCTAGACCCCAAAAAACTGCATTGTGAGAAAATAGAACGAGAGAGAGAGAGAGAGAGAGAGAGAGAGAGAGAGAGATACATAAGTGGTATACACCACTTAATAATGCCATCCATCATATATTTACAAAGGTAAAACAACAACCTCACCAAGGGATAAATTAATCTTATGTGGTAACTAACAAAATGGGGCCTATAGTAACTGACTTCCGTATGTCCATATCCTTTTAAGGCATCCAAAACTGAATCACGTGCCTCAGACATCGGGATGTAAATAAATTACAATGTAAATAAAAGAGCGCAAAGGAAATGAATGGCATGGCACTTACATCGTTTCCCAAACAAAGAACAAACTCTGGAACACGGTCCATGTCTGGTGTGTACTGATCAAGTATGACAGGTATCCTCGACAAATTACCATTGGGTTCAATACAAATGCCAAAATACTCCTCCAGCATCTCAGTCTTCTGCTTGAGCAATTCTGTATTCATCTAGCAAAGAAAAGAAATGAAAATATTAGAAGTAGAATAATGAGCATAATCAAGTGAATTTATAAGTCATACACAATATCAGGTCTCATTCCATCAACATACTTCCCAATACTTTGCTGGTCAGATCCTTAATTTGACTTGAAGTCGTAACTTATGGAATTTAGGAGTATATTTATCTACATTTATGTGTCGTGATTCAAATAATGAAGTTTAGAGCTGACCATTGGATCAATGCCTCTTTAAATCCTCGTTGAACATACTTCCCAATACTTTGCTGGTCAGATTCTTTAATTTGACTTGTAGTCGTAACTTATGGAATCTAGGGTATATTTATCTACATTTATGTGTCGTGATTCAATTAATGAAGTTTAGAGCTGACCATTGGATCAATACCTCTTTAAATCCTCGTTGAACATAATCTGCCCACCAATTGGTTATGTAACCTCTTAACCTATTAGCGACAATAGGAACTTACCAATCTACTGGAAAAGATTATAAACAACTATCTACCAAATTCATCAATCCAATAAATAAATACTTTCAGGGCGAGATATAACATGAAATTTAATTTTTTTTTATCCCAAAATGACAGCCTAGAGGTCGTATAACAGGTGTGATGGTGGCACAGTAGTATAGTTAAGAGTGCCACTGCTAATGAGTTATTAAAATTGATTTGTGCTGCCACAGCGGAAGTAGACGGGATATTTGGGATGACACAAACCTGATTGGATTAAATATATTTGTGCCAAAAATTATAAATTGTTGAAATCAATTATGAATTAAACTAGTCCTAAAAGTCTAGTCTGCTTGAAGTTTGAAATGATAAACTTCTTCTGCAGCTACTAGTACTAGCTCTAATGTGAAGTGAGACACCTTAATTAAAACCAGCAAGGAAATGCAGTACAAGTAGTAAAAATCAAAACTTAAAAACTAAATCTATCTTAGGCAAAGCAACCCTAATATTGTACAGAATTGATAGTTAGTGCTAAGTAAGATGAGTTACTTCGGCAATCTTTTCTTTTAGGTCCAAATTTTCATTGCCTTCTGGATCCAAATCTTCCTCTTTCAGTGCAAGAATTATCAATTCTTGCAACGGAGCGGGATCACTCAGTTGAATTGCATTAAAATGCGCAAAGCGCCGCAAAACTTGCTGGTACATAAGCTCTTTGCTGTCAGAGCATCACAAACAAATATGAAAAAATAATAAACCAAGAAGACAAAGGAAATATTAGGATTATTATGTAAACTATTGACAATGTGAAATCATGACTGTGGATCAGAACACATAAGATAGACATTATGCATACAAGTTTAGTAAGTCAAACTTCGCAGAAAGCAAGTATTGATCCCAGTAGAAAAACAAAACAAGACAGGTAGTAGTTTCATCATGAGTTAAATCAGTGTTCCTTGCAGCGGTCAGAAATTACACTATACAATTTTAAAAACCAGGTGGAAGTGTTTAGAGGATTTCAGTTGGCATACAGTAACCTGTTTTTCTTTTTCCACTTACAGACGTGCAATTACTAACAACTTAAACATCTATCCCCATTATAAAATCTTTTATATCAAACTATGATATTAATTTACCTAATATTTAGTTTTAATTCCCTTAATTGACAACTTAACTGGCACTTTTTGCTCCTTAGAAGACAGTCACCAACCATTTTGTAACCTTCTAAACAAAATTCTACTTTTCTGTTTATCCTAAATTACTCAGAAACAAGCAACTGAACTTAGGTTTAGAAAAGGGTTTTCCTGCTGCATTCCTAAATCAGGTTTCAAAAATAGTATAACCTTGAAATTCCTCATATCGAGATGTAATGGAGACAAAATCAAAAGTTTGTTATAATATATTTTTCTTCTTCACTCATTTATTGACTACAAAAAAATTATAATTCAAATAACCCTACTATAATTAAAGCAGTCATGGAAATTTCATCAATTTAAGAGACTTGATGCAGGAAGATGTGTTGAGAAAAAGCTATTGGAAGTTTAAGATTTGGCAGGAACGCATCATGTGTTCTGATGAATGTGAGGGACTAATCATAACCTACAATTACTAGGAATAATCATATTGAAAATCCAATTTCTTCTAACAATCAGCCAGTATACTCACAAAGTAGCCTAAATTGGCAATAAAAGAGCTCATCAGTTGTTCTCGCTTTGGGATTTCCTACTTCCAGTGCATAAAGTTTACTACACATTTAAACTCATCAGTGAAAATTGGGGAACACAACATATCAGAACTAAAATGCGATCAAATGTTAAGAAAGTCAAGTCTTGTATAAGAAAGATCCTTGATTCATCTCTCTCAAACAAGCAGAAAATTTAAATTGCCCAGGAAAGAAGTGGTAAAATGATAAGTACCTCAAGTTAACCACATTAGCAAGATAAAGGTGAGTGTTGTGCTGCAGCAAAGCAAAAACATCATCTGCCATCCCAATATACGTGCAATGCCCAACAATATCCAGCAACCCTTTAACAACTCAAGTCAATAAAGGCACTTGCCACTGGGGGGAAAAAGTTTTCTAATTATAATGGACATATGACATATACCAGAGTGACAACTGGAATCAATATCCTTAACAAGTTCCTGAATGCTAGTAAGATCTGCAGTTTCCCTAGGGTTTCTCCTTTGTCTGATAGAAGATCTGCATTAAAAACAATGTATGAGCAAACAAAAAAAAAAGGCCTGGGCTGAATCTATTACTTTATTTTATTTTCAGTCAAGATGTACATGGATATCATATCAAGATATTGAACATGGTAGTGAGGTAAGATATAGCATGAAGATAACACCTGAATAAATTAGGTGCTGTCTCACTAGATTATAAACTCTCCTAATTCGTGACTCAATCTAAGTAACGTTAGTTACTTCCCATGCCATCCAACACTCGAGTAAAGTGAATGATACAAAACTGTAAATTATCAACAAAGCTCTTTATTTTGACTTAGAGTATCAGCTGAACATGTTACACATGTGAAGTACCTCACAGAGGTCAAGCAAGAACTTCCTTGCAGCTGACTAGAAGGCTTAATTTGCAAGTAAGCATGCAACCTTCCAGCAGGATCCTGTGAATCTGTTCGCACCATTTTGTGCACTGGCACTTTTTGTGATTTTAGACCTACAAAGTAACACATCAGACTTGGATAAATAAAAGGCAAAGTCCAAAATAACAAACATTTTAAATAAGTCCAACTCCATTTTAGCTCCATATATGTTTACTGTACCAGAAGATGAGGGATTATTAGGTGAATCTTTGCCCATATCCATAGAACCAGATAAAGACTGGTCCACCATCTGCCTTGCATGAAAAGAAAAGGAGAAGAAGAAGACAAACAAGACAACAGTAAATAAGCCATATGAGAAGTAGCACTAGCAGTTTGGGTGATTAAAAGCTTAAAGCATGTCACATCAAATGACTACCAAAGAAAATATTTAAGAAATCATCCCAAATCTGCGAACGAAATACTGATAAAAATATAAACAAGTATTCAGGGGCAGATTTGTTTGAAGCAAGAGCATGGCAAAATACTGATACAAAAAAAAAAAATGTTATGCATCAAAAAAATTCTAATTGAGTCTCAGAAAATTATCTTGCTTGCTTTCTTTCTTTCTTTTCTTGGTTTTTTTTTATTTTTTTATGAAATCAAGACTCATAATGAAAAGTTGTATGGTAATATTTTTCTAAAGTTTGTAAGACCAAATGAATGTACATGAAGTGAATTATTATCAAGAAGCAAATCACACTTTCAGTACAGATTTTGCTGAAAATACCTGTTCGTGAAATGTTCGTGATTCATTGGAGCTCCTTAATTTCGATTCAATGGCAGATTGTATCTTCTCGATCATAACTTCTTGATTCAGAAGGCTCACCTGTAAATAAAACGGCTTCCTTAAGGCAACGAAACTTCAAATCAATGGGTATATATCGACCTCAGTGAGAACTTCGTAATATTTTGAGTTCTCATTTATTGCTAAAGTTATATGTACCTCTCTCTTCGTTGGGTGTATATTCACATCAACGTGCTCAGTTGGCAATTTGATTGACATGTAGATGAAGGGTTTTGATGCCTTGGGCAATGTTGCAGTATAAACGATTTCAATTGCCCTCTTCAGAGCACCGCATTCCACCAGTCTATCTGGAAAAGAAAGTTAAAAGAAAGGAAAGGAAAAGATCACGAGAGTCTCAGTGCTTAAAATTTGATGCATGGAGAAACAGAAATTCCAAGAGGACAAGGGAGAGAGATATCAGCATCCAGGCAATTATTGCAACATAAATGTAGAGGAAAATAATGTAAAGTGAGTCCTGAATTTTGCATAAATCAAAATATAAGCATCAAGTCTGTAAAATAAATTTGTTTCAACTACTTGAAAAAGAAAACAATTAAACTCAACCATTCTGGTCTGCTACCTGCAACAAAGACTTGGAATCAGATAATGACACTTGAATGTCTTACTGGAAGAAACAAATTTTGAGGACCAATTAACAATTATTTTACTGAGAGTCAAGAAGCAAGTACATACCATTGATTAAAAGCACCATTATTGTCTTCTTTGCAATGTAATTAGAATTTGAAATGAAACCATCCATACTAAACACCGAACTTGATGGATCACTATCAGAAGCGTCAATTTTTATGAGATTTCGAGCAACTGACACCCCATATACAGATCTGATAGCATCCAGCCTTGAGGATGTAACCACAGAGTGAACATCTGGTCTAGCAGCTCCATGCTGAGTACAGAGGAAAATAATCCATAATGTGCTTTAGTCTTCCATTCTTGGATAGAATGAAAAAGGTCTGGAGATACTATCATGATAATTACTCTTGCCAAGTGACTAACCTTTCTGCAAGAGAAGCTCACACTACTATGGTGTATAGCAAACCGACAAATGAGGTCCACGATTTTTGGATAGTCATCAGCAGAATTTTGAAGTGTTTTCCTCCGAGCAGACATGTTATAAAATAAATTTTCAATCTGAGAGTGAAAGGAATACAAGTTACAAAAGCACAACATGCTGGGTAAATGAAGTTTTCGTCTACCAGGTTTTCCACCAGAAGGAAATATAGTATCTCGAACAATTAGAGCAAAAGAATAAACCATGAAAATATCAACTTTCCTCAAGATGTTTCACATTTGTACAAAAATGAATTAATGATCACTACAACCAAAAATGAACTTTTGATCGATAACACACCTCCATTCTTAAATTATGCATAAAATCCTTCTTCTTCTTTTTAATGCGCGTGTACATGAATTGAAAAACTCAATACTGAAATTTATTGGACCCCAAAAGCCATAAATCGTGCTTAAATAACAGGAAAGAATTAAAGATAATGCATCGGCAAGTCAAAATCCATACCATTATTTGAGTCCCCTTCACAGCTGCACAGGCTTTTGGTTCGTGCTCCATAATACCATCTCTATATGTCGCCCTAACTAGCCATAAGCACACATGAGCATATATTTAAGTATATATTTATGTAAAAAAAAAAAATTCCAATTACATGTTTTTTCCTTTCTTGATAAAACCAAAAATAAAAAAAGGAAGCCAGAGAAAGAATAACAGGCACAAAAGTATTTGATATATATCCAAAGCATAATGTCCTAGGAATAACTCGCATAAAGTAACAACTTTAAATATTTGCATAGTAGAACAAAACAACACTTAAATAAAGACTAAATTCAAAAATATGTTCGTGCATATGGACATAAATGATATAAATATGTGATCTTTTATCTGGTTTTTTATGATTGCGTGACATCAATACCTGTAACCATGAAGCTGACCCTTGGTAATGGTGGTGACTGTGACATGACCCACGTAGGTCATACTTGCCAAGGCCTCCCCTCTAAACCCCATTGACTTAATTGACTGTAAATCCTCAAATTTACTCAACTTTGATGTTGAATGCCTTTCACATAATATTGGTAAATCGTCATACTATATAACAATGAAAACAAAAGAATAATAAGTTCAAATCAATATAATCATTATGTACGTATGAGAACAGTAGGTGAGTTATGGTGAGCGACATCCACAAAATTCCCAAATTACAATTAAATATAAATGTAGCTCAAGATATTTTGACATATTTCTCTTTAACGACCATTGCTCTCACATTGATTTCCAAATTGTATAAATTCGTATTGAAGTTATAGGTCACAAAAACACGTGTGATGTAAATTGATGTCATTTGAATGCAGAGAAGAAAGATTTTCTCCAGAATACAGACAAGTAAAGTCGTATAAAAATTATAAATCACAAAGGCAAAAAAAAACTGTCTTTAACAAGTGCTTATTTGGATTGGGATTCCTATTCTATAGCAAGTAGCATTATGCGTGTATTTGTGTTTCTACAACCTTGCACTACAAATGAGCATACGTCCAGGTGGCTGTCTTGTGAGAGAGAGAGAGAGAGAGAGAGTTCATATTAATTATTTATATAGACTAACATATCTCCACTCATAAGAAAAGACAATCATACAAATAAATTCTAATTCTTTAATCCTTAGTTTTGTTTATTCAAGAAACTCTCGGTGTTGTGTCACCACAAATATTGGGGTTCATCATATGTACGCTTTCGTATATCCTTTTTTTTTTTTTTTGTTGCATTCTGGTCATAGTTTTACTTATATACATGTCCTTAGACAATTCATCAAAATCACGAAATTCCCTTTCCCTATTTTGATTTGACGTTCAAACATGATTTCATGATCTTAATTCAAAGATGGCAGATAAAGTTAATGGGCCTCAAATGCTTCTCTGTTCGTGTGCACACAATCGAAGATATCGTCATTGTCATCCTCCATCAAGTTTTGACTTTAAGATCCTATAGGCTATAGCACGAGTGTGTATGATTCCAATTTCAAAGTTCCAAATTTTACCAACGAATCTTACTTTTCTAGAATGTAAGTTCTAAAAAAGTAATTTTAAGCACAATCAAATGGGCTCTAATATCTATACGATATCATAGTTTCTCATTTCACCACCTCCGCATTTTCCTAACTTCACAGGATACATCCATAACAAAAATAATATGCACGCACGGATATACAAGTGTACGTAATTGCGCATATATTAAAATGTGCGGTATAGCGGGTAATGAGGTAAAAGGGGGGGAATTTATACGGAGATGCCATGGCCGTCATCAGAGACTTGAATGAGCTTGAGGCCGCCATCCTTGACTACGACGGAGATGGATGTGGAGCCAGCATCGAGGCTGTTCTCGACCAGCTCCTTCACGGCAGAGACTGGCCGCTGGACGACCTCACCGGCGGCGATTCTATTTACCACAGCCTGGTCGAGGCGATGGATTCTCGGCGGCTCCATCGGAATGGGAGTGGGGATGGGCTCTTCAATCTCCATTTGGGCTGTGTCTGTGAGCCATTCAACTTCTGTATCCATGACCAAGAGTACGCAGAGGGTTTGTACTTTGGAGTGAAAGAGAGATTTTTCTGGTATTTATTTTATTTATTATTTATAAAGGGAGAGTTAAATTGGCGCCAAACCAATATGGACATGGGCTGCTTTTTTGGGCTATCATTTAGGGCAGCCCATACCTTCAGGTACCACATGTGGCCCACTCATATTATGAGTTAATAGTCAATATTAATTAATATAATGGGAAAATTAAAGTTAGAGGGTTCTATTTAGTATAAGTTTTTATTTTATTTGACATGGATTCTTAAGAATGTTTTCAGTCCATTTATAAATTAAAAATTTTAAAAAGGATAAAATAATAAACATTGAATTTTAATTAGAAAAGTAAATGAGAAATAAGAGCTTATTTGAGAGAGACAAAATAACATTATAGCTAGGGGTGATTGTTGAGACTGAGATAGGAGGGCACGACTCATGTGAAAGTGGAGACGTAACAGACTTTCTTTTTTTCTTGATAAACCATGAAAAATGCATTGGTGTGAGAGATATGTATAGTTTCCAAAAATAAAAAATCGATCAAAATATTGAACACCGAGATCTTAAACTGTCTTAAAGTCCTATTAGCTGTTGTTGCTTTAGCCACTCAGTTTTTAGACATTTCCCTATTAAGTCTCTTCAATTGAATCTACCAAATTAAGGTTCATATTTATGAATGCCAAATCATTCTACATCCTAGAACACATAATGAATTAAAATTTTCACTTTTCAGTTTTCATTATATGGCAACCTGCAAAAAGCTACTGCAACTGTAATAGAACAGGTCATTTTCCCTCTACCTGAAAATATATACATATATATTATATATAGCATGAATCAGTTTGACTATGGGGATGTTAGTGCAGACTATTCTGTAGAGTAAAGCAAAGTCATCCAAAATCATATAGTCTTACACTTCAAGTGTGGGCATATGAAGAAAATGTAGCATCTTCATGTCCACCTTCCAAGCCAAGCCATGTTACCCCACAAATCCCTCCATTTTATCCGTACTTATAAATTAATACCCAATGGGGTTCACTTCATTTATGTAAATCAAGCAATCTAGCATAACAAATACACATACCTTAATATCATGGACAATATTCTATTTCTTGCCTTTCTGGTTTTGCTTTTGGTGCCTCTTAGAAATGCAGACACAAAATTTTCTCAAGAATTTGAGGTTCTTGGGGACCTCGAGAATTTGGACGTAGAAGAAAATGGAGAGGATGAATTTGAGTTCTTGGAGTTGCCATCGTGGAAATCTGATCACGGAAACAGGATTCTTGTAAATGTGGATGCATTTGGTGCAGATGGAAATGGAATATCTGATGATACTCAGGTGAATACATATGTAGTAACACCATTTCAGGCTTCATTTTTTCTTCTATTTCGTAAAAATTTACTTTCTTTTCTACATTTGTGTTACGATCTTCAGGCCTTTGTAGATGCATGGAAACAAGCTTGTTCTACACCAAAATCAGTCTTTCTGGTTCCTGAAGGACGCCGATATCTAGTCAATGCTACAAGATTTAAAGGCCCTTGTGCTGACAAGTTAATAATCCAGGTAACGTATCTCTCTCTAAAAGGATATTCATATTTTTCTCTTATTTTCAGCGCCTTTGTTTCTACATTTTGGAGATCAAGATTTTTAGAAACCTTGCTTTTGTTTTTTACTAATACAGCAGTAATAAATGATACAGATTGAAGGAACGATTGTAGCGCCAGACGAACCAAAGAGTTGGGACCCCAAAAACCCAAGAATTTGGCTTGATTATTTCAATTTAACCAATGTTCATTTCCAAGGAGGTGGAGTTATTGATGGCTCAGGCAGCAAATGGTGGGCAGCATCTTGCAAAAAGAACAAGTCCAATGTAATTTTCATTTACTTATTCTGGTTTTAACAAACAAGAACAATTTTCTGACCATATCCTTACTATTTACTCATGTTTTTTCTTTTTCCTTTTTCCAGCCATGCAAAGGAGCACCAACTGTGAGGTTCTTATCCCTACTAAGTAGATCTATCATGCAAACACAGTGAATAGTATGCAGCCAAATTAAACAATAAACAACGTATAGAAATGAAAACTTAATGTGATAAAATTGCAGGCATTGACAATAGATTCAAGCTCTGCCATAAGGGTGCAAGGCCTTACAATTCAAAACAGCCAACAGATGCACTTTGTCATTTCACGATCTGACTCTGTACGCGTGACTGATGTAAAAGTTTCAGCACCGGAGGATAGTCCCAATACAGATGGAATCCATATCACTGAATCAACAAATGTAATACTCCAGAATTGTAAAATTGGAACAGGTTCTCTCTATATGCCTCCCAACATGTATATCGTATTTAATTTAACTTCAATAAATTCAATATTTCCTAGTGGCAAAAAATATAATGAATCAATATGCAAAGTTATCACCTCATTAAACATGGTGATGTTGGACTTTGGTGTTCAGGAGACGATTGTGTTTCAATTGTCAACGCAAGCTCAAATATCAAGATGAAGACCATCTATTGTGGACCTGGTCATGGAATCAGGTATATATACATTACTAGTTCTGCACATTTTGCATAATTAGGTACAAAATTCTGATCCAGGCTGAAAAAGAAAGCCAATAAACCAGATTACAACAGTCAATGAATACCACATGTTTAAGATTCAGTTGTTCAAATATGAATTCTGTATTGTTGTACTTACTTGCATAGTTTCTTTCATGATTGTGATACACCAGCATAGGTAGTCTTGGAAAGAACAACTCCACCGGTATAGTTGAAAAGGTAGTTCTGGATAATGCATTCCTTCGAGGTTCAACCAATGGCCTTAGGATCAAGACTTGGCAGGTAATTTTCTTGTCTTCAGCACAGAGAAATTTTAAGCAAAGTAGTGGTTCAATAAGTTATCACCAAATGTGCATTTTCTGCTCCATCACATCATGAATCATCCATAATCTGCACACACGTCCTTATTGTTGTTCGTTTGAGAACCGAAAGTCTGGGTTTTGTAGGGAGGATCTGGTTATGTGCGTGCAGTACGCTACCAAAACGTTATCATGCAAGATGTTTCAAACCCCATTATCATTGACCAATTTTACTGCGATTCACCGACATCTTGTCAAAATCAGGTGCATATTTTGGTGAATGACATGCAACTTTTTTTGTGTTAAAATTGTTTTCTCCATCAAAAATCGTAAATGTGCTATTTGTTTCACTGTTAATAGACTTCAGCAGTGGCAATAAGCCAAATCATGTACCGGAATATCAGTGGAACTTCAAGAAGCCAAAGAGCCATGAAATTTGCTTGCAGTGACACAGTCCCCTGCACCCACATAGTGCTCAATAACATCAACTTACAGAGCGAAGATGGTACAGTTGAAACCTACTGCAATTCTGCTGCCGGCTTTGGTTATGGATACATTCAACCTTCAGCTGAATGCCTTTCTTCCTCTGATAAGGACACCATTAATAAACCGGAAAAAGAAGCAGAATATCTCATCCATACTGAACTCTGAGTCAGTTTTCCTTTTTATATACTTAGCACTACAAGATTGTATTGGACCATATACATTAACAGTAGAGGTGTAGTAGTATTGTATTGATTGGAGCCTTTTTGGACTCTCTAAGATCCACATTGATACTCTTATGTTATATAGAAGTATCACATATTTTGGAGAATAGTTGAAAAGTTTATGTAACATGCCATTCTCGAGAAAAATATAATAGAATGAGATTTATTGGAATATGATTTCAATTCTTGTTGTGCCATGACGGTTTCTGTTTTGGGTTGCATAATCAACTTTAATAGTGGGATATATCCTTACAATAATATAAGAGCCTTAATTTTTTTACTGTAGCTTTTTTCGTCCAACACGACACCGTTTTGACAATGAAATCAGCCGCAATTTTTTACTTTGTCCAACATTTCACCCAAAAAAATTTCTTCTCTCTCTCAACCAAAGCTGAGATCAACCCTGCAATTGGAATTGCAGAAAACACCACTCTATCAATTAAAGCTCAGACTTTTTAAAAAATACAGTAAGAAGAATGAATCAATAACCAAAAATCAAAACTTTTTCCATGCTTCAATCATTTATACATATACTAAAGGACACTATCAGCTTCCATGTTCTTATTTTACTTTTTTTTTTTTTTTTTTTTTAAGCTCTCTCAGTTTCAAAAGTAATGTCCTACCTGAACTCCAGCCTTTTTCTGGTTGCCCCTTTCTATTTGAGCCAGCACCCCAGCAGCCTGAACAGGGCCATCAGAATTAACAAATAACAACTGAGTATTGGATTTTATTGGAAGTACTACAGCGGCGAATTTGGAACTCAGAAGCTGATAATACTCTTACAATGCTGTCTCAATTTACTGCTATCATGATAAAGTTTGAAATTTAGAGGAATAATGATGTTGCTTGCAATGAACTAAGAATGCACGAGATACTCAATAATAAGGACAAAAAGGAACACGAGAATCCTTGCAATTTGAAATGCCAAAGCTCATCAAATCTTACCATTTTTAGTGTGATTTCAAATAACTGAAAATTTTATATTAGACTTACCATATAAAAACCAACTTCAAATCCTAAGGTTCTGAACAAGGGAAATTTGGGAAAATAAAATCCTGTTGTCGATTCTAAATCTAGCACAATCTCGTGATTTCAAACACAATTTAAGTGTAAAGATACCTGAGCTCCTCCCATCACAGATATTCTGGCATTTGGCCAAAAGAACATGAAATCAGGGCTGTAAGCTCGTTCACATATTGCATAGTTTCCTGCTCTTCCTCCAACAATAACTGTAATTTTGGGTACCCAATTGAGCCATCTCGGCAATCAAATTGATTGCCGAGATGGCTCGGCAATCAATTTGATTGCCGAGATGGCTCGGCAATCAAGTATTTTACTTTTTTTTTTTTTAAAGGAATAATTGCACAAAAGGTCCCTATTATTTTAAAATCGTTGGGATATGCCAACAACTTTAAAAAAAAAATCTTTAATTTATTTTTCTTATTTTTTTTTCTTTCACACTTAATTTTCATTCAATTTTTTACTAATCTTGTTTTTTTATTTTACCTTTTACAAATTATTCTAAATAAATGCTAAAAAATGCCATTCAAAAATTTCAAAATCCACGCACGTGAAATCTTGGTGGGAAATTGAATGTTTTTATTTTTTTTTTACACATTTTCATTCAATTTTTTTATTTTATCTTAAGCAAATTGAATGTTTTTATTTTTTATAATGTTGCCACATTAAAAAAAAAAATGACCAGTAAAATTCTCGGCAATAATCTTTATTTTACTGTTCACCAATTTTTTTTTAAGCCTATTTTCTTTGACACAATAAAATTTAAAAAAAAATTAAAAAGTGATGCCGAGATGACTCGGCAATCAAAAAATAAAAAATAAAAATTTAAGTGATTGCCGAGCCATCTCGGCAATCAATTGATTGCCGAGATGGCTCGGCAATTAATTGTCCATAGCTGTCTTGCTTATCTAGCGGTACTTTCAAACGGTTTTAGTTCTTTGTTTAGGAATAGTTTGTTGCTAAAAGACAAATGGACAATTAAAGGGAAGGTATTTGGCGAATTGGTTTTAGTTGGTAATTGATTTGTTTCTAAATGTTATTTTGCACAAAGCGGGAGGCAAGAATGCGTTCTATATCTCTTATACTTTTCATGATTTTTTTGTCATTTAAATGGGGGAGCAGGTTCCTGGTACATGGCTATGGATGCTTGGAGTATCTGCAGTGCCAGCCATTCTTCAATTTTCCATTATGCTATTTTTGCCCGAATCTCTTCGTTGGCTTTACATGAAGGTGCAAAAACGCTTTGCTGCTTTGGATAATTGTTTGTTAGAACATGTTATCAGATATTTTATCTTTCCTCTTATTGATTCAGAAATAATTCTTGCAGAAGGATAAATCTGAAGCCATTGTTGTGCTCTCAAAAATTTATGATCCTTATCGCTTGGAGGAGGAGATCGATCAACTTGCTGCTGCACTTGAGGAAGAGCGTTGCCGAACCACCTCGGCAATCAATTGATTGCCACAGTGTTTATTTTTTATTTTTATTTTTTTTTAAAGGAATAATTACACAAAAAGTCCCTATTGTTTTAAAATCGTTGGAATATTATTGTCACTAATAATGGACAAAAGTGAATCAATGATCACGGAGTCAACCAGAAAAACAAGATGGTAAAATTCAAAATCTCTAAAAATTAGGAACCCAGATTTGAAGATGTCGGATTTGGATCATTGCCGAGTTGTCGGCAATGAACATTGCCGAGAATTTTACTGTTGACGAATTTTTTTTTTTTTTTAATGTGACAACATTATAAAAAATAAAAACATTCAATTTGCTTATTTGTTTAAGATAAAATAAAAAAGATTAATAAAAAAATTGAATGAAAATGTGTAAAAAAAAAATAAAAACATTCAATTTGCCACCAAGATTTCACGATTTTGAAATTGTTGAATGGCATTTTTTAGCATTTATTTAGAATAATTTGAAAAATGTAAAATAAAAAAACAAGATTAGTAAAAAATTGAATGAAAATTAAGTGTAAAAGAAAAAAAAATAAGAAAAATAAATTAAAGATTTTTTTTTTAAAGTTGTTGGCATATCCCAACGATTTTAAAACAATAGGGACCTTTTGTGCAATTATTCCTTTAAAAATAAAATAAAAAATGTTAAATACTTGATTGCCGATCCATCGGCAATCAAATTCCCTTTTTTGACTGACCAAATTGTTTTGAGAATGTACACTACCTTCACAAAGGGATCCGGGAAACACCATAAACCAAGCTCTATGAATTTGACGAATTGATCTTCCTCCTGTGACTTGTAAACATATACCCCAATACCATTGCATTTACTTTTCATCTTGCCCCTCCCAATCAACCATCCTCCTGCTCGAACTAATCAATTAATGTGATAGCGGAGAAGAAAACATGAATCAGGTCCAATTATAACATATACGCTTCCTATTTTACTGATGAATGCAAGTCGATTATTTTGATGACTATAGGTTTCGCATCATCAAGGATACCGCGGAAGAAGTCACCAAAATGGCCATTCTTGATCAGATTTACATCTGGTTGGCTCATATGTGCTCGGCAACCATGGTTGTCGAGCTAACTCGGCAACCATGGTTGTCGAGCTAACTCGGCAACCGGCAACCATTGGTTGCCGAGCTAACTCGACAACCATATCGAATATTATCTTCTTGTGCATTATCTGTTTGAAAAAACGTCAGAAAGAACTCAACATTAATCTCCTGTAACTCCATTCGAACACTGCGTACCATACACGCACAACAAGATAAAACCAGGTTTAATGCCTTAGTTGAATATTTGTTAAAGTGGGTTTTCTTTTGACCTTTAGCTCCGTCATCTTTGACATATAATGTTTCTTTGCAAGAAAAGGTCCACGAAGTGCAGGTTTTACAATCACAATTAGACCATCTAGGAATTGGGAAGCGATTACTGCCCTCCGATCCTTCCTTGAAGCATTTCAACAATGGTGGAATTAATAGTGAATGTCCATCGAATTGTTCTTTTTTGTGGCATCATAAGGTCTTCTGTGGTGTGCAAAGCATCATTGACAAACTGGCATCATTGATGAATTATGAAGTTTTTGGTACTTTATCTACTTCAATAACTTTAGTGGCACCATGACATGCCCTGGCTGTTTCTGTTTTTTGTGTTTGCACTAATGATATCTTGATATTAAGAACACATTGAATTAAGTCATCTTCAAATGTGCAGTATGATTTTGTGCACATTGCGGCTGGAGATCTTCTCAGGGCAGAAGTTGCTGCTGGGACTGAAAATGGTAGGCGGGCAAAAGAATGCATGGAGAAAGGGCAGCTTGTCCCAGATGAAATAGTTGTCTTGGTTACTTTAGTTTCATACTTTTATTCTCCTTCTTCACGGTTCTATTCGAAGTATCAATCAAAATACAGAATTAATAAAAGTGATCTCTCTATTATTAATTAGTCAAAACTCTCTTTGGTTGCAAATGGTCAATGAGCGTTTATTGCTACCAGCAATAACAATAGTTTACACATACCAAAGCAGGAATAGTATAATAGTCGAAGCTGTAACCAAATGTCACAGAATGAATCATGAAATTTACTGGAAACTATATGCATAAAAGCCTCACAAGCTAAGTGAACTGTAAAGCGTGCATAATGAAATCCCTTAAAACTGAAGTGTAATAGGAAAAAGGGATACTTGCCTTTTGTTTTTGTAACCGTGCACCTTTTCATATACAATAAAATTTTATAGTGCAATATTCTCTTGCTTTATATACTTAACTGTCGAACTTAGCTCACAAAAATAATACTGTTACATGCAGAGAACAAAAGTGACTGAAATGTATGTTTGTATGAATTCAATCTTGTTGTTTTATAAAGTAAATGTAAACCTTTCCCCGTATTTCATATGTAATTTCTTGTGAACAAGTTATCTAATAATTCCATAGCATGACTCCAAGCGTTCACCTTATTTTAACATTAATTCATTGTGAAACGCCATGTTTTGTCAATACACTATTAATTTATTCAACATATCAATAAAAACATTTAATTTTAACTTCGTAAATTTTTTTATTTGTCATTTCAATTAATTTTTCGAGTATATATATATATATCACTTCACGAGGAGGAGGGTCGTGGTAGGTTGACAGAAAGTATAATGTATACATGTATATGTGTTCCTGCCTGGTGTAAATGATGGGATCGGTCCACGAATTTTTCTTCATTTTCTTTTATCGCATTTCATTTCCTTTTCTTTTCTTTCGGTGTATTTTCCTGTCTGTTTTGTGCTATATTTTCACGTTTTCTTAAGTTGTCAATGATGATTATTGACAATGGGTTTTTTATATTTTTATGTGTACAATTAAGTTCCTCTTTGTGATTTGAAGGTTTAGATGAATTTAATTTGGTTAATAACTTGTACAAGGTTATGTGATAAGTGAAACTTAAAATATTTTTCGAGTTGCATTCAGTCAAAGAAATGTAATTTCTTTTTTAACTCTTCGTCTCAAAGTGATGGAAATATTGGCATCAGCAAACAAAAAGTAAAAGATCGGTTAGAGACTTAACTCAAATGCATAAATGCTGTGTAGATGTCATAACACCATGGATAATTGATTATAAATCATGTTGAAATGGTTCTTTCTTATACTTGTTGCAGGCAATCCATTGATCTATACAGTAGTGTTCCATCTCCGAGTCTTAACTTTGTCGAGACATCGTCTTTGCCTAGAAGCTCGTACCTTTCGTCGTCCCTTACAAGTAGACAGACTCCGGAGATATTACCTTCTCTGGGTAAACCTCTCTTATCTGAAGTAGAGGATGTGAAAGTGTCACAACAAAGGCGTAGTTCGCATTCTCTGTTGCCACCTATACCATCAAAGAAGTCGGGGACAAAGAAAGGTAGTCTCAAGGAGAAATACTCCAAGGTCTCACATGAAATTCCAATTACTCACCAGAGCTCATACGGCCAAGCAGTGTTAAATGGTACGTTTTTTTATCTGGTTTTGTTACTTACTTCAATGTGCTGATAGTTAGAGACATCTTTTACGATGTTTGATATGCAATTTTGGACAAAACTGGACGCTTAACATTTTTTCTTCTGTGTTTAGTGCTATACAGTCTACACGACCGAGCAAACTATTATAGCTTGACACAAGATGGTTTTACACAGGCATGAATGTTTTATGTGGAGTTGGAGTTCTTTTTACTCCATATGCTGTCAAAGAAGGAGGGTGGCTTGGGCTTTCTATATTGTTGATTTTCACTGTGCTTTCTTAATACACCATAATTCTCTTAAGATACTGCTTGGACAGCCAACCTTGGATTGAAACGTACCCAGACATTGGCCAGTCTGCCTTCGGTACAGTGGGCCATAGTACAATATCAGTAAGTCTTGTCAATTCCTCACTATTTTTTCTTCATTTAGAATTATGTCAATTTCAGAATTAAATTCTTCACTTGCTTATTTTCTGTAAGAAATATTGATGATATAAGACTTCATTGAACTTGTCAAATTAAGAGAGAATCAATGTGCACTAACTATTTGCTAACATATTCTTTTCTGTTATATTTTGTTAACAGATAATTTTATACGTGAAGTTATATGTAGTCTTCTTCCGAACCCTTCAATTGAATCGAATCTTCAGCAATCTGTTTTGATCACCATAATTCCTTAGAACTCATTAGTCGATTTCACAAATTATTGTTTGGCCTCCTGCTTTCTAAATGTGTTGCAGGCTGGTTGCATTGAATTCATTATTTTGGAGAGAGATAACTTGTCATCTTTGTTTCCAAATGCACATTTAAGCATTGGAGGATTCGAATTAAACTCTCACCATCTTTTTGCATTGATGACCGCCCAGGCCATTTTTCCTACTGTTTGGTTGCACGACCAATAAACTTACCTATTTATTCTTTGAAAACAAGATTTCGGTATGAACAAGTATAAAATCAAAATACAAACGTTTGGATTTTAAGCTAAAATACACAGAAGTAATTTTTAGAATAGAGGAATATTGAAAGAGAAAGTGTGTGGTATAAAGAAAACCAAAGTGATAATTCAATAGTAGGATAAATGGTGGGGTATTTTGTATACATGCTTCAATTTAATTCATTTATTTTCACTTTGTTGGCCAAGTCTCGCATCAACCAAACCAAAAGAATAAAGTAAGCTACACAATTTTTTGACACCGTCTCATTTTACAAACTTTAAAATATTATATTCCAACCATTTGACTTCAACTATCCGTCTCGTTTTTAACCATCATTATTTCTACATACATTTTGAAGTAGTAACAATTATAAAAAAAATTCATTTTTAAAAATCATTTTCCTATTTGTTTAGAAATTTTAGATTTTTATTTTCGTCTCAATTACATTTAAAACCTAAAACGTTTCACTACATTTTTAACATACGTGCAACGCACGTAGCTAAAACTAGTATATATATATATATAGAACGGGACATGGAATTAAAATGGAGGGATTTCCATTTAAGTTCAGATAAAAAAATATATTATTACCAATTATCTAATAATTATCAGTAATAATCTGAGTATTTTAATTAATTAAGTTCCAACTTGCTCGGCATGTCACTGTGTGCTACCTCTACCAGCTGAGAGTGTGAAAAACTTGTGTAATTTCAAATGCCTTTAGAAACTATGACATCTCAAATGAAATGTTTATATATTCCATCCAAAGAAAAAGGGAGAAAAATAAAGAGAAGAAATCATGCGTTGAAATGTAGTATTCAATTCAATACAATGTGTGAGATTGTGCCACTGATACAATAGGAAAGAGGAAAAACATAATTTCAACAGCAAGATACGATGTAAATCTTTTTCTTCTGTAATTGCAATCAAAACTCCAGTCGACCTTAAGAACCTCCATGGCGGAGAACAAGAACAGATCGGTAAAGGGCAGCAACATGGAGGAAGCATATCAACACGATAATGAAATCATCAAGAAGGCCAATAATACCTAGCAGCGCTATCACGGGAAAAAGAAGGGAAAAGTTGAATATAAATATAATAAGAAAGCAAATTGAAGACAATTAGGAACCATTCTTACCTTCAGGGATAATGTCCACTGGGCTAAGGACGTATATAGCACTCACTATCATCTGCACATTAGCAAAATAAAAATAAAAAACTGTTCAAAAGTAAAAAGTTCCCTTAATGAACGTCAAGGAAAAACATTGTACAACTCTAAAGCATCCATCTAATTGTATCCCTAGGGTAAGAACAGCCACTACCGGGTTAAATAAGTGGCTTAGCATACTTAACATGTAAATGAGAAACTTCAAAACACCCTGCAGTAAAAATTTAGGGGTTATGCCAGAATTTTCATGTGCATACCTTTAGAGGCATATCATTCGAGGCTACTTTCATGAACCAGAAAGCTGGGTCAAAGAGACGTTTTCGAGGTGAACTTCGGCCAAATCTCTATTATTAAAGTTTACTATACTAGAGTTTAGAAACACAAAAACAAACCTTCACTTAACAGACGATAAACTACCAAATAAAATAACATGGATGCTACATGTAATGTAAGTATGACTGTCAAAAATGAAAAATGTGATAACATATGCTGTCATGGTTGCATATTGGGGAGTGACAACTTAACTGCCAGATAAACACGTGCCCGCATAACAAGCGGAAGTGATCTTTGTGGATTGATCAAATCTTGCCACAATCTCTTGAGAAGAAAGGGAAGGTCTCGCATTCTCTGCCAACAAGAATGATATTGTGTCATTAGTCATATCAGGATGAAATGTGACAATTTCTAAGACATGCAATTGGCGCCATAAAGGCCGATAACATTAAGACTAAGATGTAGATTGAACATCTAAACATGTTTCAAGATACTCTCAGATCTTCAAGAATCCCAAACAATGCTTCAAAAGATCACGCAACGGGAATCACAGTAGTACATCTTTCATTACACTAATCTAGAGAATGCACCACTGGTACTACTCTCATTAGCCCGTTGCTTTCTTTTGAAGGATGATTCACAATCATAAGAATAACTGCAGTAAAAGAAACACAAATGCCAACCCGATATTAAACATAAAATAAGATATTCTCTCTAGCTCAATCATCAATCCTAAACGATTCAACCACTACTCTGCACAGTTCTCCGGGAATACAATAATTTTCACCTCACCCGATGCAATGTGTCAAGACTCAAGATGGTGTTAAGCAGTCATGGTCAGATTTTGGAATACATAAGTGGAGTCAAAATCCTTCAATGATGTGAGAGTAAATGAAAGGATTTGCATTAATAATGAAAGACAAGACTCCTATTATATAATTGTCAAGAATTTAAATCAAAGTGAAGTCATGTGATTTACATGAAAATATATGAAATCTACGCCCGGCTGCCCAGTCAATATAAAACCTCTCCTGCATCAAGTGTCCAATGTGCACTTAGTCTGAATGGGGGGAGCTCTAGTGCTGTAAATATGGGATCGAAATATTCATGATCAGCTTAGACTCGATCATCTAAAGCTCACCAAAGATCGACTCCAGAGTGAGCTGAGATCAAACACATCCTTAAGCTAGTAAAATTTATCACCTCAGCTTGTATAGTTTTAGTCTATCAAACATAATGTAAATTAACCAAGCTGCCCGAACTCGGGTTAAGAAGGTCAACAAAAACTCGACTTGAAGAATGAACAAGCCAAGCTACAACTATTTTTAGACTCATATATTATACCATGCAACCTTGACCATATCAAAGTTCGGCTTAAAAGGGCTCATTAACACCCCTGGGGGCCTTGGTGAAAGCTGAATTTCAGATTGATCCTTTTATCGCAATTCCTATAACCTATTAATTATTAGCAGTACTAAGTTTTTTACTCTAAAGAATCAAAGATTTATAATAAATTGAATGCAGTAGTTCAAAACATCTAAGAGATAAAAGACTCACACCAGAGTGGAAGTCACAACAGTCAAGAGTTCCAAAACAAAAGTAAAAAGGCACAATTTCGTTGCTCAAAGGGATGCAAAAGAGAAACAAGTCTCTGTTGGACAGTAACTACTCGACTAGCATGAGGTGGAATTGAAGACAAAGGAACAAGTAACCAGAAAACAGAAGTTGCCACGAAACAACATCAGCTTTTCAGGATGGTAGGGTTCAAACTGTAAAGTGTAACAAATAAGACGCCATGAACTTAAAATATACCTGCGTAAGACCATTTGCACGTTCACCATATAGACGGTTATATCTTTCTATCCTCTGTAAAACCTCAGCAACTTCAGGATCCTGTCGCTGCCTTGATGAAGCCTCGCCAGGAACCAACAAGGTGATCTCACGTCGACATAGGGGACATTTACAAGGATGAAGAGCGGATCCATGATTCCAAACTTGTAATATACAATTACCTAACAAGGAACACATTAATTTATACCAATCACAGTAACTGTAGTTCCAGACAGAAAAAGCATATCAATGGCATATTGTCAGGACCAGCCTGACTTTGAATAGAGGGAACTTAAATGATATTACACCTCAGATCGAAAAGCTATTAGGCTGCCCTCGGAAACACATTATTAGGGAATCAAAAAATTGATTTCTTAAAGAGACATTACAAGGTTTGAAAGAAATCATTTCTAATTCCAAGGCCAAATTCTACACAGCCCAATGAAGCATTGAGACATTATTACATCATAATCTACAATTCTCACAGGTCACAAAAACAATAGCTTAGAGAAATTATTTCCCGTGTTGTGTGCAGGCAAATAACTGGTTTAATGCCCTTAATGTATATCTGCGGTGTTCAATAACCAAAGATAAAGTGATAGTGATAAATTGATAATTATGGAAGTATTCCCAGTTATGATAACATATCTCTCCTTTCCATTTCCTCTATGGCATCCCAAAAATAAAACTCAATGGAACTCTAAAATAACCATAGATAATGGATCCTCATCCGATTCTTGAAATGCGGAAAAAAGATAAAATGTGATAAAATAAAGAGTACAAATCATTCCACGTGCACACACAGATGATAGCACGATAGTTCGATCTCAAAATTCAACAGCGACTTCAAAAATGTCAATATCTATTTTTAGTACAGATACATGGACACTAAGGCGATTGAAAATAAATAAAATCTGAGTAATTCTGCAATAAGAAAGTGATGGAACTATCATCGCGAATCCCTGCCTTTTTATGTGGGTTAATTTCAAAAAAGAGAAAAAAAAGGTCCCTAATTTAATTGATTTATGACAAGAAATCAAGGGTTGCAGAAATAACAATAGTGTGTATGCAAAAATGGAGTCACCGCAGAACCAATGAGAGCAATTAGCTTGGCAAGGAATATGAAAATTGGCGTGGCATATTGAGCAGAAATCATTTTCCGGCGGCCCATCCATTTCTTTGATTCTTTCAACTACAATCTCCCTTTGCCTTGGATTTATAGTTTGCTTCAATGCTGGGTACAAATAGGGAAGTGTGCTGGTTGGGGAGACGTTAATGAATACACGCAGAATGACTTAGCGAGGAAGATTAATATAATACTGGGCTTGGGACATCAATAACAACTTATGTATATTTAAAAGATCATTTTTAATATTTTAAAAAGCATTATTAAATTTAAAAAATAATTTTTTTTTAGACATTCCAATAGTTTCTTTATTTTCATACTCTTTATTTTACTTTTTTTAAAAAATATTTAATATATTTCAATTTCATCTCTTTTTTATCATATATTTCCCTCCAAATTTATATATATTATTTAATTAAAACCAATATATCAAATATTGAAAGTTAAAATTATTTCAATGCATTTAATAATAAAGTCAAATCCACTCTCTAAATTAAAATGTTAAATTGAAGAGTCTATTGAAACATAATTTTAGCGTTGACTTTTTAAATTAAAAAATAATATATATTTAAAGAACTTATTGAAGATGCTCTTACGTGGTGAATATAATTGTCGAACAAAGAATATGATGGGTTTATGAATCTAATTTGAAAAGATGAGATGATTTTATGAATCTGAAGAATAATGGTGAAAAGAAAAAGAATTGGGAAAGAGAAATTTGAGGAGATTAAAAGATTTTTTTGAAATAGTGAAGAGAGATGTATATCACTTTTTCAGTTTTTGGTTGGGCTGCACAAAAAAATCGTGAAATAGCAAATCGAACAAAAATCGTTGGTTTTAGATCCACGTGGATCCGTGGTTTTTTTTCTCTTAAACCGAGCCAAATCGTTTCAAAATGGTTTGGTTTAGGTTTCAATTTTCAAAAGCCACACAAAACCGAACCGAGCAGTTTTTAAATTTTTAAATTAAAAAATAATTTTATTGAATTATAAATATTACAGTTTTAAAAAATGTAAAATTGGCATGTTGCTAGATGCTAACTTTCTACTACTTTATTCCTTTTTCTTTGTATTTCGAATTTTAGATAAATGTAAATGTAATTTAACATTTAATAGTATTAGTTCTCGTTTAAACTTATATGTTAACTTGTTTTAAATATATTATTATAATATTGATAGGTAAACTACAGATTAAAATTGAAGCAAATCGCAAATAATAGTTTGGTTTGATTTGGTTTGGTTTGAACAATAAAATGGTTTGGTTTTTTCCAAACCACGTTAAATGGTTTTGAGTTAAATATGGCACAAACCATGGTGGGTTGAATGAAAACCTCCAATTAGAGTAATTTATATTCTAGGTCCCCAATTTTTCTATTTTATCTTAATTTAGTATGAATTCAAATTTAGTAGCAAGCATCGTCCTCAACCTCACACAATCATTATCACCTCTTATTCTAACTTAAATAAACTAAAACAACCCGTTGGGAGGAGAGGGGGGGGGGGGTTTTGAAATTCGATTAAATCTCTAATCTTTTCAAAAATACAAATAAGCCCCCAACATCGACCCACACCAAACCACCCCATGAACCACCACTACTCTTCCGACAGAAAATATCTCAATTACATCAATATTATTTTATGTAAAATCTAGCTCTAGAAGTCAAAAAAGCTTTAAAAATGAAAGATTAACACTGTAAATTCATAAATGCAAATAGATCCCGAAAGGACCATCAGCTTGAAGGGATAATAGAAGAATTATTGGAGTTTTTAGTTGTCCAAAAGAAAAATAATTGAAGAATAGAAAACTTTTATCCCCTTAGATGATTGGGTAATGTAGAAAACAAATACAAGGCATTGAGAGCTACTAATGACTTTCAACTTCAAGTAACATTTTGGGCAAACATATTTCAAGCTTCTCAAAAGTTACTTCCTCAAATTTTCAGCACAAATTTTACCTCTTTCAACCAAACATGTTGCGAGACCAGTACCGGGTTTAAGTTTATTATCAGTTCTCGAAATTCATTTATTCAGTTTACTCTTTTAAGTTACTCAAGACTTGATCTCTCTTGGAAGGCTTGTTGACAAGATTGTATAAAGAGCAAACAAAACATCCATGTTCAAGCCGTATTTATGTTTACAAACTGAATAATATTTAAAGGGAAAAGTAGCAAACTTTCTAAAGATTAATATATGAGAAAATTGCACCACCAAGATACCGGGAGACAGTTTAATGTTCATAACAAATGAAATTTGCCCAGTGCAGCCTCTAATGCAAGGTCCACGATGACAAAGGACGAAAACAAAATCCTTTCTAATAATTTAAAAAGAGCTCCCTCTAAAAGACTAGCTCGTGAGGTTTCATGCCAGACTTGAGAGAGAACCTTGCACCCAAATAGGCCTTCAAGTCTGGAACGCCTTCAATTGCTTTTAGCAATGCTGCGTCAACAGCTTTTTGGTCATCCTTCTTCTCTACTGGGAGAGAGGATTTATCCTAATTTCAGAAGTCACAACATTAGAACTGAAGAATCAACGTAACATCAAACAACAACGCAAATAATCAGATTTGGAAAAACTAACCTCTTTTTCTGCCTCAAAGAATTCACTCTCACCCTTCTTCTTTTTCTTCTCGACTTGCTTTGCAAAGTACTTGTCATCAAACTTGTCAACATTTACCTCCGAAACGTCAACCTTTGTTGAAGTTGCAATAACGTAAGCCTGGTTCACACGTCTTACAGGAACACCATTGATTTTGAATGGTCCTGTATCAAAAGCAAACCACTTGAAGAATTCAGCAGCATAGAAAATTGTGTATAACATGTTATTATACTAAACAAAGGGCAAAGAGGAAAGTTGGCAGGGAGAAGTAAACCAATTAAATTAAAATGTAAAAAAATAAAAAAGACTAAACAGGCTACTCACAACACAACTCTGGAGAAGTGACAAATAAGCTCGCCGAGAAGAAACAAAAATTGGCAAGTGGGAATAGATAATTTCAGCAATGGACCTTTGCAGTGTAGAAACATGAACTATAAACTGTTGGAATTAATTATAGACCAGCAAAGAAGTGAAGAACTGTCAAGAAATACACATCCTATCCTTATAGTTGCCAGATATATGGACCCTTGTTCTTATTGAGGCAACTCTATCATCTATAAGATACATTATATTTCTCCCATGAGAATTAACCCTTTAAAAATTAGAAGAATTGGATTCAACCCAAAGTATGCGTCCACCAAAAAGTAGGTATGGCAATGGGCCGAACCGGCTGGCTCGGCCCATAAAATACGAGCTCGGCTCGTCTCCAAAATGCAAGCTCGGTTAGGCCCACGAGCTCGTGGGCCGAATGGGCCAAGCCGAGCTGCCCACGAGCTCGGCTTGGCCCTCAAATTTTTTTTTTTGTTTTTTTTTTTTTAATTTTAAAAATGAGAAAAAAATACAATATCAAGTATCTTTTATGTTGAAAATTAAAGATTGAAAACTCTTCTCCGAATAAGAGTATTTATAGAAAAATAATGAAATTAAAAAACAAAAAATTAAAAAAAATGGTGTGACCATTGGATGATCATCCAACGGTCACTTAATGCACGAGCCACGAGCCACGAGCCGAGCCGGCTCGTGGCTCGTGCTTTTGGGCTCGTGGAATGAGCCGGCTCACTTTTTGGCCGAGCCAGCTCTTTTTTTTTTTGAGCTCGGCCCTAGCTCGTGCTCGTCTCTCAATGAGCCCAAGTCCGAGCTGGGTCGAGCTTTTACAAGCCGAGCCAACGAACTTTTTTGCCAACCCTACCAAAAATTGTCTATCTTTGAGACAACTTCCAATGATTTTGGTGGTACTAGAATTCACCACGGCGGCTCAACCAAAATACGAGTAGTCATACAAAGGAAGGATTCAAAAGAATACAAGTGATCAAAGTCAAAATAACCCCAATGTCAATTACATAATTCATCAAAAAATGAAGATTATCCTAATAACTAAATATATATATTTTAACACCCTTTCACTATATTTCTATGTATTAAGTATCATTAATGGATCAAACAATGCAATTTTAAAATGGCTAATGGCATATCCACCTCATCGTAAAATTGAGTTTGAACATCACTAAAATGAAATGCATAAACATAAAGGTGTTCAATTTGATAGGTAATAGAATCATCTTGACTTTAGGAGAACTTTAGCACATCCAACTGAAAATTTACAAAGACGAACTACAGATTATACTTGCGGTTACGATCCACACAAGCATTCATAACTAATTAGCTTGAAAAACTAACGCATATAAGCATATGTACAATGGTGTAAAGAAAACTTACCAGTGACAAGTAGCAAGCCAGAAGAAAGCTGCTTCAAGAAAACAACTCTCTTCCCCTTGAACCTCCCTGTCAATATTATCAAAACTGTTCCTGGAGTAATACTTGCCCTACACACACAATCCCATCACACAACTCAAATAAAAAATCAAAAAAGAAAAAGAAACGGAAACGGAAACGAGAATAATGAGAATAGCAAAATATAACCTGAGTTTGGTGGGCTTGTGCTTGCGCGTGTTGGAAAGTGGCTTCTTGACGTCATCGGCTGGGTAAAACTTGGAAGCCTTCTCGGCGACTGCCTCCGCTACTTCGGCCTTCTTTTCGTGGTGGGGGAATTTGCCGCCATTCTTGGCTTTGATGGCCCAGAGCCCCCTCTTATGATACATCTGGGATCTAGAGTGCTTACGGACTCCCCGGATCAGCTCCGGATTCCGAGTCACTCTCGATGTCCGTTGCTTCGGCGCCATTTCACAGTTCTCTCTCACACTGTTTGCGCGAGGTGGGCGATGGCCGATGAAGAGAGTTAACAAGAAAATGTGAAGAGGATAATATATGCGCGTGAAAAACCTAATTGAGTAACGAAGCCCAGGGTTTTAGCGGGCCTTTCAGAAATCGAAATATAAGGCTTCACTTTAAATGGGCTAGCTACCTGGTTGGCCCATTCGGCAATAATCTCTTCTTTTTTTCTTGAACTTCAGATTTGTTTTAATTAAAATTAAGAATTAACATGCAAATAAAAATTTTGAAATCTGATAACATAATTATGCATTTTATTGAACTTGACAAAAAATTATCTGTTAATTAAAAGATTGTAAATTTGGTAAATTACAAATAAGCCAGTCAGTCTTTCTGATAAAATAATTAGAACAACATTACTTTTGTTGAATTAAGCTTTGATTTCCGTATTAATGATATTTTAATTGGATGGAATCGAATATGACTAATTATTTTCTTCATATGAAATTATTGTTGACCCATAGAAAGAGTACAACAATTTAGCGAGTTAAAAAAAAAAATGTTTAACTCGACTTAAATGAGATAATTTTCAAAAGTATTTGATAAACGTGATGAAATTCTGGGCATACATGCCATTACCCAGTAATAAAATCAATTATTGTCATCTACTATTCTTGTATAACTCACTCCACTTGGTTACAGAGTTACAAAAAAGGGCAGTACTGTTCATCAAAAATTACCCATTCATCACTGTCGATGTAAGAACATAAAAAACAGGCTATTGAAGAAGAAAAGGAAATGGTAGCCTCCAGCTCTGGAAAATCTGCTTTCGGTACCCAAGGAAGCAAATGTTGACTTCAGTCTTGCCCGTCCTGGAACAAATCAAAAGAAAGACTCGACAACATTACTTTCAAAACTATATATATGCAACACGGAAAGTGATAATTATTCATCCTATCCATCCATAATATAGTTCACCAAAAATTGAAGAACTACTCGATTGCTCAACAACAGATTGAAAGGGAAACAAGAATAAAATCCAACATTTGCATCGTCATTACATATCACGATGCTCAATAGGTAAAAGCTAGTGGCAGAAGAAAATAACAAACAATATTTTGCTTTATTTTTACTTTACCATGTTTGCCAGCACCCAGAAGAACAAGCAAACACATTTTTGTACATTTAAAAGAAAAATAAATAATGTTGCATCAAAATGACGAGAAAAAATGCTTCAATGGATTTGTCATGATCAAAAAACAGGAACATGGGACTAGAAGAAATTTCACTGAAGGGCATCAAAACTTGCGTTTCAAAAGAATAACCACTTTCAATTGAAGCATATTCTATAGACAAGTATCCACACAACCAGAATAAGCAGCATCAATAGGTAACAACAGCTAGTTCCCTGCTTAACCAGGTATTGAACAGCCAGATACTTGAATATTGACATGTCGCACATAATTTTGAGATGCTTTAGACACCTATCAGAATAAACTGTAGCAGAAACATTTTGTGCAAAGTGTTAAAGCTAATGAATTTGGGTGTTGAGCAGGATTTAGCATGGAATGAAGCGGCAAAAACCACACGTGACATCAACTTATAACACCCTTGAATTATAGAACTGACTGCAGGTGTTAACTACGAGATCGGCACAAACAATAACAGCACGACGGAGCCAGAGATTTTAGGTTGGGGAGTCTGCAATTTTTTTCTAAAACCACAATTACTTAACCAAATTTTATGAGAATCTAATGTTTTTTATAAGTCATAATTTTTAAAATGCTTACAATAAGTCATTGCACAAAAATATTCAAGATCTAAAATTAGTCAAACTCTTCTTATTCATGTTACCTTCTACAAAACTATCCTCCAAACTAGAAAGATCCGATACACAAATAAAATTAAATATCACTCAAGTTCAAAAGAAAAAAGAAAAAAATCAATTGAACACGAGCAAAGTGCCTTTATTAATTTTGTATTATCATTTGAGGAATGTGCCAATAGATCGAATTGATATCCATTAAATTGATATTAGGTTAAAGTTAAATTGCATATTAGAAAATTAAAAAACTAAAAAAAAAATTTCCGAAAGTTGGGGGGTCCAGTCTCCCCTGGGACCCCCATGGCTCCGTGCCTGACGAAAATCTTACCAACAAAGGATATATTCATATATTGATTTCAAGAACAATGTTAATTACAAGTAGGCTGCATTCAATTTTCCACTGATATCCAAGTCACAATTGAGAAGGCATAGTCGTAACAAGAATAAAATTTTGACTGCAAAACGGAAAGAGAGAGAGAGAGAATTGGCAGCTTGAAAAGGAAATCGAAGAGATAAATAATCACTTGAATAGATAAGAAATATTTTTAATAGCAACTCCTACACACAAATTTCACCAAAGCACTGTGCAAGTGTAACTACTTGAATACTTTTTTGATAAAAATAATCATAGTAAATATAATGTTTGATCAATATCATGTAAAATCATGACATTGTAAATATTATATCTTGTCTTGTCTCCAAAATCTATTTATGAATATACCACCAAAATTTTATTAACAAAAAGTCTAGTTTCTATGTAAAAATATCTATATATCTTTCTATAAATGTTTAAGAAGTCTACTTATGCATACACCTTCGTAAGAGTTTTTTGAGGGTTTCGAGTCATAAGAATTCTTTTAGCTCGTGAATCTTTGCGTATTTAAATAGCTCTATGTTTTGAGTTTGCTGGAGAATGTAACAAATCATTTTTAGGTATTTCACGAAGGATTGATAACAGCATGAGATGATCCGACTTCTGCGCCTAGATAGATATGTTATATGTATGCACATTAAACCTGAGCGTTTAATACACATTAGAAAAACCCTTCTAATAATCGATCTTGTTGTGTTTGCCCACTATCTTTCAGACTAAAAGTTGTTCAGTTGACACATCTTTAAATGCCCAAAGGTGTGACTTTCCTTCTCCAGTAAAACTAGAAAAAAAAAAAATCAAGGAGCAATTTCGAGAAAATTAACATAAACACGCAGACAAATTGCAACTTCAAGATTCAACCAACAGTCCCCAGGTTATACCATATAGATAGTGAACCAGTGAAGAATGAGTGAACGAACTAAATTCAGAAGAATCAACATTGGCAAATTAAGATATCTGGATCTTGTTCTTTTTTAAATTGAAAATGTGTGTATCCATTTTATTTTTCTGATACACATACTTCATTTGGTTAATAAAACTTCTAGGACTAGACTTTAATGCTCTAACCTATCCAACATGCTATATTTACAAGACTGCTACTTGCTAAATCCATAGTCACAAAACCTTGGAATTGTACTCCAGAGTTAAAGTTCACTATGGAATAACTTCGTGAACAGATCCTTCAGAGAGATGGTACTTAATAGAGAACTGAATTAGCCCCAAGAAATGAAAAAATATACTGCTGATAGATAAAAACAAATATAAATCAACACGTAGCATTCATATTTTGGGGGAAAAAAATAGAATTCTTTTATTTCACTCCAAGCCATATTTCCAACTAAATGCAGCTATTTCATCTACTGGGAATGTATACATATAACTGAGATAAGGTAAAAATTACCTTCAGAACAGGGGTATTGGAAATAGGAGTCAATTTTGCCGTAGATTGATCAAAATCACGACAACATTCTGTGTATGTAGACCCAATAGCCACTCCAGCACCAAAAGCTACAGATGCCCAACGTGTTACAGGACTCCCTGATGCAACAAATAAACATAAACCGGTCAATCCAGCAGACCAATTTAATAGAAAAAACCGAAGGTTACAGTTCCAGAGCATGCATCAAAATGAATTTTAAAAGGCTACTTCCACTGTATTCTGAACCAACAGATTGCAGATATGCAAATTTTATTACCGGACAATGCAGCTAGTGTGAAAAGAAAAAGTGAATATGCCAAGCATCACAGAAAACTCAAAACCCACACCCAGGAAAAGGTACCAAAAAAATTCGAAAACACATATAAAATCATATTGAATATGCAGCATATAGCTTAGCCAACACCGAGGAAAAACTAAATTGTTTCTTTTTCAATTAAAGAAGCTAGAATAGCATGATTGACATGAAAAATAAAAAATAAAAAGTAAATCCAAAAATTGAGTCGTGTATGGTACTGTACACTACCCGGGAAGAATCAGTGTTATAGTACAAGTTAGCGGCTTTCAACATTATTCTTTTCCTCATCAAGGTCAATTTCAAATAACATCAAGCTTAATCTCTCAAAATGAAAATTCAATTAACGAGGACAATAAAACCTCTGAAGAAAATGAATTCTAAATCTAAAAGCATAATTTAAAAAACTTTGCAATTAACGAACTAGGTAATTAAATTTCAAAAAGGAACCGGTGAGGAAATGGAGATGGACTAACGGAAGAGAATAAGGCCGGCAAGGGCTCCGGTGAAGGAAGAGTAAACAAAGCGACGAACGCCCGAATCAAGATACGCGTCCCACTTAGCATTCAAATCGTACAGCGCTTTGTTTTGCTCTGCCATTGCTCCCTACAATCTGATTTCCTTAGCTTTCACTGGAGCGGAGGGCTTTGGCAGTTTGGTTTGTGTATTATTTCTAAACTGTTGTTTAGAGCTCAGTTTATCTATTTGGTTTGGACCAGGACCAAATACTGTGGTGTCCAATTAAACAAGCCCAATTCTTACATGAACCAGCAAATTTTCAATGGAGCGCGTACGATTATCGGTGCATGCCAATGCTCTGTAGTTGAACTTAGATGTAGGAATGGCAGGGGCTCAGGCCCACATTTAAACAAGTCCAGGGTTGAGTTGGGTTTGGTTTTCGGCTTCTTGAGCTGAATGAAGCTCGGGGTCCTAAGCTCATAGGCTTCGTAGACCGCCTTGAGTCATCCCGTTTATGTCGTATTTACAAGTAATGAGTTTGATTTTATGTTGTATTTAAATTTTTTTTACATAAATTTCATTTTTCAAGAAAAAAAAATTAGTAATATGCGGACTAGCTCAGGTCGGCCAACATAGGCAGGGCCCATGTGCTGAGCATGGCCAGAGTCATTGACCAAAGGGCCGAGGCCAATTTGTCTAACGATCCAAACCGAGCTTGGGTGGCCACGCTGAGCTCTATTGCCACCAATGACAAAAATATTTGTTTCACAAAACTATATCTTGTTTTCTTATTTCATAGTATTAGACAATTTTCTCGCCAACCCACAACTTAGTCTAATTAATATTAGGAGTAAAAAACTAAAAATAGACAAACCACGTGATAATATAAGGTTCAACACATATTTTATATTTATATGTTCAAGATGAATAATAACAAGAGAACGATATCTTATGGCAAAATTCTACTTCTTTTGCTAGAGTAATTTTCACTCGTTTTACTAAATCATCCACCTCTCTTCTGAAATGATGAGTACACATACAAATTTTTTTTAAAGATAAATATGAACTTTACCTTCTTGACTCTGGAGTGGTTATTTTTAAAAGTCATCAAGTACGAATAAAGTAGTTAGTTAATAGCTAGCTAATGTGATAAATAGAACATATAGTACTCCTGGTTTTAGTCTCCAGACTCACAAGGATAGGGAGATGGTCACAAGAGGAAATGTTGTTTCCTAACACTAAAACTTAGGTTGATCAAGATTTGGTCAAGAGTGTCCCCACCCAACCAAATGCATGGACGAAAAAAGGGTATTAAGACAGCATGTTAATAGGTAGGTAAGACAGGCCAACCTGCACATGCATTTTTGTCATAAAAACAAACGTATGTAACTTCAAACTCAGACCATGCCAAACATCAAACATGTGTAGTTACATAGACTGTACTGTACAGCACATATCTTCCATTTATGGCTATTTCATTTTCTCTTGTTCCGTTTTCCTTGTATGCCTGTAGAATGATGTTTTCTCTTGCACTAATATTAAAGAGTTGGTGTTTTTTCTAACATTGTTTGGTGAGGTAATTCCTGGTTTTATATAATAGTGAAGAATCTTGCAAGTTGACCTCATTATTGATGATGAGCAGACAGTGATAAACAACCACTTCATTTATTCAGTTGGTGGGGACAATGATTGAAACCAAACACAGGTATTGTAATAGAATATAGGCATTTCAGAACTCACAAGGACAACTAAGAATCTTAAGAACAAACTTTGATAAATCAGATGTAGCATTGCTTTCTCTTTTACTTTGAACCAAGTGCTTTCAGCTTTTACAATGTTTATTGTAACACCAAAGTCTATGTTTTTCTCAGGGTAAAAACTCAGGTGGTCACTGAACTTTTAACGATATTTCATGGCCACTAAGGGTTTGAGGACTTTTGGCCTTATAATGGCAGTAACATAGTAAAATATCCAATAGCAGCAAGTAAAACTTTGCAATTAATTAGAATCACAAGTGGGGATTTGACAGATTGGCATTTTCTATCATGTAAAGCCATAAAAAATTATACTTCTGGAAGAATAAGTGGTATCTATAATCAAAAGGACAAAAACTTGCCTATAGAATCCATTTAACATCAATATCAACAAAAAGAAGCAAAAGCATGTACTATAAAATTAATGTACACAAATTTTACAGCAAGAAAGTATTAACAACTAGCAACAAATGTTTTACATAACATTACACACCAGTGTCCACATTTCCAATCGAACAACAGAATTTTGATTAAATAAAAAACACCATACATCGAAAATATCAAAATTAAGTTTAATATAAATCAGAAAAAAGAATAAGTGAATGAACAAAAGAAACACTGTTGTATTCAGAATTCTCAATCAGAGAGCTTGGTCTTGGACCTGTAGAGAAGCTTCTTCTTTTTAGATGTCTGGTTATCAAATGTGAGCACAACCTTTCCGGGTTCTCCACTTTTGAAGCTGCAGCTAATTACTTGTTCATCGGACTGTCCAATCTTCCTCAACTTTTGTATAATCCTAGTGTATCCGCCCTCGGCACTAGGAATAAACTCAGCGCCATAGGAGACATCCCATCCTAGTACTCTCACTTCCCAATCCAATGTGCAAGTCTGTATATCCAACATTCCATGAATCATCGTACGAATGAAAATCAAAACATGTTGTCTATTCTACTGTCTACATATTGCATAGGAATACATGGTGTATAATTTAGAAAGACAATCTACCTCCGTGATTGGCCATTCAACGGTGTGTTTGGACGTCGGCTTGATGGTTTCCTCTGTTGCAGGATCAGCAGTTGTGAATTCTGTTTCGCCCTCTTTACTAAGGCCACCATATTGAACTGGTATTTGCTCAGGTGTTATGTATCTAACATTTAACAGTTCGTTTGCAAATTAATCAAAGTAAAGACCAAAGAAATATCAATTAAAAGAAGGAAAATTAAGGTATTTTACTCACTTGAAAAGGGTCTCAGCAGTCTTGGCTGGGGTTGCAAACACAAACTTGCTCTTGGTTCTTTGGGTCAAGAATGGACTGATCATCTTATTGTAGGCCACGTACCACCATGGAACATTGATGAACACCTTTGCATATCAAGTAGTCAAACTCAATCAGCAATAAACTAATAAACCACTTATAAGTGATAAATCAACTTAAGGATATGTACCTGTTTGGCTACAAATTCTGGATAATTGTCCTGGAGCAATTGGAGGGCCTGATTGGTGGCTTGACGAAGTTCTGTCTTGAATAAGAAGATTCCAGGTGAACTCTTGAGATCAGTGATTTGAACAATTGTGCATGTACCATCAGGACTGAAGTCAAGTTTTCTGATATTCTTTTCCAGGAACTGAATATACCATCTCAAAAATTTTGATCTCTTTTCAGCATCAGACAAAGTTTTGTTGTACAATTCCTTGTCCTGAAACTCTCCAAAAGCGTTGTAACAAACAGGGTGTCCTTCTTTATCCACTCCATGAATGTATGCAACTTTTTCAAGCTCCTCACCAATTCCTTCCTCTTCTAGTAATTCATCAATTTTGAACTTTTTCCTCCAGGCAACAACACTTTTCAGCATGGAAAAGGCTTCTTTTACCTTGAAGTCCCTGGCTCTCAAGAACTTGAGGAGAATTACGTCACTCTTTTCATCAGCCAAGAGTGGATATCCCCAGAGTTCAACCTCCTCTGGCGGTGGTGGTGGTGCGGTTTCCTCCACTGGTGTCTCCTCCTTTGGCTTATCTTCCTCCGCGGGTGCTGGAGGGCACTCCTCTGCCGGTGGCTGTGGCGGGGCCACTGCTGTGACTTCGTGAACTATGGTTTCTTTGATTTCTTCCAAAGAAGCTTCTGCCTTTTCTTTAACTTTCTCCACAACAACCACTGGTTCTAATGGTTTCTCTTCTGGCTTTGTCTCGATCGGGGCCTTGGTATCAGGCTTTGCGGGCTCTTCTTTCACAGGCTCTGCCGCCGGTGGGGGTGGTGCTGGAGCTTCAACAGGAGCCTCACTTGCTTCTGGTTTCGGCTCTTCTTCCTTTTTCTCTTCAGGTTTTGGTTCTTCTTCTTTCTTCTCCTCAGGTTTGGATTCTTCCTCCTTCTTCTCCTCCTCCTTGGCCGGGGCTGGTGGCAGAGGTGGTGGAGCGGTGAATTCATTCTTGTTAAGCGCCTCCTGAATCAACTTCTTGAACTCATCCAAGGCTTTCTTTTGTGGATCAATAAGATCATCAACCTTATTGCTTTCCTCCTTGAATTCAATGGCTTCATCATCTTTCTCACCTTCCACCACTTCTTCCAACGGTTTCTCAACCTTTTCCGACTCCGGCACCGCCAATTCTTCCTCTATAACTGCAGCTGTGGGCTTCTCCGGCTCCGGAACATCAGATTTCACAACCTCCTCAGTTGCACGAGAGGCCTCAGGAGTAGATTTTTTGGTTTCTTCAGCCATGTCTTTTTATCAAGCAATTCAAGAAAATTTACGAAATTTTATTCAAAAACCCAAGACACAGAAAAGAACAGCCTTAGCTTGTTGGTGTATATATCATCAACTGATTTCAGAGATTAATATGTACAAATTTGTATGTGATTACGGGGGTGGGGTGGGAACAGTCTGTCAATTACTTGAAAATGCCAGGTCGTTACCTCTCTTGTAATGGGGTCCATGACTTCAAATCAAACTTTTTCTCATTTTTTGCTAATAATTCAAATGTATTAAAAAACATTATTCTTCCCGAATCTTTCACCCACTATCATAATTTGCCACCGTGAATTTAGCTTTTCAACTCCAATCATCAAACTTACCTTATTTATTCTCATTGATGAGTAACACATGTTTCCTTTTGAATTGTTCATGTTGCAATAATGTTGAAACAACGTTATTATAAACAATTGACAATTTCTATTCAAATTTTAAGCCTTGTATTTTACTTGTGACATTAAGTTGTTAGGCAACTTCAACAATTTATTTAAGGGGTTTTTTTTTAAAAAAAAAAAATCATTAATAGAATCATCCATAGTACCTAACAAAATCAATATTTGTTATCGAGTCGAACAAAATTAATAACAAAAATCTTATTAGTAATCACCGACATACATGCGTTAGCGATTATAGACAATAATTTCGTTATGTGATGTCATTGGCAATCACCAACAGTACTTCCGTTGCTAAATGTTGCCGACAAAACTTTATACTTTCTTTACTTTTTATTTATATATTTTTAATACTTTTCATTTTTTATTAGAAAATTTAAAAAAAATAAAAAATTAATAAATGTTTATTCGTTGGCTATCGCGACCAAAACACAATCAGTGATAACCAATTACATAATTAATGATACTATCGTCGGTAATAGTTGATGTATGTACGTTGATGATCGTTCATGGTGTTCTTGTCCGTAACTCCATCGAGTCACCCACATATATTAATTTTTGGCAAGTACCATCGATAATTTTGTCCGTAATCATTTTTTTATTTTAATTCTTTACTTACTGTCATTATTCTTAATTACTTAGAATCCAATTTCTTATAATTTCTTAAATTAGTCTACATAAATGTTTCATTTTATGCAACTTTACGTTAATCCAAAAATAATAAATAGGTTAACAATAATTTATTACTGAGTTTAATAATTGGATACTTTACTAAGAGCTTGTTTGGTTTGAGTTTTGGGTAAAAAAAAATGAGTTTTTATGGTTTGACAATTTTTATTTTTCAAAATTGTTGAAAGTTAAATGACTATATTGTAATGACTATTTTGAAATAGAATTGTGTTGATTAAGGGCAAAATAGTCATTTCACATTTTAAAAAAATTGAAAAGTTAGAAATTTCAAAACCAAAAAACCCATTTTTTTGGCCAAAACTCAAACCGAACAAGCTCTAAATAGTAATATTATTTATAATCAGCTACTACTATAATTCGTATATGTGACATATATTTTATTGCTCAATTTTAATAGTAAAACAGAAAAATAAATACAAAATAGTCAAATGGGTTATTCATATTTTCACATAGGATGCTACAAAAAAGTCAAATGGACGATATCACTATTTTCGTGCTTAATATGGAATGTCTGGAAAAGGGCAATTACTCCACGTAATTAGAGAATTGATAGTTATTTAACATAATTAATTTGGAATTTTATTATGGTAACCCATAATTTTCATTATTCAACACATTTCACTCATGTATCGGAGTGTGTATATCAAATTATCAGTTTTACGATCAATTTGATGTAAAGATAAATTATATAGCTCGATATGAGACTGTTGTTAGAGTGATCGATAGATGCACGCACATATACTTAAAATTATACTTATAGTCACCCCAATATTTTGAGTACTATATTTTTTTTTTCTAAAAAAAGGTGAAAATAAAAACGATAAACGCCATGGTAAATTAAGAATTTTCACTATAATATATACGAGAAAAATACTAACTAGCTGAAGTTGAAGTCAATAATTAATTTTAATTACATATTTTATAGGATACATAACTTTTATCAAATTTGTAACTACACGTTTCATCAATTTTTATCAAAATCAGCTAAAAAATTAATTTTTAGCAAGATCATATAGACACTAATAGAATTTTTTTTTTTTTTTAATCACACATTTTTCTATTACAAATTTCAGGCTAACTTCAACATGTCTACATTTACTTTGTTAAGTTGTACAACTAAAAAATAATTACCATAATTATAAAAATAAAAATAAAAAATGTTTATTAAAGATTCGTGATTTATCAAGATTGCACGCATGCTTATTTTTTGTGCTTACAATGCTGTCATTGCTTGTACTTGTCATTTTTGGAAAATTATGAATTAGAATAGTCAACAAATGTACAAGAATTGTCATCGTATTACAAACAAACATGGATACGTGCAATTTCACAAAGTCAATATATTCTTACAACTATGTGTTTTGTGTTTAATAATATATTGAAACTTTGGCTATGAATGATCAAATTCTAATTAATCATATGCTTTATTCACCTTAATTATCAATCAATTAAGGATAAGATTAGGTTGGCATGTCAATTTCAATAAGAGCCAACAAATTCTAAGAAAATTACTAAAACTTTACAATAGAAAGCGATACATTTGGAGTTTTGTAGATGTTGTACTTAAAATTATGGTATAATCAAGTTAATGGAAGCGTGAGTATTAAATCAATAAATTTTATCGAAATTATAGCACTACGTGGAGATTTTCAAATTAATCATAATTAATTTCTTCGAAACAAGATATCAGCCTAATCTTCTTCCTTTTTTTTAATAAGTCGAGTCGATATTATTACTCTATTGAGATACTTCGAATAAACGGACCAAAAAAACTATTTTCAAAGTGCTTATTTAATATTAATTTAAACAAAAAAATCACCCCCAATAAATGATTTGAGACCAACCTTCACATTGGAAATTTTATTCCTTAGAAATCCATTTGTCAACATAGTTTAATATTGTAAAAAACTAAAACATTCTTTTAAGTAACGAAACGTGCAACCCAAGAAGTATAACGTTGTTATTAATATTAGCTCCTCCTTTGTAACAGGTTGTCAAATATTGTCTTTGTCCTTGTAATGCTGTCTCATCAAATATAATTCTTTGTTAATATATATTATAACTAATTAAAAAAATAACCCACCTTAAAATAAATAGTCAATTAGCACTTCATATAAAATGTATACAGACATCACTTAATGACAAAATAGATATTTTTCGTCAAGTAGGGATACAACACACATAGTTGTAAAAAGTTGGGGACATAATTGTTACAAATAAAAAGTTGGAAATCGACTACCGTACTAATGAAAGGTTGGGAACGAGAGGAGGAATTTACCCTTGTGTTATACTCTATGTTTTGTATTCATTAAGGATTTGCTATGTGTTCCGCTCGAGAGTTGGGGGAGCTTGGGTTCGACAAAGTACTGTGGTGTCGTTGGTTGTAACGAACGGAGGTGGAGTTGTCAATTGTGGAAGTTTGTGGTGGTCAATGGTGGTGAGGTGAAGTGAAGAAGATAAATAGTTTCGGGATAGAATCGTGTAGAAAAAACGAACACTGTTAATTAATTGAAAAGTTAGAAATGAAAGACGATTTGAAAGGTGAAAAAAATTCCTTTATATTTGCCTATTAACTACTGTTAAGAGGATGTAAAATATATAAAATTTAATTATTATTTTTACTAGATATATATACACGCATTATTTTTCAGTGACAGTTTTTGGACCCACAGGCTTTGGTCATGCGGAAAAGAAATCCAAAGCTGGTGGCTTGTCTTTCTTCACCTGTCATTTCGGTTCTAAATCTCAGATCGTAAACTTTTACAAAGATACGATTCTTAGTGTAATATTTAAAAGGATAGTTCTTTTTATTAATATATTTGATAAAAAAAAATTATCAGAATCTCTAATTTCAAATAATCTAACGTTCTAAATATATTAAAATTTCTATTAGAATGTGTTTAGATCTGGATATAAGAATTTTATAAGTGCTAATACATTTAAACTATTAAATTGGTTGAAATTAAGGCCCCGATTAATTGTCAAATTCCTTTGTCAAATATATTGGTAGGATGAATAATCCTCGTATTTATATACTTTAAAGAGTATTAGAGTAGTTCGTTTTTAACTATAATAAATAAAAAAAGTATTTATATTCACGTTATAAATATTCAATGTTTTAATTGTATTAAATATCTTTAACATTTATTTATTATTACATTGATAATTCTTTTTTTTTTTTTTTTTGGCATTCTTATAGGAGGTCAATTAATTAGCACATATTATCCTTGATAATGATTTCGTTCAAAATTATGTAAGCATGCTTAGGGTTTGTTCGGTAGAGTTTTTTTGGGAGAAAAAAAAGGTTTTTTTTTGTTACTTTTTGACTTTTCAAATTTTTTGGTAGTGTAAAAGGGGTTGAAAGGTCAAAAATTGTAGGCAAAAAAATGGATTTTTTTGGAGAAAATGGCAGCCGAACAAGCACTTAAATAAGAGACAAATATTTAGGCGCACTTTTGTATTTGTTATTTTTTTTTGCTTATTTAAAAAAAACGAAGGGCAAGTAAATCTTTTTACGTCCTTCTAATAGATTTTTTAGACGAAAATCGCCATCGGGGAGAAGATGTACTAATTAATAAAGTCTAAAGATAAGAATATGATAAAAAGGATCAAAGACATAAGTATTACAATAAGTAAGAGTTAAGAATATTTAGTATTAACATTTTACTAAAAAAAAGACGTTGAGTTCGTCTTTATACTAACATGTAACTCGAAATTAAGTCTACTAGCTAGATTTGTTTTCTCTAATATACACAAGTAGTTGTAAATTAATTATTTGTTGATATTACAATTTATATCACTTCACTGGGTAAAAAATTTGGTTAATTGAAGAATTAGATGCAAAGTGTAACCTATATTATGCATTTTTTTCAAATACAAAACATGATATCTTAGTAGAGAGGAATGTGGTCGATGATCTCTATTTCAAATGACAAAAATCCAACATTTATTTGTCTAGCTATATATAAGGTTTGTTTTACATTTTGTCCTTTTATATACGTTGTTGTTCAGACACAAAACATATATGCAATTCAGTCCCCTAACCCTGCAACAATTTCATTTAATTAATTGCCTGTCTTTTTTTAAACTTCATTAATTGCAAAACCCACCTTTATTTTTGGATTTGTAATAATTCAGCCACAAAAAATAAATTTATACTCTAAAGTTGTATCGACTCAAGACCTTATCAACACAAACAAACCAAACTTATTATTGCCAAATTTGAACTTTTCAAATACTCAACATGCATAATTTTGGTAGGTATGCCGTATTTTTTGAAATAATTAATATTTCTGTGATTTTCACAATTATTAATTATTTACTCTAGAAAATAGCATCAATTGGAAGTCAATTATCTTATTTTGCACTCCATGAAAAGGTATATAATTAAAATAAAAAATTGAATTTATTGTTGAAAATTGTTGGAATGCCATGATTATCAATTAAATCAAATTGTGGAATAAAATAAAATACTGTTAGGTGGAAATGGAATGAATTATATAAACTTCAACGACAACCTTATCATCTATTATTTGGTAAGATTTGACGACTATTGAATACAATTTTAATTTTTATTATATTATTCAATCAAACTATTGAAATCGAATGTATTATGTATGAATATTCATAATTATTAGCTAATCAATCAGTTTAAGCACAAATTTGCGGAACAAATAATCATAATTATGGTTGTAATAAGCGTAAGCCAAGTATACATGAACGTGAAATCAAGATTGTTAAGCAATACTGCTGGAACTTAATGGTGTTAATTATGGAGGCCTTAAGCATATTTGTCAACTCCAGCTGTCATACATATTAGCTTATGATTAGATTCCCCTAACACCCTTATTATTATTCCTTCAAGATAAGTATATACTAGAAAATACAATAAATTTTGTCACACGTCTCTCTTATTTAATGTGTAATTTGTCCATTTCAGATAGAGTAATATTATTTGTAGTCGTTCACTATCGGTAGTCATCGTATGTGACATTACTCAATTGAATGAATTATTTACTCTAATTCATAGTGAACGACTATGAAAAGTATTATTCTTTTAGATATGCAAGTACACTAAAAAATAACATTTTATATAAAAAGATTTCTCTTTATTTTTAGAAAAATTTGAGAATAAAATTTTGAAGTATATATTGATATTTTCGTGTCTATGGTAAAGCCAAAAATATAGTGAAGTGTTTTATAAGCAAGTATGATGTAATGATTTGATTAGTAGAATGTTAGTGATGGACATGAATGTTTCCTATTTGGACAGACCCAAACCTAAACCTAAACTGCCGGCCGTTATTCATTAGCTGTCATCACCCAATACTTTTTCTTTAATTAGCAAACAAACAAACATAGTACCGTTTTATTCTTTATTTTGGGTAAATTGCACTATTCAGCCCCATATCACGCCACTCATCTCCTGCACCCCTCCAATTATCAACCCATTTTATCTAAGTAATACACTCATTCCCAATTTTTTGATCTTCAATCATTGAGAGGTTAGCAGACTTTGACATTCGTTCATGTTCATGTGAACGGGCTTCCATCCAAAAATCTTTTAAATTTGTGTAAAATAACATTTTTACCTTTTAACTTAAATAAATAAACAAAATAAAAACAAAGCAATCAAAAAAAGGAAAAAACAAAACAAAAAGAATAAATATAAAAAATAAGAAAATTATAAATAAAAGGAAAAGATAGAGAAAAGAAAATTTGTTTCTTCTACCTCCATTCTCGTGCTCTTCACTTTTGTTCGATAGGTCCAAATATAAAAATGTAGTGTTTGAAATTTTAAATACATTGTAAAAGATTTTGAAATTTGCTTATTTTCCAGTTGTTCTTCACGGTTATTCTATTTCTACTTCCCCTTATTGATCCTTGATTTCATTTGAACATGTTTGGGGCTGTTTTATTGTCTTTTACGTGGCTTATGGATTTAACCTCTAAATTTTATTTTTTGTAGGTCAAAGTTATTGAACTTGCAAATTAAGTGCCTTACTTGATATAGTTTCAAAATAATTTTTTAAGAACTTTTTATAAAAGTTATTGAAATGTGTGGTGGAAAATTTATAAATCCATGAAATATGAAGTTTAAAATGAATTTTGAAAAAAAAAAAAAAAAAAAAGTTTAAAATAAACTACACCAAACAAGCTTTAAGGAAACAAAATCAGACCAATGCTAAATTTTCAGAAACTTTGTGGGGGCCGCCTCCCCCTCTTGTCCAAACGTCATTCTCAAAGCAATTATTTACACACACATAAGAGCAACGTATTTAAAATCTAGAAACATTCACAGAAGTTTCTTGTTGTGTGGAGACCAAGAGAGTTGCAAAAAATTAGCCTCTTTTGCTTCTTAATGTGGATACATGATGTCAACTGCTCACCTGCACAATGAAGGCTGAACAAATCCAGGAATAATAAAGTTTTCAAACGTCAAAAAAAATAATCACAAGTTGGGGTCTCTAATGATAATTTCCATGTATTGCATCAACCCCCAAATATAGAATGATATCCAATCTCTCCTGCAACTCTTCATATTAAGGCGTACTTTCACTCCACGCCTCTACTACAAACCTCCAGTCCCGCAAGTTGTAGCATCTGGTGTCAACCCAATATCTAGAGATCACAAATACAAGCCATTTACAAAGGTCAAGCAGGAAATTTCATTCTGCAAGAGTCATAAAGACATCGATAAATGCAGATGAAGCCAAAAGCCAGGGGCCAACTCAAAACTCAAAACCCCAATCACTCCTGCTCAAACTGAAGTATATAGTTACAGCCAACGGGAATTTAATTTACAATAGGCTCTAACAAAACTTAAGCTCTTATTGACTTCAATTATGAAGTTAGGATGAATATTTGATGCATGAGATGGGCTAGACCAAAGCTATACCAAGTAACCTCTGATCGTAAGTGTCCTATTGACTTCTATCATGAAGTTAAGATTATTAAAACAGTCAGTATATATTTCAAGAGTGAGCAACCTTAGATCATAAAATATACCACAAAATACAGACTCAAAATGAAGTAAACAATAGAAACTAAAAACCTTAGTTATATTTTCGAGTTTTCTTGGATTATCCTTAAATTCCATAACGTTAATGGATACAAATGGGTGGTCCAATGAGATCCAATAATTGCCAATAATTGTCACAAGTTACGTTCAATTCTGGATCATGGCAACAAGACATCACATTTCCTCATTCAATCCAATAGAAGAAACAGTATTTTATATTCGCATAGTCATTACCTTCAAATGCCATAACCCCTTGGGAGAAAGGAATACAGTTAGTTAAAACACGTCCCTTATTCTACTTCCTCTATTGGAACGGATTTCCTTGGCTATCACCTTCATGAACCAAATCTTTTGATCTTTTCAGAATTACAATTTACTGCATTGATTTTTTGTTCTAGGTTAAGACATCAAATCTCAACTCTTGAGGCATGACACACTCTTTTGGAGAATGGTTATTAAATGATTAAGAGGGTAACTCAAGAGATGATTAAATAAAAAAAATAGTCAATCAGATTTGAGATTTAGGGGATAAGAAACTTTCCCAATACATCACTTTCTCCAAAAGTTATGGGTCCAAAATCCAAATCTTATCTGTCTCCAAATATTTAAAAATTCAAGAATTATATTCTTTTCTCTTACATGGGAAGCCTGCACCATACTCTTTCACATGGTTGGAAGACATCGCTTCTTAGATGTGGATATTCATGACGTCAACTGCCTGACCTGCAGGATGAGGCTGAACAAATCCAGCAATTATAAAATTTTCAAACATAAGAGAAAAGCACAAGGTGTATCAAACATAAAATACCACGAACCTTGGGGTCTCTAATTATAATTTTCTTGTATTGCATCGACCCCTAAAAGTAGAATGATTTCCAATCTCTCCTGCAACTCTTCATATTGATGCAAACTTCCACTTCATGCCGCTTTTAGAAACCCCCAGTCCCACAAGTTGTAGCACCTGGTGACAACCCAGTAGTACAGGTTGAAGGGAAGTAATCGATTGTTAGTAAACCACGAGTATTGCTATTTTGAAAGCACAAATACTTCGTAAAGGGAAAAACTTGGCACAATGACATAACTTTACCAACCTATGATAAAAGCTAATATCTTGAGAACACAAATAAAAGCCATTTACAAAGGTCGAGCAGGAAACGACATTTCATTCTGCAGAAGTAAAAGGATTACAAAGAGTCATAAAGACGCAGATAATGGCTGATGAAGCCAAAAGCCAGGGGCCAACTCGAAACCCTAATCCCTCCTGAGCATGCTGAGGTGGTAAGAGTCATAGTATTGAAATTATCACATATCTTTGTATAGCAAATAAGACCGTGTGATTTGACCCAATGTTCATAAAGGCGTAATCAAGTAGTGAAGCGTTTTTCCTTTATGAGGCGAGCCATAAGCCTCATAGAAAACCAAAAAAAAATATGTCAAAAAATATTTAAAATGTAGAAATATAACTCATAAACAATCTTCAAAATTCATAATAACAATTTAAAGTGAGCAAACAAACAAAAGAAAAATATATAAAAGTAACAAAAAAGAAACTGTATTTTAGTTGGTGGAGCAGTGAACTATTCTGAAAGTGGATCTATGAGAGAGACAGTTTTTTTAACATTTTAGTGGAGCAGTGGGCAATTCCAAAGTGGTCAATCAAAATATTTATGTTTTTTGGGCCTACCTAAAGCAAAGTAAGAATTAAGGAGAGCACGCCACACAAGCCTTGAGGCAGTACTGTGAGGCGTACACCTCTAAAAATTGCTTCACAATCAGCGCCATGAGGCACTTTAGTCCCCTTACTCTGAGACGGGCATTAAAGCGCGCCTCAACCAGGATTTTTAAAACCATGATTTGACCATTGAATTTAGTAAAGCAAAGCTAACAAGTTTGGCAACAGAAAATGATGTGCTATAATGCCATTTTAAGATCTCTCACCCTCCCAATCCCAAGACAACGTATTCATGCTCAAATTGAAGTTTATAGTCTGACTAGCGTTTGACTACAATAGGCTCTAACTAAACTTGAGCTCCTATTTCCACTTTGAGGATGATTAAAATATTTGGTACATAGGATGGGCAAGACTAAGCAACCTTAGATCACAAAGTGTAAAAGTACAGACTCTAAACGAAGTAAACAAGAGAAACTAAAACCCTTAGTTCACCATTGAGTGTTATTTTTGAGTCTTGCTGGATTATCCGTAAAATCCATAAAGTTGATAGCTATCAATGTGTGGTCCAATAAGATCCAATAATGTCATTGGGTGGATCCGAATCCAATAGTTTAGATAGATTAATAAGTTCTGGTGAAAATTGCTCCCAATATTTAACAAACAAGAATAAATAAGTAAAATGATGATATTGAGGATGAGATGTACACTTCAGATCAAATTAATTCATGATGATTATCTCATCTAGCAAAATGGTATGGTGATAACAAGTAATGTGAGGTGAATGTCCCATGTGTAATTCAAAATCACAAGGACAAATTTTCGCAAATGAATGTGCGTATCAATTATATGCAAAAAGAACAATGAGTCGCAGAAAAATCAAGATTAGATTTTTTACCTTGTGACCATTCAATCCTTGTATGCCCTGCAAACCTCCTCAATCTCCATCTCAGAACCATCCGGAGGTAAATCACTCCCTAAATAACTCAAGGTAACAGCCTGCTCGAGTTCCAGCTGAACACTCCCATCTTCTGAATCACACTCAAACGAATCGTTATCCTCCAAGTCAGATAAATTGTCAATAGTCCCTATCTCCTTCTTCTTCCCTCTATAACCAATGTGACTTAGAACCTTCTCCTTCCAAACAACCAAAGGGTGCTTCTCAATTAACTTTGAGCCTTTGTAAGCCTCATTCAAGAACACACTAAACCTTTTTCCCCTTTCAGAAACATAAAAAATCCCACAATGCTTTAGCAAAAGCCTCATTAGCTTCTGAGGCATGACAAATTCCCTCCTAAAATGCGTCAAATGATCAGTCACCAACCTCTTTTCGAGCGTGAAACTAAGCAACTCGTGCATCACCGCAACCGCCCTCTTATCAAACTCTCGTGACCCTGCTTTTAAACCCCTAGCATCTGCATAAGGAGACAGATACTCCCTCTTCTGAAAATGCTCAATTTGACCACCATACCTATAAACCTTCTTAAAATTAGATGGAAACTTCAAAGGAAAAGCCAACGAAAGCAAACCCGAGACATGATCATTATCATTCAACTCTTCCTTTAAACCTAACACCTTCTTCTCCAATTCTGTGATTTCCCAGCTAGATCTCCAAGACACAAGCTCCAAGTACTCTCCCTCATCGTAAGGCTTGAGCGGCTGAACTACACGGAAATTTTCGGGATACTTATACACCCAATGTTTCCTAAAATCTATAGGCAACCCCAAATCCCGTCTAAAGTGTGCGATCTTATCCAGTGGCAGACGCTTATCTACTGCCATCATTAGCATTCTAGCCACATACTCTGCAACCTTATCACCATGCCTTTCTATAATCTCCTCCTCCTCTTTAACCAATTCCTCAGCCTTTTCCGTCATTCCACACCAAACAACACCCCTTTGATCTTTGTACAACTCAAAAAGCTTAGGCGACTTGTGAAGAAAATCGGAAATTTTGTGGGGCTTGGGAAGATTGATTTGCTGTCGATATTGGGCAAGATTTTTTATTGGAATGATTTGTTCAGGCTCTTTTTTGAGTATTTCTAATAAATTCAAGATTTTGGATATTCTTTTGTTCTTTTCTGTGACGATTTCGAGGTCGTGGATTCGCTTATTCTTGCTGCGGTCTTGGACCCTTTTGCTGGTAGTCATGGATCGAAATTGCGTGGATATGAGTAATATGTAATGATCATTGGTGAGATTCTTGATAAAAAAATTTGTGCTGAGTGAATTTAGAGGAGAATTCAGCATTGTGCAGTGACATATGGAAAATGGAGAAACAATGTGAAGTTGTGTTTGTGAAGAGCGTAAATTTCACTATTTGTCCCCAACCTTTAGGCAGAGTAGCAAACCGATACCCAACATTTTCTTTGTCCGGTTTTTGTTCTCAACATTTGAGAAATTAGCAAACTTTGTCGCTGGTTCCGGCCAAATCAGCCGTTAAATCTAGTCATGTGATATGCACACGTCTTTTAATGAAGGGAAAAATTGTCCACTCACTAATTTCGATTAACAAATAACAAGTAACTAAAAAAGGGAAAACAAAAAACTCTCCTCCTCCAACAAATCGATCAGCCCAACCCCTGAATCCGTACCAGCCAACACCGCCATTACCGCCTTGCCGCTGGCACCGGAACTAGTCATCTCAGTCCCTACCAACACCAGCCGTTATATCTTAGATGTAAACAAATGCTGGGGGAAAAATCCATTTCAACAAAATTGAAAGCAAATCATACAAACAGTAGAAAATCAGACAAAAGTCGATTGAACGAATCAGGAAACAATCGTCAACAGCATGTAGAAAAAATCATACGAAAATTGATTGGAACAAATCAGAAAAAAAAAAAAAAAAAAAAAAAAAAAAATCGGCGACAGCTCGCAAAAAATTCAAAGTAACCTGCTTTGCAAGAACTCATTTTTTCTAAAATAAAAAGTAAAATCAAACCCTAAAAGTACCAACAGAGCATTATTAAAAAATAAAGATCACATCCAGAATAAGAAACTTTTACAGAACCTCGCACCATATTAGAGTATCGATTCACTATTTTCCATAACCTAGCAAAGCAGAAAAGATGATAACTTCCTAACAAAAATTCCCAACGAAGCATTAGGGTCTGGGCCAGTGACGATAACTTAATAAAATTCATTCGATAATGAAAAAGTAATATGAAAAAATGTAACTACTGACTCACCAGTTTGAAGATATTCTAAATAGGCAGTCGTCTTTGAATTCAATAAGTTTCCGGTGGGTTGTGGAGTAAACCCAAAATCAAGAAAAAATTGTGTGGGTGACTGCGGCGGCAGTGACGATCGGTGTATATAATTGTGCGTACCAGTTCGAGATTTGAGAAGATGGAGTGGGGTTGGGGTTGGGGTTGGGGTTGGGGTTGGGGTTGGGGTGGGGGTGGCGGTGTCGGTGGATGAGGGGTGGGTTTGTGGTGGAGTATGTTTATTTTTTATTGGAAAATTTTCAAATATAGTCTTTAACCTTTAGAAAAAATAGCAATAATATCTCTACCCTTTTTTTCATCAAGTTTTTGTCCTCTACCTTCGGAACAAATAACGAAGTCAATCCCTCCTCACGATTTCTCTCAAATTTTGCCGTTAAGTCACCCATGTCTTTTAAGGGAAATTGTCTTAAAAATAAATAATAAAAGAAAGTGAAAAATAAAAATAAAAATAAAAACAAAAGAAAAATGAATTGAAAGAAAACTAATACATAAATATATATAAATACACATAAACAAATATACAATTATACAAACATACAAATATATACACTTGTCGTCACACTCACCGGCATTGCTACCACTCTCTTTCTATTTTCTATCCCTGACACAAACTAGGTGGGGGTGGAAATATGAATTCGGTTTCACCTAGATCGTGAACCCTCGATGGAGAAGGAAAGGAGAATCTTACTGATTTTATAATAACATTCACATTTTTCACTATTTATCTTGAATTCTATTTTTTTCTTAAACTAGAAGTTCAATCGAATTTAACATGCCAAATTTTGAGGGTAATAATATATGGTCTAGTTCGATGTGTGAAACATATGCATAACTTTTTATTACAGTTCCTTAACTTTTGTGACAGTAAGTTTTCTAAAAAATTTATTTTATGTGCCTGAAACAAGTCACGATTCAAGTTGTTTAAAATTGGGAAAATTCTCCTCCCCTCCCCTTTGTGTTCAAGCAAACACAGCTTGCATGTTCGTACAACTGGATAACATAGTGATCACGTGTTCGATAAGGTTTTAGAGAGGGTGTTGGGTTGTGGTGGTCATGACTGTGGATTCAGTTAGTGCAATTTTGGGATGGTGTTTATGTGATTTGGGTGTTGATTTTTCCTCTTGTATTTTGGAAGCAAATTCTTCCACTTTTTGTTTTGGCCATGGCATGTGGTGGTGTGGATATGGCTATTGAGACGGTGTTGTTTAGCGGCGACTATGGTTTGTTGGTGGTGGATTTAGATTTTGACGTGAAATGTTTTATGGCAGTGGCTTATTGGAGTGGGGTGCTAAATTTGACTTTAGAGATGGTGGTGGTTGGTGTAGAGAGAGTTGATGGTTGTTGTGGTTGGGTGGTGGCGTTCCTATGGTGGTCCAGCGTCAGAACGGCAATGACAATAGATGAAGAGAGAACATTTTTTCTCCTATTGATTTATTTTTTTTAATTGTTGTTTACTAAATATAAGCATATAGCGATTGGATAATTTTGCCAATTATTAAAAGAGCACATGTATCTCACACGACTGACTAAAAGACAAAAATGAACAGAAAATCGTGAATTATAATTATGAATTTATAAAAGGTTAAGGACGAAAATAATTAGGCTACTTTAGCCAAAAGGTCGGGGACACATTTTTTTTTTTTACTACCTAATTTTGGTAAGGCCTCATAGGTCCAACAAAATCCTTATAAGCCTCGCACGCCAGTGCCAACGCCAACAGAGCCTATAAAAGTCTTCGCCACTTTTGACAAGTCTGGGCTCTTCATCAATTACCCCGTAATTCGCAGAATTTTATAGGCAATCTGATATTTTGAGACAACTAAAATGATATTCCCTGACAAATTATAATGGATTGTCATACGAACTATCACAAAGAAACTCAATCTCGACCTCCTATTGATGAAAATGCAATATTGAAAATCAACTCAGATAAAGATGAAAATCTAAGAGATTGCGTTCACACCCAATTATTCTTTATCCCATAAGGAAGGAGAATCCTATCAGATGTCTAATTGATTGCCTTCCTAAATCAACTAGAACTCTTGTCATATAAATACAAAATATCCCGTCATTCTAATGTACACATTATTCTCTACCCTTAAACTTTGCTTGCTTGTATTTCCCACACCCTAATACTCTCTCCATATATGTTTGTACCGGCAGTTGACTTGATTGTCCGAGTACAAACGATCGTCGATCCCTTTTTTTCGGTGATTTTGGTGTCTAACAATTGTTCAAGTGTGCAATTAACATACAGACTGACAGGGAATTGATTGAAGATCTATTGACACGTGGATAGTGCAAATTTCGAGGTTAATATTTTTTTTTAGTTTTGGTTTGTTCTCTACCTTTCCTTAAAAGACACGTGCTTATCACATGATTAAGTGTATGTTTGGTAATTTTTTCGTAGATTATAAACAATGAGTCATATGGAATGTTTGAATAAAAATTAGATAAAAATAATATTTGATTAATTTACAAGTGCTTATAAGCACTATCATACATGCTCTAAATAAGGGTTTGATTTGGACTGAAATCGTCTACAAAGATGAAGTTTGCTAAATTTCTCAAAGGCTGGAGTAAAAAACCGAACAGGAAAAGATCAGAGTTAGGTCTGTTGCTTTGCTTAAATGTTGGGACGAATAATGCAATTTAACTAATTAAAAAGTAAAAAATTAGATATATATTCAGTTCAAATTTTATGTATAATTACAAAATTGGATAGAAAACCCAAATGGCAGTGTTCACACTCTGAAAGGGCAAACAGAGAAGGCGTCACTCTCTGATTATGCGTAAAGAAAACTGATGTGGGGCTTGTGTTTCTTCCCCAAAACACCCAACAAGCAGCCCCATCAAAACTTACTCATCATAACCCAACAGGAAAACGAAAACGAAAACAATGAACAAAACGACGACGTCTACTCTAACCAGCTCATTTCTTTTTCCACCATCAGAATGATCTTAACATCCTGGCTCAACCGCCGCCGCAGGAGATACTTGTTTCTGATTCTGTGCTTCCCTTTTCTCCTCCCTTTGTTATGCGCCACGTGTCCCTTCCTTTGCGCAGCTGAAATTTTTGTCCGCGTATGCCGCCGCCGCCGCCGCCTCCCGCCGAAGACGGATGAGTGCGGCCAAAATAGGACGTGCGGGGTCGTGAAGGGTGGGGATGAAGTTGGGTTGCTACATAGATACCTGGAAGATCAGTTGTTGCTCGTGATTGGATCTGCGTACGAGAGTGGGGACGATGATGAAAATCACGAAGATGAAGATGGGGTCGATACAGAGTATGTGGATAATACGAGGCCTCTTATTGCAATTTGACATATACTCCAATTTCTCTCTCTTTCTTTTGTTGTTTTTTTCATTTTTGTGGTTTGTATATACCAAAGTCAACGCAGCTACAGTGAAATAGGAGTAATTGATTTTGTTGTTGACGGAGAATTTTTTCTTTTTTCTTGATATTCAAGAAAAAAAGAAGACTTCTGATTTTCTAAGAAGTAATGTTTACTGCTTTTACAAAGGTTTGATTGATTGTTTTGTTATACGTTTATTGCCAGAATGATTTATTAAGGTAAACTATCACATGTAAATGTTTGACAAAAGATCACTTTTCTATATAAGTTGGGACTCGTGTCTGATCAAAATTTACACAATTACGAATCTTGCAACTTTTGTAAATTATAAATATTGGATTTTATGAAATCTATGGATAAAAAGTGAATTAAAGTTGTGACTCTTATAAAATATGTGAATAAAAATAATATTTGACAAATTTATAAATACTTATAAACAATGACAAACATGTTTTTGGTCAATCTACCTTATAAGAGCTTGTTCCGCAAACAAGTCTCCAACGTGGTTTATAAGTTGCAAGTTTAACAACTGTAAATTTTAGTCCACATAATTTATGGGTGTCCCAATTTATTAAAAAAACTAATTTTTATCAAATGGGAGAGCACTCAAATTTTTTCCTTGCCTATTGAAAGTGTTTTTTTGTAGATCTACGGAATATATAAATAAAAATTAAGAGTCATACGAAATACGTAGATAAAATTTGATTATTTATAAGCACTTTAAAAAATTAGGAAATTTCAGATTAATAAATCACATGTAGGAAAAAGAAACATAAAATTTACCAAATAAAATAATTGGAAATGAATCAAATGGCCCACACTCGCACAGTCACTCGGGAGCCATAAACCCAGTGCAACTATAAACTTGCCGGTTTGCTTCCTGTTTTCGAGTCCTCACACCTCTGAAAATCCTCGCAGATCGGAAGAAAAACAATTTGTTCTTACACTGAAAAATCAAATCACGACACAAGAGAACAACCGAGTCATTCTCGCAAATTCATTCTATTGAGATCTAGGATATTGCAAAATAAGAAGGGGGAAAAAAAAGAAGGGAAGAAGAATTTTGCATTTAGCGTTTTTCAATTTCAATCTTGTGAGTTATTCTTTCAGATCTAACGGCGTTGTTTCACTGAGAGGCGATGAGGTTGAGCTCCGCCGTCCGATCGTTATGCTTCCTCTTCATTATCTTTCTGTTCCTCGTCTCTTCTACTCTCGGCAAGGTAAGTAATTTGCCTCTCTAATTTTATTGATACATTCGTTGACTACTTGTAGATCTTGTGGATAATCTGTCATCCTGGTTATAAATATTGTTGCTTTCTTTAATTTATATTTACTTTTGTGGAATTTGATTATTGATGGTTATTGGTCTCTTCAATTGCTGAGGTAAATGCGAGGGAAAGATTTTACGATTTCTAGTAACTGTGAAATAATAGAAAGATAAAGCTTTTCACATTAGGTGAATGTGGATGTTTGTAAAGGCTATAGATACTTGTCCATTTTGAACAACAAAAGGTTGTTAAAAGAATTTAAAAACTCAAAAAAGAATGACCATAGGCTATTAGAGAGGGGCTTTTTTGTTATCAAAATGTAAAATTTATTTACGACAATCTAAAGGTCTTCCTCAAATTTCTTTGTTTTTTGTTTTCATGGGCCACTTGTGTATAGTAATTTATCTGAAGCTTCCACACGTGTACACGAATTGTCTTGTCTTTCATGTTCCATTTCTTCAATTGTTGAGTAATTTTTCTTTTTCAAGTATCAAGACACAATGTTTACATCGTCCACATCAATGAGATTCCGCTCTGTGTGAACCGTCAAACATCAGCTTGAGCTCAAGTTTCAAATAAGAGCATATTGTTTTTTGACTGTCTAAGACCATCTCCAACACGTATCTTCGAATTGGTGCATCTTTTACACCAAAATGGTGCAATTTTCACACCAAATCCATATGTCATCTCCAACCCACTACTTCAAATTTTGGTGTATATTCTCATCTATTTATTTGAAATTCTCAACAATAATTTATTTAAGAATTTATTTAATTTTATATTGTATTTATAATAAATGTATAAATTTTAAAGTACATTAATTTACCGAAACTATTGCTGTATTGCATTCATTAAAAAAATAAAAAAGGCACGATACTCAATATCACAATTAAAAAAAATATTTAACATCACCAAAAAAAAAAAAAAAAAAAAAAAATGGACAGATACAAATATCCAAAAAACAAACGTAAAATATAGTTAATTTTGTCATTTAATTCTCGAAATTAGTATATTCATCCCACAAATGATCAATCAATGCATTTCGAATTAGCATCCATAGTTGAATTAGCATCCACATCACATTTACACATAACTTGAGGACAAAATTGGAATTAAATTTTACACCATTTTTATCTTCAAATAAACAGTGCAGGCTTATAGAGCAGGGTTGGAGTATGGTTGGAGATACTCTAATGCTGTAAAAATTGATCTTGTACTGCCTTTGCTATTGTCAATACGTTCTTTTTCATTTTACGTGCAGTATCAAGCAGATGATCCCATCACGCTATGGGTAAACAAGGTTGGCCCGTATAACAACCCGCAAGAGACCTACAACTACTACAGCCTTCCATTTTGCCACCCACCTGGCAATGCTGCTCACAAGTGGGGAGGCCTTGGCGAGGTTCTCGGAGGAAATGAACTTATTGATAGCCAAATTGATATAAAGTTTAAGAGTAATATGTGTTAATGCATTTCATTTAATTATATCTTTTCCATCTCTAGAACATATCTCTTATATCTGACTCCTTTTGGCAGGAGATGTGGAATCGACTACAATTTGTGAACTTCAACTGGATGCAGCTAAGGTTAATCAGTTTAAGGATGCAATTGACAATTCATACTGGTTTGAATTTTTTATGGGTACATTCTTCACGATCTTTGTTATTGATGATTATACCTTGTTGACTAATGATATTAATATTCTGTACCAGTTCTTAGAACAAGTTCATTACATTTTTTACTGTTGCTCCTGTCTAACTGTGCTCTTTCTGTGTATACTTTGGCTTGCTTGTGATCAGATGACTTGCCATTGTGGGGTATGTTCTACTCATAGATCTTTGACCTGTTGGATTATGTTCAACGTAGGATTTAATTGCTCTTTCTTTGTTTAAAGGTTTTGTTGGCGAGGTGCTTCCTGATAGAAATCGCGATACAAAGCACGTGCTTTGGACACACAAGAATCTTGTCATTGAATACAACAATAACCAGGTACTTTTTTTACGTAGCAATTATTTCCGGAAATTATGCGTTTGTATGGTTTCTAACTGAAAATCTCCTCTTGCAGATTATTCATGTCAATCTAACTCAGGAAAACCCTAAGGCAATTGAAGAGGGGAGAGTGTTGCGCATGACTTATTCTGTCAAATGGATTCCTACTAACATTACTTTTGCACGTCGTTTTGATGTTTATCTAGACTACCCCTTTTTTGAGCACCAGGTACATACTAGTTATTATTACCAGATTCTTGGGAAATTTATGCTTTCACGTGTCAATTGATCTTATGCTAGGAGGCTAATGAGGGCCTACTTCCAAATTTCAACCCATATGTTGGTCAACTTTTTCTCTAAAGATGCTGACAAAGGTGGAAAGGAAAGGAAAAAGAAAGAGATACTGACGAATATAAGATCTTAATCCTTAACCTGTAGTAGCCAAAATCCGTGTTCTTACTTTTTCTCCAAGTTAGCTCATTGAAGAATTTTTGTTCTACAGATTCACTGGTTCTCTGTTTTTAATTCTTTCATGATGGTGATATTTCTTACCGGTTTGGTTTCAATGATATTAATGCGCACCCTCCGGAATGACTATGCTAAATATGCTCGGGAAGATGATGATCTGGAGACAATGGTAATGTTTTTTGAACTTTGTGTTTGTCTGTCCATATAAAAATATTCATGAGTTTTTGTTTGAGATGTGATGTTTCGTGTTTGAGATGTAATGTTTTGTGCGACTAGGTTCTACACATGCTTGTACTACTAAGTGCATTAATCATTAGGTCTCTTGAAGGAACATAACATCTTTTGAAGCATGTTATCTTTTGAACTTTTCCTGTTCAGGAACGGGATGTGAGTGAAGAATCTGGTTGGAAACTTGTCCATGGTGATGTGTTTCGGCCTCCCCTAAATCTGTCTCTACTTTCAGCTGTTGTTGGCACTGGCGCTCAGCTTGCAACTCTTGTTCTGCTTGTCATCATTTTAGCAATTATTGGAATGCTGTATATAGGGTATGCCTGAAACCATCTGTTTGTAATGTGTGACATATTAGTAGGGCTGTAAGATGAACCAAGTGCCCTTCATAGGCTTGTCTAATTTTCATTTAGGCTTGGAAACCTTTTTCAGCTTGTTTAAGTACTCTTCTAATCAAGTCTTTGGCAGTAGCCCCTAATTCTGTCCTGACAAAAGCTCTTTAAACAAGTCAAGCGAAAGCTGGATGTTTTGCTTGTGTGCACTGTGCACCTCTACACACCGAGGGCAGGGCTTATGAAATAAGTTTGGGTTATCTATAAGCTTCTTGCTTCTGCATGAAGCAAAAATAACAAATGACCAAACGAATAAAAAAATATGAAAAGAAGAACAAGCTTGATTTCTATTTATTTCATTCAGTAAGAAACTTTTTCTTGCCTTGAGTGTTTTCATTGGGTGTGGCGTATTGTTGAATTGGTCTAAAGAACCGCTGCCTCAAGTTATGAAATTTGATTTTACTTCTGACGATTATTTTCTTAAAAAATGCTCCCAAAAATTCCAACATTTTAATTTTTTGATATCATTAAAGAAATTCAAAGAGAATATTTAAATGGTAAGTTGGTCAACAATAGATTTAAACTTACCCTTTAAATTTCCTATTTATAGATCTTTGTGTTATTATTCAATTTTTTCGTATTAGAATACCAGTTAGTTCATCTCTGTTGCTTTAACTACTTACCCAGTTTGGTGTTATGTGACTCAGGAGAGGAGCAATCGTCACAACCTTTATTGTATGTTATGCTCTTACATCATTCATTGCCGGTTATGTTAGTGGTGGCATGTATTCCCGCAATGGGGGTATGTTCGTTTCTTCAACTTGCCCTTCCCCTGCAGGGATCCTGGCCTTTTTTCGTTTCTTTATGATCTGTAGTATGGTTTTCCACTGATTCTGTATGAGCAATTGCTTATTATCTTCTTTTCTTGGAATTCATCTATATAATGCTTCTCCCAATTCATCTTGTCAGGTAAAAGCTGGATAAAATCGATGATCCTCACGGCATCACTTTTCCCTTTAATGTGCTTTCTTATTGGGTTCATCTTAAACACAATCGCCATATTCTACGGCTCTCTAGCTGCAATTCCCTTCGGCACAATCGTTGTTGTTCTCGTCATATGGGCTTTCATTTCTTTACCCTTGGCACTTCTTGGTACTGTTGTTGGACGAAATTGGAGCGGCACTCCAGACAATCCTTGTCGTGTGAAGACCATACCCCGTCCAATCCCTGAGAAGAAGTGGTATCTCACGCCAACTGTTATCTCTCTCATGGGAGGGTTGCTTCCCTTTGGAAGCATTTTTATTGAAATGTATTTCGTGTTCACTTCCTTTTGGAATTACAAGGTAATATGCATTCTCTTTCTAGAATTCATTTTATGGCAGACTGAGCAACTAATTATATTTGAAGTTTTAATTTTTCTTTTTCTAATATTTCACTTTCTTATGCTCTCAGTTATGGGTAAAAACTTTATCGAGTGGATCCTCATTCAATGTTACTCTTGGCAGGTGTACTATGTATACGGCTTCATGCTACTTGTGTTTGTAATTTTGATCATCGTCACCATTTGTGTAACGATTGTGGGGACATATTTCTTGCTGAACGCCGAGAACTATCATTGGCAATGGACTTCATTCTTATCTGCTGCTTCCACTGCGCTTTATGTCTACTTCTATTCTATATATTACTATCATGTGAAGACTAAGATGTCGGGCTTCTTCCAGACCAGCTTTTATTTTGGCTACACTTTGATGTTCTGTTTTGGTCTCGGAATATTATGTGGTAAGTTTGCTTCTCTTCTTCTCCCACGATCTAGTGTTGTTTGATTCCACTAATAATGTTGTCTGTTCTTGTAATTTTCCTGCAAATTCTAGGCGCTGTTGGCTACCTGGGCTCCAATTTGTTTGTTAGGAGGATTTACAGAAACATCAAATGTGATTAATATTAGCAACATCAAAGAGAGATTTGATTCTGCAATTTGTCTTGTGAACAAGTCCGCAGACTCAAGAAGAGATGGTGATTTTTTTCAGTAACAAATGAACGGATGTCACCACCAATTTGGCAAGCTTAAGAGACTACACTTTGCCTTTTCCCTGTTACATCTTTGAAAATTTTACTGGCAAAATCTATGTAGCTTGTAAATCTTGCTGTTTAGGCAAATGTTACCAGGATTTAAATGTTGATTTTATTGCAGAATATTGAACTTTTTGGATGAGTGAAAAATAGTGTTGAAATTTTGTTATTTAAATGTTCAAGATATTATCTATGGCCACATTTCTCATCTTTTTGCTCGGCTTATAATCTAAAAAAAAATTCCCCAAACATAGTATCTACAAACATTGACAGCAAGACAACCCCGTACATGCCAAACCATCCAGGATAACCATCACATCATCTTTGAACAAGAGGGTATTTTAGGGGACGTATTAACAGACTGCATTGAGTTTGTGGCCTAGGTAAACAAGGTGGCAAGTTAGAAACATTAAAGTCACAACATTGAGGAAGGATGAATATGAATTCAGCCTCTTTAGAGTTTCAGTTAGTTTGATCATTTGAGATCTCGCTGCTGCTCCTTCCTTGAGCCTCTCTTGAGCTGCATCTCTAGGAAGCGTAATCTTTCCACCATTTGTGCCTCTGATTGCAGAATCAGCTACAGACTCGACGACTGTGCTGCTTGGTTTGGTGGTGAATCCGTCTTTGGCCCTCCCGTCTTCCTTCTCCTTCTTCATTATCTCAAACATCACCTGCAATTATTTCAGGCAAGAATGGCAGCTACAATCAAATTAAGATTCAAATTATGTTGTTGATCAATGATCATGATTCAAAAATATCAATTACTAATTTGCAAATAGGAAAATTCCTACACAAGGTATGTATGTACCTTACTGGCTTGAGGTTCCAAGTAAAGCAGATTCACCATGATCAACAACAATGGCGCCAGAAGATTGAAGCCCTGGAACATCACTACTCCTGCCATTCGCGAAGACAACTTTATCTCTCGACTCATCAAATACCCCACCAAAGCCATGCCTACACTATATGCCATGGCCTTGAAATAAACCGGATATATCTTGCTCTGCACCATCGCAAACTGCTGCCTAGCCAATGCACTAGATAAAACATAACTCGAAGCAAAAGTAACCCACACACATATACCATAAGCTGTGGCAAATCCCAACAAATGTAAAACACCCATACTCTCCGGCCATAAACCGTGTGTCAATACATCATACACAACTTTCTTCAACCCCCTTTCCCCCTCTTCTTTAACCATATTAACTTTCTCTGATACATTTTCCACCATTTCTTTTGCTTCTTTCGCCTTTTCCGACATCTTTCCTTTTGTGGCCTCCATTTTTCTCGACCCATTTATCTCCACCTCTTCTTTAATTTTCTTGGCCGTGTCCACTACATTATCTGCGCCACGTTTTACTTTCTCAGCCTCCTCTTTCGCTCCTTCTTTCACCTCACGAGCTTTTTCCTTGGCTTTGCTCGACAGTTCACTGGCAGCATCTTTCGCTCTTTCTTTGGCCTGGTGGGCTTTTTCAGAAAACATGTCTTGCACTTTGCCAATTGACTCAGTCGCCACCGCCTCTGCTTCCTCCTCCACCTCATTAACCTTCTCCACCGCCTCATGCGCCGCTTCTTTGGTTCTTCCAATTGCGATCCCAATCTTACGCTTACACTTGCCAAATGCATCACACACAAGCTCCGTAGGACTCCACCTATGTTGAATTCCTTCTTGTTCATGTTTCTCCTTTGTGTCATCCATGAATTTATCAGAAAATTTCTCCTTGAAATGACCCTTTTCTTCTGGTGGAGAGATAGAAACTTTGGTGTTTCCATCATCTTTCTCAAACTCAACGACCACCACTCTGTGCCCTTCTCTCACTACAGTCTCATCTTCGTGCTTTTTTTCTGGTCTTGGAGAAAAGACACCTGCTGTTACAAGTGTGGCCATTACAAAACATACAGCCAAAATATTCATCATTCTCTTATCTCTCTATTTTCTTACGTGGTTTGATCTCAAAATGTACAAACCGACAAAGGAAGAGACCATCAATTTATACGAAAAACTGGGAAGCGGTTTGAGGAGATTTCTCAACTTCACGTAACAAGTGTAGCTTTAAACACGCGACGCGTGTCTTCCTACATGTTCTTGTAGAAATGTATGTGTCATCTTAAAATGAGCCCACGTAACAAGAGCATGAACTTTTTTGATATTTCTCACTTTTAGGTATATTTGGTTTTTATTATTTTTATTTTTTATTTATTTAAAAGGAGACTATTTCGTCATGAGCAAATATGCTATTTTCTCGGTTATTAAATACAGAAAAGAGGAAGCAACTAATGGTCCTAATTAAATGGGCTATAGCCCGACTCTTGGGTCCGATCTAATCGACCCGCTTCATTTCCATTGCAGCAACAAATCGTTGAATTGGCTTCAGAACTCTACCAAAAAAATTTATTTTCTTCTTTTAAACTCTCCCAAATTCAAGTTTTTTCCAGCTGGTTTCCTTCCTAAATCACTTGTTCTCAAGGTAAGGACGTAATATTTATGTTATTTAAACTGATATTTTCATTGAAAATACTTGCGGATAAAAGAGAGTAATTTCATTTAGGGGTAATTAATCGATGACGTTATTGATTTTCTTTTTCTTTTTTTTCCCCTGCCTTTTCGAATTTCCATTCTATGTGAAATGCAAATGCCCTTTAAATTCGCATGGATTCGAGCCTTGGAATTTCAATTGGAAATTATTCCATTCAAATTTGATGTGATTTTGCATAAACTCCAATTCTGAAGGTCTAGCTCCAAGCTTCTAAGCACAGCTTGAAAAGTGAATGCCATGTTTATTTCAATTATATTACTTCAGAGCAATGGAAAAAATGATAATTTCTGTAAATATATAAATCTTGTATTGCGCACTCCAAAATTTGTACTTAACCTTTGCTAGTATTAGATTTCTGTGATTTTGAACTAACTAGAGTAATATGGACTAGATGGGGGCTGTCAATTCGGAGCTGGAAGAATTATTCCAGGAGAAAAAGCGAGTTAGAAATCCCTTTGTCCCTATAGGTAAATTTGCTTCCTTTAATACGCCTACACAGTTTTTAGTTTAGCTTGATTTCTTTAAAATTGTAATTGTAACTAAGCATTGTAGAATATGTGATATTGATGAAATAAATTGTTGAATGTGATATATTATATTTTTTTAGGTGAATCCTGAAGTGTCGTTCTTATGATGCCTTGAGTACTTGATGCCATCCTTGCTTGAGTTTTGCAATCATTTCCCTTTCACATATCTTGAAGTACCACAAGTTTTCGTGACTTCACATTCTTGGCACAAGACTCAATATTTATGCCCAGATTTGTAGTAATAACTACGTAATCCAAGGCATGTAGATTTGTCTTGTATCAAGAAGCAGGGTCCTTTAAAACATGTTAGGGTGTGTTTGATTGGTAGCATGGAAAAAGGGTGGAAAATGAAAATATTTTCCATGGAAGTGGGAAAATAAATTCTACTATCTAGACAAGAAAATATTTCCAAGAAAGAAGGCAAATTCATGCTTTAAATGCTTGTACCTAGAAAATGTATTTTCTTTTCCATGTGCCAATCAAACAACAAAGGTGGAAAATAAAAGTGTTGGATTTGACAACATTTTCCATGGAAGTGACATTTTCCATGGAAAATGTGCCAATCAAACACACCCTAATTTTTAAATTGCTCTCTGAAAAATGCACATGCTTTTGAAATTGGAGAATGATGCCGATACAAGAATATAAGAAACTTCACATCGTCAATTTGTTACTGCTACTTCGTCAGATACCTAGTCATAGTTGCTTCTTAAGCCACCAATTTGGAGTCGAGAAAGGTGCTTCCTGTGCACATCCTAACCCTCACTTAACAACTGTTCTCAAGAGTGCATGCTCAATTATTAGATTTCCCAGGCTGATTGGTTACAAAATTCAGAACAGTAAGGACCTCAAGCATCTGTAATTATATCATGGATAAATTTCGCTGATATATTGAAATATAGTGCCAATTTTCTTATAATTCTTACTTTGCAGATGACTCGTAATTTCTAATCTGCACTGTCTTGGTCCAATTAGACAGCACAAACTTGATTGGTTTCTCCAATTGTTAAATTCTTTCCAACAGTTAAATTTAGACGTTGTTGTGTAGTGGTGACATCATGGTTCGTATGAGTCAAGCAACGGAATGTGTCATTCTTCTCAACTTTGATTTACTAAATCTAGATACACACTTTTGAAAGTAACTTTAGGTGATGGTGTAAGAAACTTTACTTTGAGTATGCTGAAGGAAGTATCTCCCAGTTGATCATTCACTACAAAATACGATCATTCACTACAAAATTGGGATGGATGCTGAAGGAAGTATCTCCCACTTGGACTCTCCTTTTCACTTGCCATAAAGATCTAGAAGACTATGCCGACCGTGTTACTATCTACTTCTAGAATTTGCGAATTGTTTAGCTTTTTTCATCATTTGATCATTTTGAATGATTAATGAATATTATAAATTGCATGCAACAATGATATAAAACTGTAATGATTTATAATTCATATTATTTCTTTCTTTTTTTTAGATTATTGTTTATTCAAAATAAATTTTCTAAATGGGAAATGACGATGGTCGCTCCAGTTCTTGACGGTGTGGGGATGGGAAGTACAGAACCGCCCTGACCTCCCCAGTACCATTCCTACATGTTCCCACAAGGAGTATTTAACATAAGGTTTTGCCCGTGGTGCTCGGTGGTCAGTTCGTAGCGGATTGCTCGGTGAATCTTGTTAGTATAATGCTTATATTTTGTAATCATTTGGTAGTGGCAGGCAAATTTGCAGTAAATAACCTGTCAAGGATGATGTCAATGAGGTGATTGTTCCATTTAGGTAATGTTGGTGATTTTTGCGATGGGCTTTTTGGAAAAGGAGGTTCAAGGATAGTACTAAACTATTTTGTTATTTCTGAGGTGGCGTTTCAGGAGAAAGAACAAGCTAGGAGTGCATAGCATAGCCTTTGGCATTGTCGTACTTTCTGATAGGAGCACTATGACAGAACAGTTATTCATAGGATTTCTGGTCCACATTAGCAGTATTTCTGAAAATGAAATTATGTTTCTCAATTTAGGATAGACATATATTTAGTGTTTCTACCAGGTCATGCCATCAGTTATATGCTAGTAATGATTTTTGTTTTTGATATCGAAGACTTCATTTATTATTCACTTCAAATATATTTGAGGGCCTTTCTATTTCAGGTGCACTTGTGACAGCGGGAGTTCTCACAGCTGGTCTGATTAGTTTCAGACAAGGAAATTCTCACTTGGGTCAGAAACTAATGAGAGCTCGTGTGGTCGCCCAAGGTGCTACTGTGGCTCTAATGGTTGGAACAGCTTATTACTATGGGGAGAAATTTTGATGATTCATAATGGAGAGTGCTGCATTGCTCATATGAAGAATAAATTCCCTTGTCTTCTTTATTTTCCTGTTTTCTCTGTCCTATTAGATGAAGGTAGGTTTGTGTACGTTATACATTCTGTATACCTATACAATTTTGATGTTAAGTATACTGTTATTGCTGTCTATCAAAGTTCAAATGTTCAGTAACACAATATTCTGTTATAAAACACGCTCTCTAAAGAAAAAATTCATTTAGAAGCTACTTGGAAAATGTCGATTGGTGTATATGTGTTTTGACTGTTTATATTCATTGCTATTTGGCAATGATCCCTACGATTTTTGTAAAGTTTTTGTACTCTGATTCTTTTCCCTCTTCATTTGGCTGCACGATGGTTGTTTACAGGGAAACTTATTCATTGTCATAGTTGAGATTTCTCGAGGCAACTAAGGATTTTATATTTTTAAGAATAATATTTTGTCAGCAAACTGAGATACAATCAGATTCACTGTTGGAAGGTTGTGATTTTATCTTAGTGAAAAACTTTGCAATTCTCGTCCCAAGGATAAAAAAACAAACCACTGACTTTGGTGTTCTGAATCTTGACAACATAAGCCCCTGCCTTGAGACCAACGATGTATCCTTGGAATAATAGAAAAGATTTTTATGACCATTTTCTCTAGTTGTCTTGTCTGCAGATTTTAACTCAGTGAATCATACGAAAATATTCACTTCTCTACAGTTGGAGAAAATTTATCTTTTTCACTATTTACATAGCTTGTTTCTATTGTATTAACATTAAATAATTTTCACTTCATCGATAAAAATAAATCATGTAGACAGTGGAAAAAATAAATTTTTCCTTAAACTATAAATCCCTTGATATTTTATTTGTATATTCACCTTGAATGTGAATATGTAGTACATAAAAGTCACAGTCTCATGCATAGAGGCACATGCAACCCGATAAACGTTAAATATATAATATTCAATGCTACTACAGGCTACACTAGTCATAGTCAGAGTCTGGCAATGTTTGGCAAAGAGAAAATTGAATAGACAGGATAAAAGCGAAATGGAGTGCGAAAGGCTGGTGGACACATTATGTTCCATATTTGATTTTTTTACCATTAATATATTTTGTAAGAGAATGGTTTGTCTGAGACAATGGAAATGTTCTTTTAAAATTTAAAGACTTTAATAAGAAATTTTTTAGAAAAATAAACATTATTTAAAGAAGTATAATCGTGTGTATATATTTGATGATTGTTTCTTAGTTAGAGCATTTTCAATGCACTCCGTCTATTGCAGTCTATGTGGCAAGTAAAATAGATGGACTTCCAAACCATATAGCACTACGTTTATAGAATAGACGGTCAAATTAAAATGCATCTCCAATGTACTCCGTCTAAAATTAAATTTGTTGACTCACTTCGTCTACGGAGTCTATATTTTAATGTGCCACATCAAATAAATGAAGTCTTCGTCAGCATGCATTGGAGATAGTTTTTTATAACTCTGTCTATATATACTTATATGACATGTCTAAAAAACAATGTATTGAAGATGCGTTTAAGGGTCTTGAAATCCTATCCGAGAAGAAAATTATCCAAACACATCGTTAGTGATGGAAGGCTAGAAAAGGTAGGTCATCTGCAACTACAAGACCACAACGTTGTTTTGTCATAAAAATATTCATTCATTGTTGCTGATGATTCCTATGGCCTTGTTATGTGGACCCCGCATTCACTATCTCTCTACTTATTGCACTGAGGATCCCACTTTCTGTCAGACTATTATGGGACCCACCATACATCCCCTCACACTGCACTTTGATTCTGACGCGCACACACTGTCATCAGCAAGCTGGGCTGCACATCGCTTTCTCAATACACCAAACAATTTGCAAAACAAAGAATTGTTTTTCTCACTAAATACAATGCTTACACTATTGTAGGCATAGGAATGTGTATCTATCTATGACTATGTGATTGTTTATACGTAATTTTCTGTTTCTGTCAGCTCCAGTTGGTGGGACTTTTCATAGTGGAGAGAGAGAAACAATTGAGGAAAAAAGGGTGTTACTTTTCACATCGGCACCCCATTTCTTCTTTTCTTTCGTCTGGGATTTTGGGTATTGAAAGTTATTTGTGTTGAAAATTGAGACCATTATTTCAAGATTTGCAGTTTTCAATGATATCTGCTCTTTGCACCGCTCAGGTAATTTGTCTGTCCTCTTTATAATTTAATGTTTTACCTTTATAAGATCTCATTTTTCTTGAGTCATGAAGCTAGAGGTGTATGGGAACATGATTTTTGAAAATTATACAAGGTTTTTCCATTTGGGTTTCTGAATCTTCGGATTTTTTGGCCGTATTTTAGTGTTCACAGTTGGTGTTTATGTGGCTGACCCGTGTGATAACGAGTTTTTGTTTGTGGGTTTTCCATTGTGCTATTTTTTGAAGGGTTTATGCAGTTTGCTCTAAATCACTCTAGATGTGAGCATTTATTAGTAATTTTTTTGGTCCTTTTCTTGTAGCCCCACCCTGTTCTATTAGCAATTTGTGCCATTTTTTATTTCTTTGAAGATATTCTATTTTAAAAGTTTGACTGTTGTCATTTTTATTGGCTTGCAATTCTTTGGAATTTGTCATTGATATGATATCTGTTCTTAGTCTCTTGGTTAGAAAATTGATCCTGATGGACAGTTGGTCTGCGACTTGGTTAGAAAATTACGACTACCGGCACGAATTGACATTTAATCTTGTTGCCTAATGAAAGGGAGTTGCTTCACATTAAAGTAGAATCGTGAAAAGTTTTACTCAATTGCGTGTGGCAAAATCTGAAACTTTGTTAACTAATCTTTATATTGTGGTACATTCCACCCTCTGATTATTCTGGTTGGCATACACGTTCTGTTTATATTCAATATAGCAAAATGCTCCGACCTTCTCAATGGCTGCAAAGTATATATGTTAATATAGTTTTGATGGACAAAGTTGGAGAGGTCTGTGCTTTCTGTGAAGAACTTTTAATTGTTGTAGGTATTAATCGTGCAGGAATTACACTTGTGACTTATAAATTTCTAAGAAGATAGAAGATGACAAATGGCATCTTTTTTAAGTCAGGCGAATTTGAAGGATTTTGAGATGATCCGACACAGTTGATAGGCTTTGGAAAAGTCTAGTGCACTGTTATACGTTCATGGTCCTCTGCATCATATGAAATAGCTGGCCTCGGGCCCTCGGCAATCAGTTGTGTTCTTGTGAAAGTAGATAATCTCAGGAACTACACCCGCTTGTGAAGTATTTGTCAAAAGTTACCGACAGAATTTGATTTTGGGAAGCTGAGACACATGGCTGGCCGAAAGATCAGCAGTTGCGAAGCTTGTTTATTGCCTGGGAATGAGAAGTGCCCAAACCATGATGCTGTTTCTGCCTGTGGCCCAAATGGAGATAGTGCTGGAAGCATGAGACCACGGTCTTCTGTTATCTCAACGTCAATAACTTCTGCTGAACAAACTTTTGAATCAGCATCTACTGGCTATGAACGTGTATCATCAAAAAGTTGTGAAATTTCTACGCAATCATCAGACAGAATCACTTCTGCACGACCTATATCGGTAAAGAGTGATATCAGCATGGAGAATGGTAATCTCAGCAATGAAAATTATGTAATGGATGTTGGGAAAAATCTGGGGAATCATCTGAATGCTGTAGAAGATGGCTTCAATGTGATCATGAATGACAAACAGAACAAGACTGAATCTTCATGTTCTGATTCATCATCTGGCATCATTCCGGTTAATCACAGCCATCGGGAAACCTTGAAAAGAGCCTGCTCATTCAATAACCACAGTGGTTCTGTGAGCAGTTCTAACTCTACAGGGTTTCACCATAGAATGGAAGAGCCCGTGACAGCCAGTTCAGAATCAGGTATATCTGCTCAAATTGATCATAAGGCTATTATCAAGGGAAGAGCCAGGAATAGCATGAAGGCACCTTTGATAATTAAGAATCAGATCTCATTTCATAGTGTGAAGGCAAATATTCCAATATCCGGTCCACAGAATCAGGAAAATGGAAATATTTCAAGGCCAGATGAAGAGAATTCTCACGAGTGGGGTTCTGCAGTGGGGACACCTAGGGATGGTGCAAGAGAAGTTGAGGAAGAGGCTGATATTTACAGATGGGTCTTCGATGAAGAAAAACGGGATGTTACTGCTGGTAAAAGTTTAATAGGCTCTGGCGATTCAAATAATTTCAACTGCCCAACTGAAATGGAAGAAAATATAAGATCATCTGATGAAAGTGATAACCATGTCACTTTCCGTTCTAGTAAGGGAATAATAAATCCAAAAATATCAAGCGAAAGTGAAAATATGTTGTCTGTCAAAGGTGAATCAGTCAAGATGGATCCTAAAGTGACTGATAAAATTAATGATGGCTTTCTGCTGCATGAATCATCTGAGTTCTTAATGACAAAACCTACGAAAGTTTTTGCCAGAGATCAGAATACATCTGTTGTTGGATTCGATCTGAATGAAGATATCAACATAAACGGGTTAGATGATCGTGAGAGGTCTATCGTTGAAACTGTATCTTCTAAAAATGTCATACACGTGGTAGCAAAAGCTGGGGTTCCTTGTGGTAGACCTATGATCCCAATAAAGTTTGAAGGTGGATTTGGTTGGAAGGGTTCTGCTGCAACTAGTGCTTTCCGTCCGGCTTCTCTTTCAAAGAGTCTTGATAAGAACCCATATTCTAGCAATTACACAGGGATTGACCTAAATGTTGCTGCTGTAGAAGATGCTCCCGAGATTGGATTTCAAACAGAGCATGTGCAGATATCCCCAGTGTCCCCCTTTCAAGACTCTTGTTCAGAAGTTGGTTTCAGACAAGCAAAGAGGCTTGACATTGATCTCAATTGCCTTTGTGATGATGTTGATGAGTTCCCTCAATCTTCTCTTCCAGCTGAATCGGGAAATCCCTATTTGGCAGATCTGGACTTGAATGCTAATACATCAGCCGGAGACGCATGCAATAATGTTGACTGGCAAGGGCAAGGTAGCCAACCTTTGGAAAACAAGGCATTGTTTTCTGTGAATTCCAGAGAACACGATGTTAATTTTACTAGATCCACTTATTTGCCAGATTTGAGTTCTGTGAATGTGTTCAATCATACTCATGCCCATTCACACATGATGGCTGCACCAAATGTCCTAAAACAAATTGAGGAGATGCAAAGAGTTTGTCCACTGCAACCGAAGTTACCATACCCATTACATATGTTACCACCTCACAATTACCCTTCTCATGGTCCATTATACATTGGCCCTATGAAGCCCTTTATGTTCAACATGCACTTCCCTGGCACCATACCCTGTGTTAGAGATCCTCAATTGTTGATGCCTGAAACAGTTCCCACCTCTCTTGGGATCCCACGTCTAGTGGAGGTTGCTCATGGACAGAGCCGTGTTGGCATTACAAGTTCTAGACACAGAATTGATGTCAAAAGTGAGGACAGCTCATCAACAAGCGTAAGCAAGAGAGATAAAGCCAGGGAATTTACGTTGCCTGCCAAAAATTCATCAGTGGATGAAAATGATAAATCTATCAATCAAGAAGCGTGGTACACAAAGCTGATGAAAAGGAAAGAACCAGAGGGAGGATGGGACTATTACCATGCCAGCCACAGGCAGGTGACTTAAAGCAGTGATTTAGTGGCTTCCCTAATCTAACTGGTATCATCATGTTTAGTATGTTCCTGCTAGAGTATACTTAAAGCTTCTACTATAGTTTACTAATCAAATGCATGCATTGATTCAGTCTTTTTTGGTGGGATGTGATGTGATTAGGCCTATTTCTGTATTATGATCTCCATTATTGTGCTTCCATAAAGTTTTCCTCTCAACTTCCATGTGTGAGGATTAAGTTAATATGATTTTCAGTTTGATTATATTCATTATGTCTAATAATTAAAAACAAGAACAGAAGCAAATTATTAATGCTATTTAATGAGAAATTTCTATAATCTTCCTGTACACCTTAACAGTTCTATCTTTGTTTTTTTTCCTTTGAACCCACAAAAAAATATAATTCAAAGCATCAAAAATAGAATTTTCAACACGCAATGCACATAAGATGTTGTACGTCAAGATAATTGGTGAAGAATTTGTAGAAACTCTGAAAAGCTATATAAATTTTTCGGTTCTCTCCCGTATGTATTCGACTTTTATGCTATATATGCATCTTATATTGTAAAACATAATTTCATGTATCTTTGAAAGAGGATTTGTATTTGAAATCTTATACTGTATGCTGCCATTAATTTAATGATATAATAAACAGGTTCTTCTACCAGTAAATTTTCTTGAAATCACCAATTCTTCTCCAAGAAATAACCTATAAATAGATTAATGGGGGGGTCCAATAGCTGGCATGTGCAGTTTTGCATGTGAATGTAATGCTACAAAACAAAAGAGAAAGGGGAGAGATTCCCCCACTATATATACATTCAGCTTTCAACAATATAATCATTAATTATATATAATAACACTACTATAATATATATGGTCTATGTTTATTGGATTCACTGCTCCCACCCACCTCAATCATTTATTCAAATAAACTACAAAACAACATTATTTAAATCAAATTCAGATTGCTTCACTACATACTGCTTTGCTTGCACAAATTTGTTTCAACATATTTGAATAATCTTGATACCAATTTGTTTATGCATCTATTTTATTTTATAAGTTTTACTACATGCAATGATGCAGATTGAATTTATTTTTTATTAATTATTTGATGGGATGAAGTTTTCATAGTTACATGGTATTTGACAATTCTAAGTCGAATTGAGAAGACAATGGTGATGCAAAATATGAAGATAGCACACGAAATTTAGTACTATATATATATATATAAGAAAATTTGTAGTTATATTGCTCGACCTTCTTTAAAAGTTTAATTTATTAAAGACGGGATGACATTGTTTAGACAAATATTATGATTATTTATTGTGCTGGCTGGTTGAACATGTCTTTCAAGGCTCGAGTTTGTTTTATGATGTCAAGAATTTTGAGTACTCTTCAAGTACAATACTTAACTAATTTTATAATCATTTTATTATGCACCAAAACCAAGCAAATATCATATCGGGATTTGAGTGTGCCTTGGTGGACCTTAAGAGCATATTAATTGCATTTTATGAAGTCTTATTTAAGTAGTATGCAAATAAAAAGATTTTGGATTTACATGATATTAATATTTAATTAATAGAAACATTTTAGTTAAAATTTGATTTATGAGCATTTTCAAGCAACCGTGAATTACATTAAAAAGTGTGTTATATTATTCGAAAATACTTACATGGCAAGTAAAAAAATAGAGGATGTCTAACACTTTATTTTTTTTATTATTTATGTTCATCGAAATTTGTGTTAAATCTATTTTATTTAATTTTTTATAATTTTTTTTATTGAAATGTGTGTTAATCATCATTTATTTAATTTTATAATTTATGTACATTCTCTCTTGTGCAATTATACCATAATTATTCTAATCCACGACTTCATTGGAGATGATTTCTTTTCGTCTCCAATTTACTTGCCACATGTACAATAATCCATTTTGTTGCATTGGAGATGCTCTTGCATATCTAAATGTAATCGTGGATCGTATTCAAAAGTGTGTCACATCATCTTAAAATGGACGATATCTAACACACCATTCCACATTTGTACGGTGAGCCACACATCATCTATTTTTTTTTTTTTTTTTTTATAATTAGTGTCCATCAAAATATGTGTTAAATCTCTTTTATTTAATTTTTTAACCATCGCAATGTGTGCTAATCATCATTTATTTAAATAATTTATCTACAATCTCTCTCTTCTACAATTGGACAATAATTTTTTCAATCCACAACTTCATTAGAGATAAATTTTTCTGCATAAATCTACATATGAATTATAAATCTGCATAGAAAATAAAAATTTTACTGAATCAGCATGTTTAATAGAGCTTACGAATTTAGATTAAACTTTAGACAATATCTATTTTTTCTCTGACGCATCATCTTGACAGAGTTTTTGTTAACTTGTATTAAAAGAAAATTATTTCAAATATTGTGTATTTTCCTTATGTGACAAATTTTTTTTTTCCCCCCACTATTGCATTCATTAGCAAAACAACCCATAGGAATAAAATTATTCATATCTTAATTATTAGTTTAAGAATATTACAAAATTGACTAATGGACAACAACAATAGAACAAAAAAGTGTACAATATTAAAACTAATGTTGTCAACAAAAAAAACAAAATCCAGCTAATCAATTCTCTCTCCCTGTTGTTGATGGAAATTATTATTTTTTAATAAAACTGAATTTTCCATATCATATTTGGAATGTCATCAATATTTTAAAACTTCCAACATAACTTGTCATAAATTGTAATAGATAAAAGAAAAATTTACAAAATACACCTTCTATAAATTGTGTATTTATACTTTACATACTGTATTTTCTAAATTTATATTTTACATTCTGCTCTTTATTAAATGATAATGAAAGACACATTTTGTTGAAAAATTTACAAATATGACATTATAAATTTTTTGTAGAGTTTCTTGATTACATTATTAACAAATTTTTCATTCGTAAGTTTTTAAAAAAATTATATATTTTATTAACAATATTTATATTAAGCTTACTCGCAGAATAAAAAAAAAATCAAGAAAAATTACAAATACATTCATAAATAATTTTCAAGGTGTAGAATGATATAAATTTAATAATCTAACTTAAAATGAATAAGAAATTAATTAATTTTAAGTTAGAATATGACAAGAATTTCTATTTTCTTTTTTACAATATTGAAAGAAAAATCTTATCTATATTTTTCATAATGTTATTAACTTGATATGTAAAGTATATATAATTAAATATAGGGTAATTATATTACCACAACATTATTTGTTAAGTACACTACATTCTAATTGTAATGAAAATTTTCAACTATTGGTCACGTTTGCATTTATGACTCTAACATTAATTAGCAAATTTTTATCATCAACCTATTAATTTGCATGTTTTATATTTGTCTTTGATGATGATTTTTGTCCAAAAAGTTAATTGGGAGGGCGAATTTTTTTTTTTGCCTCTAATATTTTTACATAATTAAAATAAATAACAAATACGTAAGTTTGACAAAATATTTTTCCTTCATTTCAATGCACATTAGTAGAATATTTAGACAAAAATCTTCATCGGAGACAAGATGTGAAAACTAAATGAAAAATAATGATAAAAATATGATTAAAAAAAAATAGAGACATAAGTATCTAAATATCAAATGTTGGAAAATTTTTATTACAATTAAAACGTAGTGTGAATAATAAAAATTGTGGTGTGAATATAATTACCTTTAAATATATCCTATCTACAGGGTATATTTTGCAAATTTCCCTAAATGTCTTTGCATCATTAATTGATAGTTAAGTCATGATACTGCATACTATAATATCTTTGGATTTTATTTTTTTTGGTGGGTGGGAGTGGGGGGTTGGGGTTGGGGTAGGGGTAGGGGTTGGGGTTAGGTGGTATGGATGGGACTACACTTCCACTAAAGACAGTACTGTCACTCTTACAATATTAAAGATATAAAAAATTATCTTTTTAGTGTAACTTTTATTACTCAACTTTTATGCAATTCAATAATTGAGAAATGATATTTGTTAGATTATAATGAAATGAATATAAATTATAATTAACATGTTTACTCCTCCTACATGATGACATGGCTTCTAATTCCATTAGATTTACTAATCAAGTAAATGAAATCAATATCCCAGGAAAATAATAAAATAATGATAATTTATATCTGAAAATAATAGAATTTAATATCAAAAAGAACATTATATATAATTAGGCTAAAATTGACATCACATTATGAATTATGATAGAGATTTGGTACGCATTAGATTTGACAAAAATTGACCTATTCGCACCGATAACACTTTGATAATTTTTAGCCCAAAACTTCCATCAATCGACTATGCCTCAATTTTAATTTAACAATGACTTCCAGATAATCCCGAATCACCAAGTCCACAGACCAACACTCTAACCACCCTCCTTCAATTCCAACTTCCCCTCCAACAGTTCATATTGCTTTGTACCTAGATTAGGAAACAAAGTAGCCCACTTGCTTTTGTAGCTACTCACACACCATTTAATTTTAGGGTGAATTACGGCTAGAGTCTTCAATCTTTGATTTTATTTATACTTGTATCCTTAATATTAAATCTTGGTATCCATTATTTCAACTTTTTATATAATTAGCAGCCAATGCCCTCACATGATGGCATTGACTACTAATCATATAAAAGGTTAGGGTGATGGATGTCAAGAATTAAATACTGAAGATACAAATGCAAATGAAGTCAAATGTTGGAGATACTAGCTGCAATTTACTCTTAATTTTAATTAGGCTGCTTGTATTCTTATTATTATTTCTTACAAAGTTTGTGGTCATTTAATTTAATGCAAATGGTTTGTTTGAACTAAAAAAAAATAGAATTCTTATAATTAATAAAATAGAAAATTACTTAAATCAATCCTAACATTTTCGAATGAAGTAAGGGGGTGCATGCAAAACGAAAAATAAAGAAATCAGTAACACAATTTAGAGGTGGGCTGGAGGGACCCGTGGATCTTTTCAAACTAATGGCTGGTCTTCCACGAAGCTTAACGTCTAAGGTACTGACGGGTGTTCAATTGTTAATGTCCAATGCCATTTCTTACTTTTGACTGTGAATCAACTAAGATTACGTTTGATTGGTTTCCATGAAAATAGTGGAAAATAAAAATATTTTTCATGTAAAGTAGAAAAAAAAATTCACTAAAATGGTAAAAAAATATTTTTTATGAAAGTGGTCAAAAACATGTTTGAAGTGATTGTACCTTAAAAATCATTTTTATTTTTTTAGTGCAATCAAACAACATAAGTTGAAAAATATTTTTCATAAATATGACATTTTCTATGAAAAATTGGTCAATCAAACACAGCCTAATATTTTATTCAAGAGGATAATATTTGAAAAATATTTGATTTATATATTGTGAAAATTTTAGTCAATCACCGTACTACTGATTGCTCGAATTCAATGTCCTAATAGCATCGATACGACTTATTGTAGGCCAAGTTGATAATCCAAGCTATAGCAATTTGGATCGAGCATGCGAAGTCAATTTATCGATTTATAAGTGAACGCACAAGAATGGTTTTAGGCTTTTGGTGACGAACACGAACATGAAAACAAAATAATCATTTTTATTTGTATCGTTCCGTAATATTTATAGTTAATAAAAATGATTATTAATTTGTAGTCATTTAACAAGAAAAATGAAAAGTTAAATTTCAAATGCTTAGAATCTAGAATATCAAAGTACACTGAAGAATTATTCTCCTCACCAACACGAGTCAATTCATTTTACAGTTGGTACCAACTTTTATTTTGAAAATATTTATTATTTATACCAACAAATTTTCTAATTTGATTTTATGACTATGCTCGTTTGGTAAGATAGACATTATAAATTAAACAAGACGTAACAGCGTATTATTATGTATCAAATAATTTTAATAGAATTGTAACATTTACTATTCAAGATAATTTGTGGGGGGCAAATATAGAGTTTATCCAAATGTTGACCTTTTAGTAGGTCCAAAAACCACTTTGGCTTATTAATAAGAATAATGTAATTTCGCTCACACACTTGAAAAGGAAATCCATCCAATTAATTGGAAACAAATACTTGTATTTCTTAATTTCATTCCATTAATGAATCTATTGAAAAGTGACAACCCCACCCCACCCCGCAACCCATCCCCTGCCCCCCCCCCCCCCAGCTAACCAACCACAACATGATCAAGCCCCCACCTACCCTTCCCCCCTTCTTACGCCTCCCTCTAAATACATAGTACACGTAGAGAAATACATACAAGATTCAAGAATGCTAAATGGGCAAATATCATGATTTAAGTAGAGGGTCTTACTATGCAGTGTATACACATGACCCTTGTCGGCTGGTATTTTTGGAAAAAGAGAGAAACAGACATACAAGTGTAGGAGCTACCTCATTTCCACCAAAAGCAATCGTCTTTCTTTCTCCTAGATGACTACTTACAAACGTATGTTCCTGTCTTGTTGCTCTAAATAGTACCTCAATGACATCCCCACAGCCTACTATTTTTCTCCACCTCTCTTTCTTTCCTGACTCTGATTGTCTCATTGTCATCTTCTTTAATCCTTCTCTCTCTCTCTCTACCCACCTCTTTTTTCAACCATAACTTCTTTATCTGTCTAAATTTCCGGCACCGAAATTGGCCTAATAATCAATGGCGAAACTTGTGGTAGAAGTTCTCGACGCTAGTGATCTCATGCCCAAAGATGGGCATGGTTCCGCCAGTCCATTTGTAGAAGTAGAATTTGAAGAGCAGCGCCAAAGAACCTCTACAAAGCACAAAGATCTCAACCCTTCATGGAATGAAAAGTTTGTTTTCAATATCAAGAACCCCAGAGAATTTTCTAATCAAACCATTGAAGTTTTTGTTTACAATGATAACAAACAAGGCCATCACAAGAATTTTCTCGGACGGGTTCGGATTTCCGGCGTGTCTGTTCCCTTTTCTGAGTCTGAAGCCATGGTTCAGAGATACCCTCTTGATAAAAGAGGGATTTTTTCTAACATAAAGGGTGATATTGCTTTGAAAATTTATGCAGTGCATGGGAATATTAATGGATTTCAGGCTGAGTCTTTTCAGCCACCGGAGGAAGTTTTTCAGCATGTCAATAATGTGGAAAATCCTTCTCATCATCACCATAAATCAACAGAAAATACTCCTTTACAGGAAATTAATACCAATAAGCTTGATGACGAGTACTACTACAAGGAAAATCCTGATAAGAGCAAGAAGAAAAAGAAGGAAAAGGAAGTGATGACCTTTTACTCTCTGGGAACTGGTTCTGGTGGTCCAGCAGCCGGCCCGCCTCCTCCTCCGGCTGAAAAGCCAGTTTCAATGGAAGCCCGGACTGATTTTGCTAAGGCTGGACCGACCCCTGCAGCCACCGTTATGCAGATGCAATTTGCGGGGCAGAAACCCGACTACGGGTTGGTGGAAACTAGGCCTCCTTTGGCTGCAAGAATGGGCTACTGGGGAAGGGACAAGACTGCGAGTACTTATGATTTGGTGGAGCCGATGCATTTTCTGTATGTGAATGTTGTCAAGGCTGCGGATCTTCCGGTGATGGACATATCAGGGAGTCTTGATCCATATGTTGAGGTGAAGGTTGGTAACTACAAAGGAGTGACCAACCACCTTGAGAAAAATCAGCATCCGGCATGGCACAAAGTTTTCGCGTTTTCTAAAGAGAGATTACAATCCAATTTGATTGAAGTTACAGTGAAGGATAAGGATATTGGGAAGGATGATTTTGTGGGGAGAGTTATGTTTGATGTAGCAGATGTGCCTGTTCGCGTGCCACCAGACAGTCCTCTGGCTCCTCAGTGGTATAAATTGGAGAATAAGAAGGGGGAGAAAATCAATCATGGGGAGCTTATGCTTGCAGTTTGGATGGGAACACAAGCTGACGAGTCATTCCCTGAGGCTTGGCACTCTGACGCTCACAACGTAAGCCAACTAAGCCTCGCCAGTACGCGATCGAAGGTGTATTTTTCACCTAGATTGTATTATCTCCGAGCCCATATTATCTCTGCGCAAGATCTTGTTCCTTCAGACAGGGGACGACTACCGGATACATTTGTGAGAGTGCAGATAGGGCACCAGGTTAGACCCACTAGGCCTTCTCAAATGAAACACATCAATCCAGAGTGGAATGAGGAACTTATATTTGTAGTATCCGAGCCTTTTGATGAGTATATAATTATAAGTGTTGAGGATAGAATTGGACCAGGCAAGGATGAATTACTTGGAAGACTGATCATACCAGTTAGGGAAGTTCCACAGAGAGTTGAAACCGCTAAGCTTCCGGACCCACGTTGGTATGCCCTTCAGAGGCCTTCTTTTGCAGATGAAGAAGCGGAGAAGAAGAAAGAGTCGAAATTCGCAAGCAGAATCCTTCTCCGGCTGTGCATAGATGCAGGTTACCATGTTCTTGACGAGTCTACGCATTTCAGTAGTAATCTTCAGCCATCATCAAAGCATCTAAGGAAGCACAACATTGGAATTCTTGAAGTTGGAATTTTGAGTGCTCGCAATTTGCTTCCAATGAAGGCCAAAGATGGAAGAACTACAGATGCTTATTGTGTGGCCAAGTATGGGAACAAATGGATTCGAACTCGAACACTTCTTGAAACATTGAATCCTCGGTGGAATGAGCAGTATACCTGGGAGGTTTATGATCCATGTACTGTGATTACAATTGGTGTTTTCGACAATTGCCACATCAATGGAAAAGATGATGTTAAGGATCAGAGAATAGGAAAGGTGAGAATTAGGCTCTCAACTTTAGAAACTGATAGGATTTACACACATTTTTATCCACTGCTGGTTCTTTCACCTTCTGGATTGAAGAAACACGGGGAACTACATTTAGCAATACGGTTCACCTGTATTGCTTGGATGAACATGGTGACACAATATGGGAAACCATTGCTTCCGAAGATGCATTATGTTCAGCCCATATCGGTTAGGCACATCGATTGGCTCCGCCACCAGGCAATGCAGATAGTGGCTGCAAGGCTATCCAGGGCTGAGCCACCACTCCGAAGGGAGATAGTGGAGTACATGCTGGATGTGGATTACCATATGTTTAGCCTCAGGAGGAGCAAAGCCAACTTCCAACGTATAATGTCGCTTGTTTCTGGGATTTCATATGTCAGCAGATGGTTTGACGGAATCTGTTACTGGAACAACCCCCTGACCAGTATCCTCGTACACGTTTTATTCTTGATACTGGTTTGCTACCCAGAATTGATCTTGCCCACTATTTTCCTCTATCTTTTCGTCATTGGCCTGTGGAACTACCGGTTCAGACCTAGGCATCCGCCTCACATGGATGCTCGACTCTCTCAATCCGAGAATGTCCATCCCGATGAACTGGATGAGGAATTCGATACATTTCCTACCTCTAGACCCACAGACATTGCGAGGATGAGGTATGACAGACTGCGAAGTGTTGCAGGCAGAGTTCAAACTGTGATGGGAGATTTGGCAACACAAGGGGAGAGAGCTATTTCAATATTAAGCTGGAGGGATCCCAGGGCAACAGCTATCTTTATCATATTTGCATTGATCTTGGCTGTGATTTTGTATGTAACCCCGTTCCAGATCGTGGCAGTGCTTGCCGGGCTTTACTGGTTGCGCCATCCTAGGTTCAGGTACAAGTTGCCTTCAGTACCTGTCAATTTCTTCAAGAGATTACCCTCCAAATCGGACATGCTCCTATGAGATTAAGGTAGTTCAACCCTCATTAAATCATTCAGGTAAAGCAGAAAGATAGTTTGGTAAATACATCCAATAACGTTGGCAGCAGAAGAAACAAAATTGAGTGGCCAAGTGCATTATTGCTTGAAACTTTTACTTCAAGAATTTACTTCCAAGAAATTCAGAAATCAATCTATGTAACAGACCAACAATATTCATTATGTTCTCCGCATAGGATAAGTTTCAATTTTCCGTTGAATGAGATGAGTGGAACTAAGTGTAAGCACTACTCTTTGTTTAAATGTAAATAAGGATTCAAATGCAATGTTTAATAAACATTGGTTCTAATTCTTTCATCAACATATGTTTGAAAACTCAGCACATAAAGCCCAATGGAAGACAAGGATTACAACATAATATAAAATTCCAATCACTCGTATGATTCTAAGATCTAGAAATAAGTGCAAAATTTAGGACCCAAAATGCAGCAGCTTTCCCATAAAAACCCAGAAGTCTATTTAGAAGACAAACTTCTAGAGCCCAGGTACAAAAATAAAGCAATTATTGTCAATAAGCTCACAAATATTCCACCAAAAAGAGCTTTATCAACAGGACCCCAATTGCACCCATGATGAGAAGTTCCGAGCTTTTGATCATATTCCAACGTTGTCTCATTTTCCATCTTTTTGTGAGAACTGTTCTTCCGCTTTCGGAGTAACCATCCAATGAGGTTTTGGCTACTATGTTCACTTGGCATCGGGTCATTCCTGGGAACCGAAACAATCTTCTCCTCAGTATGTCCACAGCTACTTGTCATTTCACAAGCACATGGTTCGGGCTCTTTTGAACAAACACAGGTTTCACTCGAGTTGGAGCATGGTGAGTCTTTGTCAACCTGACGCTCACTTGAAGCACTACCTCTATTGAGAATCTCGATCACCTCTCCAAAAACTGACCATCTTCCAACAGACGTTATCTTCACTACGGCTGAAGTACCCAACATGCTTTCTGGCCCAACTACCAGCACCTGAATGTATCCCTTCGTGTGACCCACCTAAAGCAATGGAAATATATAAGTAGTGGTACGGGAAGGCACTTTACCAAGAACATAATATCTGTAAATTATTTGCACGTTTTGATTGATGGGGTGGTCGAATGGGTTTCTAATGTTCACAAAGTTGTACCAAAATTTCCAAATATTGATATCAAAATAAAACTACTCTCTCTCTCTCTCAAAGTTCTTTGTAAGTGCTGAATTCAAATATAAGTAAAAAAGTAGTCGGGTTGCACTATAGCTATTAAACTATTGCAATAGCTTAACAGCTGAACTTAATATAGCACCACTGGAAGGGGTATTCGTCAATTTAACTCTACTTGCGACTGATTGTGACAGACGAGAAAATCTTTAACTTTGCCACCACACAGGAAATGAATAAGAGATCTATAAAATTCACAATATCATACATAAGTGAACCCCAAGACGAGCTTACCAAGTGAGTTCCGTCTGTGGCAATTTCTGTAATCCATATCCTCTCCACTTTGCCTTCCATTCCAACATATGGGGTAAATGATTCGAATACACTAGTCAATTCACGACTTCGCTTCTTCACTACAGTACTAGGAACCTTTTTCATCCTTGCAGCTGGAGTCCCTGCATTAAGACAAAGATAGGCAAATACATTATCCAATATCTACAATGTATTGGCTAAGCAACTTCTGGACAAAGCACCAGCCTCTTCTGATTGAGCTAAAAAGTTCATCCTTGCAACTAGACAAGAGGATGGACGGCCCACTCAAAAAATTCAGAAAAAAAAAATGAACTACTAAAGAAAGAAAATTGTTTTAGTTTGTCATTATCATGCTAAAAAGGGCAGAAAGATGGAACAAGATAGCGGTGGCCAGCTTGGACTTCCACAAATAAAAATCTCAAGGGACAAAAGAAGTAACATTTGAAAGGACACAATTTTTTTTGAAACAAAGTAAAAAATGAAAAGGCAAATATGAATTAAAATTACACAAAGACGCAACTTACCGGGCCGAGGATAGAATTGTGATATGTGAACTTGAGCAAACTTGTACTCCTTGATAAGGTTGACCGTCTGTTCAAAATCTTCATCAGTTTCGCCTGAGAAGCAGAGTATAGTTTACATATACATCACATTAACTTCAGACTGGCTATCTGGAGTGGCTGGTGCAACAACTTGCCCAATTATATTATTAGACGTAAGGAAAAAACCCTCAAAATTTGGGGGAAAAAGAAGAAAAGAAATTAATTGCTGAAATTTTGAGAAAGAGAGAGAAATTGCCCTTCCCTAACGTCATTTGAGCATTACATTTACACTCATCTTCTAGAAAGACAACTGATTTATTTAATCTCAACAAATTCATTATATTTATAAATCAAATTAAGGAAACAAGCAAATTCCTATAACCCAAAACATTGAATTTCAATTGTATAATTAGGAAGTCAATATGGTCTTATTCTTTTGATCATATCGGAAGTAATGTTCTTTTTTGCTTTTTCTTCAGTATGGTGCTCTGTGAGCAGAGCTATATTTAACTCTTGCATTAGAGTGTGGTAAACAAAGGCTACTAGCAATCATCTAAACTTTGATCCATTAAGCCTGCATTGTTCAAGGCAGGGGCAAGACTTAAGTACCGAAAAAAATTGTTCAGATATATATTCCATGGCACATTCCACGCTTCCCGTTGAACCATTAAATTGTCACGTTTGAGGATTAGTTTAATGTAGATCCACTCTTTTTTCAATGCTAGGTTTATGTAAATGAAAATGATATTTTTGTTTCTAGAATAATATACATTCTTTTAACAATCTAGTTGAAAATGATGTGCGCTCATATCTTGTACCATATACCAACTATGTCTTTAAATTCCAATTTAGCAATTTCAGCATTTAGTTCATCAATCATCACTGCAAATAAAATAGCAAAGCAATTCTTTTTCATTTTATAATAAAGTAAAATGCTCTAGCCAAAATAAATTATTAAACGCAAAATGTAGGCACTACCATTGAGAAAATGACATGTCGCTCATATCTTGTACCAAACATGTCTTTAAATTCCAATTTAGCAGTTTTAGCATTTAGTTCATCAAGCATCACTGCAAATAAAATAGCAAAGCAATTCTTTTTCATTTTATAAAAAAGTAAAATATCCAAGCCGAAATAAATTATTTAAAGTAAAATGTAAAGGACGCTACCATTGAAGACATGCTGCAGCCATTTGCCCATTACGGGCTAAATATAAAATTTATATTCCAAAAGCTAAAGCCTAAAGACTCTGTTTGTTTTGGTAAAGCTTTTTGTAGATAATAAGCATTAGGTCCTACAAAATGTGGATAAAAAGTAGATGGATCCTACGGAATGTGTCATGTGTGCATAAAAATGATGTTTGACTAGCTTATAAGTATTCACAAACATGCTCTAGCCAAAATTTTCCAGTAGAAAAAGACTATAAAGGCCCAAGCCCAACAATAATTTTTTTTCCCACAAACATGCTCTAGCCCCTTGCTGAGCCTGGAATGGCTCCCCCTGGTTCAAGGAAAACATAAACATCTAAAATAGAAATTGAAGCATAGAGGAAGCTTAAAATTGTAACATACCAGGAAATCCACAAATTATATCAGTTGCTATCTGCATTCCAGGGACCATTTCAGTTAATGTATCAACCACTGTCCTGAACTCGCCTCCTGTGTATTCCCGGTTCATTGTCTGTAACCGATTGTCAACGAAAAAAATGAAAACAATTTCACAAAGTCACACTCAGAGCTTGCAATCACAATTTCACAGTGAAGGCAACGAAAAGAGGTATTATTCCAGAAGTTTTAAGAACACATACTTGCATGGTTCACATGAAGAAAGAATCTAATTTATACTCACACTCAAGATTGTGTCACTTCCAGATTGAACTGGCACATGAAGAAAGGAATACACGCATGGGTGGCGCAAAACTTCAGCTATTTCTTTCAAGTGCTCTAGAATATAAGGAGGATTAGTCATCCCAATTCTAAGCATTGTGCTACCATCAGAGGGAAGCTCTGCCACTAAAGCATTCAATAAAACTGGAAGATTAACTCCTAGGTCACGACCTGTAAAATTCCAAAGCCAAAACTATAACAGTTGTAACTTTTGATCATCATAAATGCAAAAGTAAATATATATTTACTCACTGATTTGCTAATAGAAATTATTTTATTATCAAACCAGAGAGGTATCAGTATCTCAACAGCTTCCACCATAGAATTGGTTTAGACATAGAATTGTAGCAAGGGTGGCAGCTACAAACACCATGTCTTTTAAAGCATTATTCTTTTCCCCTGCTCCTTTCAAAGTTGTAGAAGTGACAAATTATATATTCCATCACGGTCCCTTCACAATTCAATAATGCAATAGTCTAATGCAAATGAAGTGGGCTTCAGGGGAAGCCAAAACATTTTTTATACATGTCGCGGTGCCAATAACATCATTCTCTAGTTTTCTGTACTTTTTCAAATTATACAAGCCATGACCAAGAAAGAATAATGCTAAATACCATATGCTCCAGTGTCTTCACTACTTAACCAGATCTCCCTTACTCCATCAGCTATGACATTTCTGACACGACCCACCTACAACATCAAACTTGGTAAAAGAACTTAAAAATAACTGTCATTCAAGTGTCTCGGGTTGTAAACTTACAAGGCTTTCAACTGTATAGCTTCCTAAATGACCACGAGCATGCTTTGTCTTGCAATAAGTGCAAGCGCCTAAACAACCAACATTGATTGGAAGGATCTCAACAAACTTGTTCTTTCTCACCTGATGGATAAAATAGCTTAATGAGCTTAGAAATTAAATTAATAAGTGAACTCTTCAATCCAAAAATACATTCTCATAAAAACTAGCTGAACTCAGTCAAGCGCTTAAAAAATTGCCATTTGGAAGAACTACTAGATCCTATACCAAAATGTAAAAACCATAAGATACTACTATCACACCTTTGGGAGGTCAAGTGCTGGTAATGTCTTCCGGGTCAGAAGCCGCACCTCATGACCTTTCAGAGTCTCTTCCACAACCTCTACCACACGGTCAATTTGCTGGACTCCAACTACACTTACTCCTTCCAGGTCTTTCAAATCACGACTTCCTTGAGGCACACAGCCTGCGACTACCAGCGGCTTATTTCCATTTCTACATTTAGCTATAAGTGTTTCCATGGCAGATTGACTTGGGGACTTGACTGTGCAGCTGTATGATCAAGATCAACACGGGGTACAATTAAGACATAAATCAAGTAATCAACAAACAATGCTTAGATGTGAAAATAGTTCATGCAACCAGGTAAGCTTATAGCACATCAGAAAAGACAATATGCTGATCAGTGACCACAAACACTAAGCTGCAGCACACACAAAAGATCTCAATGAAATAAAAATATTTTTACAAATTTGAAGTCTTCAATTTTAGCTGACCTGCTGCCTCTACTCTTAGAAATACTTTCAATCCGATTTGGATCAGCTACATAATTTATACACATAATAAAGAAAAAACCTTAAACACAAAGGCGCACAGGGAAAGATATAGAAAGAGTAAGAGCATATCCCACAAACTCTTAAAACATAGAATGCTTTTTAATTTAAAGAGTCAATTTTTAAAATTCTACTGTAATGGACTTTCCGATTTAACATTTTAATTTAGAGAGAATTTGGAGAGGCAAACGCACTCTTTATTATTAAATGCATTGAAACAATTTCAATTTTCAATACTTGATATATTGGCTTTAATTAAATAGTATATACAAATTAGGAGAGAAGCATATAAAAAAAATAGGAGAGGAAAAGATATTAAATGCTTCTTGGAAGAAGTAAAATGAAGAGCATGAAAATAAAGAGACTGCTGGAATGTTAAAAAAAATGCTCTTTAAATTTATAAATGCTCTTTAATTATAGATAGGTTGTTGTAAATGCTCTAAGACAATTATTATGTCCGCTAGAAAAGCATGTGAAGGCAATAATTGAGAGGCCAGGCCAGAGGTGATTTCTTCGATAAAAGAGAAGATAGAAATTTGTTCTTATTTATCGTGATCCATGAGCATCATATAGCACAAATTGTGTAAAGAAATTATAGATCTTTCATTTCAAGCAAATAGATAAGGCATAGAAGAAAAAACTCTTAAGATAAATTCTTATTTATCTGGGGAAAAAATGTGAAGAAGGCTGAGTAGATGCCTCACGTATTTATTAGCCACAGGTCTGCCTCATCTGGATTATCACTAAAATTATAGCCAAATGCTGAAAGCTGGCCTGCCATATATTCGCTATCACTCTGGAAACAACAATATTGAAAATTATGTTCATACAATTAATCCACATTTAAAAAGATATCTGAAGTTGGAAGTTCAGGGGAAGGTAACAATGAAACTAAACACAAAGTAAAGCTATTGAGAACAAGAGTGACTTCTACAATCTATTCTGGATAGTGGCTCGATAACTGAACTGGCCATCTGAAATATTCATTAAAGATATTAATCTCCGGAGTCTTACTCTAGAATGTTCTCCTTTTCACCAGTCTTTAAATTTTTATCCACCCATAAGAATGTTCTTCTCCATTTCCCTCTTCTCCCTTCTTCCCCCCATCTTCTTGCTCAGATCTCTTTCCTATCTGCCTCCCTGCTCTCATATTTCATATATTAACTTCATAAAATCACCGAGAGAAATTGTTGATGGCTTGATGCATGATTATTTGCTGGAAACATCAACTATTGTTGGAAGTTTTAGGTTATTTTGCTAGAACTATCAAAGTACATTTGCCCAATATTTTAAGCTTCTCTTATTTTATTTTTGTTTCAAAATTGTAGAAGGGCTTTCTGTGTCAGCGGCATGCCAAAAGAAAAAAAGAGGGAGAGAAGTAAATGTGTCCAAAACATGTGCAATACACGTCGATGACGATAAGTGTCAGACATCATGCTCCATTACCTTTGGCATGTCCGTGCTTCATAGATAGCAACACCACATTTTCAATGACCTTTATGTACACATTACTGTCTCTTGGTTCTCATTTACATTGCTAAGGAGGTGAAATAGATACTTGTTTATATCAACAAAATATCCATTCATCTGACCATGAAACATATCCAAAAGAATATCCAAGTACCAAAACTTGCAACTATTTGATGCCTTTTCTTCTCTCCGTTGCAAAATTTTCTTGATTAACAATAATCCTAACCCATCTAAATGGTATCTCAGTAGTTCTAGAAAGGCCAAACAAAGATACATACCACAATACCTCTCTTCTACCCTTTGAACTCAAAACTTAAACAGCAGTCGCATGACCTACCTCCTCATACAGATGGAAGATTTTCCACCCAAAGATGGTCACTTTATCTTATTCATCCAAATCTTCTAGTCGCTTTAGATCCATTAAAATTGGCAAGATTTTATCATCTACAAGAATCAAGCCTCAGGTATCCTACAATTTGTTACATTAAATAAAATCTTCCTTCACTTCTTTACTATTGGAAAGCACTCAAGCAGAAAGGAAAAGCAGAAGAAGATGCTACCTATAAATCTGTTTTTCCCCACAACTAATTCTGGGCTCCAACATTTAGAATTTGCCATTTGGAGATCTCCATAACATCTAATAGTAGCTAAAACCATTTCACTTAAACCCAAGATACAAAAAGGACATAATCTTTACTCATATTTCTATAAACACTCCAAAAATACACACATACGTTATACGTAAATTGGCACAGGCATATAGAGAAAGTAAAAAGGCTAGAACTTTACCTGATTGTGTGAACACCCGAAAGTCTTCATATAAATCGTCTGGAATTATATCACGAAAACATGTAAGCAGTAAACATCAGTGCCTCAATAAAGATTCCACAAATCAACATTCCCAGATATACATACACGCAAATATATACATATATGAGTATGTAGAAGAATGTGTCGGTGTACAGAGAGAGAGACCTCAGTGCCCGGGATTTTTGTAGTGTCGTAGCTATTGACAGAATCTTGGAGAAAAGAAGTGGACTTTGGAAGACTGTTGATAGTCTTGTTCTTCTTTTTAGGTTTTGGGTTGACACCTACAGCAGCCGTCAATGGCAATCGGAACCCTGGTGGAGATCCGCCGGCCGCCAATAAATCCTCTATGTCTTCCATTTTCTATGTGGGCGATATAGAGATACTGTAGAACCAGGGCATCTAAACTAAAGACGACGGTTTTATTGGAAAAATTGCAGCATTGATCTTCAACCTATTTATCTAGTAGCAAGTTGGTCCTCAATGACACAACTATTCACATTTCTATTAAATCCTTATGTGATCATTCATCCATGTAAAATACTATACCGCTTCATTACGGTGGAATTCGATTATACGCTCTATTATAATGATAGATTGAGGCAGTGAACATATTTTGAAAATGATCGGTGGAGGGAGATAATCGATTGATGAAGATATATTGAAGAGGTGAGCAGATTTTGGAGATGATTAGTTGAGAGAGATGATCGAATCAATGAGATAGATTGAAAGAGTAGGTAAATTTTGGAAGAGATGAATTTGTGAGGGGAAAAATTGAAGACATAGTGAGATACAGACATTTAAGTATTTTTTTCCATTAATGGAGAAAATTCTACACTATCGTGATTAAGTATACTAAACATGCTCTTAATTGATTAAGACCCATCACATTTTAGACAAAACCTAACCTAATTGGCTTTATATTTTGCTTTAATTATATAATTTGTATGTTTTTTTTTTTTATCACAAGTGTTTATATTTTTTCCGTTTTGATGCAATAAAACTACTAATGATGGAGTTAATATTGTCGATAAGTTGAAATTATATTTAAAATATAATACATTTACTCTTATTTTGATTCGTCATTTTGTATTAATAAAAAAATTGTTACATTTAATAATGCCAAGAAGTTGAATTTAGACTTCAAGTAAAACTCATTTATTCAACTCATTTTATTTTATTTATCATACAACAATCATTACAAATATATTGTTATTATTTACCGTTGTTCTTGTATTTCTTTTACTTTGCTAGATTCTACCATTGTTATCGCTAGAATCAAACACATTGCATTATCTATCATCAGTCAGCGCTTTAACCACCACCGTGACGTCGATGTTGCCGCGAGGACGCCACCACCTTAATGTCGCCCTACTGAACCGATTTTATCACTGCCACTGCAAGTAATTTAGACCAAATTAATTTTTTATTTTATTCTAAATAAATTTGGGTACATTTAATTTGTCCATTTCACATGTTCACCCACTTGTTTGTTTTTATTGTTTTATATGTTGGGAATAAAAATATTGGATTTCATCGATCTGTTATAATTTATTTGATTTGATATTTGACATTGTGGGAGTTGCATGTTGATTTATTTTCTCATTTCTCTAATATATCGAAAACGACAGTAGAAACTCCTAGGGCCTGCTTGGGAGTTATTTTCACCAGTTTTGGGTGGTACTGTTTATGGAGGGTTGAAAAAATCGGTGCTTGTTAATTAGTGTAATTTGAAGTGTATCTCTCAACCCCCAAATCGGTAGTGTTTTGTCTTTCTTCAAAATTTCTTCCAAAAACATAAATTTAATTTTATATTTTCAATAATAGGTGGATTTATAAATTTTTTAAAATTTAAATTTTTTTATATATGAGTATATATGTAATTTAATTTTTTTAAAAGACTTTTATAATCGCTAGATAATAAATTCTAAAGCATGGGTTGGACTGTTTCAAAAGTCGCTATTAAAAACTACACAAAATCGCTCCCCTCATAAATGCCAAAAATCGGTACTTTGAAAAACTCTCATAACTGGTACTCCAAAACTCCCAAGAAGACCCTAATTTCGATTTGAGTGTCCAACGATTGACTCGATTGAATTCTCGACAATCAATTGTTGACGTCGAACTCTTGACATTTGGAGTGTCCAACTATCGGTCCTTGAACAAATGTTCAACTTGCAAAAGATAGGCGTAAAGTTGCAAGTGATAAAACACTCTTTCAAAGAGGAAGCCATTATCCATAATTTAAGCAAGTTGATGATGGAAACCATCTCATAAGTTCCAAGAAACAAACTGTGAGATAATTTATATGGTTGTAGATATTTGAATGTGGTAAGATCATTTGTAGTTTTGTGTACAACTCCAAAATGTAAATCGCTAAATTGGATGAAGTAGCTTCCTCGAGTGAATTCATCTTCCTTGAGTGAATTCGTCCCCAATAATCCCTCTCGGGGCATTGCCAAGGAGAAAAAACAACCTACTTCAGCGTGCAAATTTAAGACAAGAACATACCTCGTTGAATTCCCTGAAATGTAGAAACACTGATTATGAATTATAACTCTATAGCCTATCTTTTTCGTCATAATAATCAAACGAATTATTTGATGTATTTTGTAGATGGACAGGCAATACATTGTATTGAAATTTGTTGGCATTAACACAAACGACATTAAGTGTGCATTTATGTGATTTCTTTACCTTAAATTGAAATCTATTTAATAAGGCAAGTTTATAAAGCTTGCTACTCAACGCATTCTTATGGCAAAATTTTGATTAGCTTCTAATTTTCCCAGGTCTATCATAACTAACTCATTCTCTACGCTATTATTGCTAATACGAAAATTACCATCATTATTCGTAACATGAATTAGATGAATGGGATGATGTAACGGAGATTCTGGTTGTGTACAATTTTCAATATTTTGTTGCTGATTTAATTTTGGCTACCGTACAATTTTCAATATTTGTTGTTGATTTAACACCGAGTCTTCATTATTGTCAACTACAACATTGTTGATGAGTATTCAACCTAGTAGATTGTGTATACCACTCAAGCCACCTTGTAAATTGCATGCCGATGCAGTTGCAACGTCAAACTCTTGTAACGTAGACGCTATCTCTTTCAGTACATGAATGACACACAATGCAATTTCCTTGTGAATTTAGATGTATCCCATCAAGTCATCATTATCAATTAGGTCAGCACGAAAGATATTAATGGAGGGACTTTAAAATATAATTTAGCCCCTGTTTAGTGTAGATAAAAATTAGATTTTTAAGAGATTTTGATAAAAGTTGATTAAATATGTGGTCAAAAAATTAATAAAAGTCGGGGTCCCATATAATGTTTGGTTAAAAATGAGTTTAGAAAAAAAAATATGTTTTAGAAAATTGGGGCCAAACGAGGACTTAATTGCAAACAACGAATCATCGACATTTAACTGGGCCTCCACTTTCTTCACAAGTTCTGCATAAGTTGTGTTGCTTGTCACTTCAATTGATGTTATACGGTTGCCACTCCATTTCCATTCACTATCTAAGTTACCAAAATTTTTGCCACTCATCACAACAAATCATATAGCTCGATCATATCTAAAATGAAATAGCAATATAATTAATACACATTTAAGCCATTCAACAACACAAGTGCAAAGTTAGATTAAATACGACAAAATATCCACAACGCACTGTCGACACAGAAAGTGCACTGTATCGACAGTCCAATGTCGACATCGACAACGCTATATCTACCTATAGTGCAATATTGATATCGCTAGTACAGTGTTGATATAAAGTATAATATCGTTACGAGCATGTGTTTAGCAATAGTGAGAGCAATTAGTGTAAATAACTTCAGTAAAAAAAAATGTATTGAAAAGGTTTTTCACGTTGTAATGTAATTTCGTTTTCAAAAGTGGATGTATCAATTGTTGAAAAAACAATGAGCTTTGCCCAGAAACAAATTTGCAAAACTTAATACACTTTCACAACTTAATTTCTTTAAACACCTTTGTCTATTAGGAATTAAATGCCAATTGGCAATGATTGTTTTTGTATATGTGGATCATCGTTTAGAGTAAAAATAATGATTAACATGAAAAATAAATCTCATTTTTTCTATTCATTTCTACCTACTTAGTTTGTCTTGGAAATGTCATGCTTTTGAAATATATCATCAGATCTAAACCATACAAAAAGTACTTTTCCTATCTATTGCCACATCTTATCCACACAAAGAAAATGGAAATTTTTACAAATTGTTATCGACCCATAAGATTTTGCTACAAATAAAAATTCCACATCCTAACAATATATAAGAGTTGGTGGTGATGTACAATGTTCACACGTCGACCAAAATGGCATCGTTTCAGTAAGTGGAAAACGACATTGTTTTTTATTTTATTTTTCAAAAAAATTGGACGCTTCGTAACGGTGTCGTTTTAAGATATGTATAAATACGATTTTTGTCTGTTGTTTTCTGATTTCTCTCGTTCCCAGAGTGAAAACCCTAAAACGGCGCATGTTTGTAGCTTTTGGCTTGATTCAAATCTGTTAGAAATTAGAAATTCCAACTCTTTCTTCGACTTAAATCTGTCCGAAATCTAGAAGTTCATTTTCATTCTTGTGTTCTTCTTTGGTATCATGTTTTGTGGTATTTTGTTCAAGTGAACTTGGCCAAACATTAGGAATTTCAAATGTCCGTCCGACATTGATCCATTCGGAATCATAAGGTTATAAATTTGGATTGTTTTGTTTTTGGTTTGGGTTCTTTTTTGCTGTATTTGTTAAAAAAAATTGAAATATCTCGAATATTTTTTAAAAAAAATTATGCGTGTATTTTATATGAATGGACGTTTCAGGCTAAGTGCTAAACTACTCCGTTTGTTGAGGACTTGCAATTTCTGAGTTTTTGAGTGAGAACAAAGTATTATTTTATTTCGCATTGTAGTTTACAATTTGAAAGATAAATATATAATTTTTTTTTATGTTTTGAATGTTACTGTGTGTTTAGGCGAGGATATAACAAAAAGTTTCTTCCTACAAAGGTTTCTGGCTCTCAATTTCAGTTTTTTCTTCATATCAGGTGCATTTATTTCGGGTCTGATCATAAGTTTATAAATTTGGGGTTTTTATTTTTGTTGTTTCGTTTCTTTTTTCCTTGTATTTGTTACAAATTTTTTTTTGGAACATTTGGGATATTTTTAATAATTTTTTATGGTGTGTTTTATATGAATGGACCTTTCAAGTTTTGTATTAAACTCCTTCGTTAGTTGAAGACTTACAATTGTTGAGTTTTTGAGGGAAATAAGGTATTATTTTATTTCCCATTGTAGTTTATAGCTTGAAAGATTAATGTATATTTTATTTTGATGTTTTGTATGTTACTGTGTTTAGGCGAGAAAAGAACAAAAAAATTTAGCCTACAGAGGTTTCTGGCTCTCAATTTCAGTTTTTCCTCATATCATGTGCATATATTTTGAGTCTGATGCACTTATTCTATAGGTCCTTAAATTTAGTTGAATTTGATTCCTTAGCTTCACCGAGAAAAATGAGAAACAAAATGAAAAATCGGGATAAAACCGTTTTTCTGGAACGACATTCATATTTTTTAATTTTTAGGTGTTTGTTTAATATCGAAAAGGAAAATATCTTTGTAAATTTTTTTCCTTTTTGGATGGTTGGTTGTTCTTGATTTCTGGTTTTTTCTCGTGTGGCTGGCTTATTGCTGCTACTCATTTAGTTCGTGCTGTCATTTATTGATGAAATATTATTAAATTATATTTTCGCTGTTTCATAGAGTTGCTACCATGTTCATATTATTTTATTGTATATTGTGATTTTATTATTTGAATGTGTAAAATTTAGAATACAAGAGAGGTTTTCCAAATTTGCTCATTATTATGAATGTAGAATATGAACAGTGTGATACGTTTGGTCGGGTGTTTTTATTTTATTGATTTGGACAAAAAATTGAAAAATAAATCAATATTGTTATATTCTTTATCTACGATAGATGGATCTAGAAAATAATGTGGAAACACAAAAAGAAATACGAAGGAAACGGCGAAGAGATCTATGCCGACCATAGAAAATACCATTCTAAAAATACAATACATAGAACAAGAATCCAACTTTTCAATGAAGTACAATTAAGTCAAATAATGCAAGTAGTAGTACAAATTTACCTGGTGAGTTTTGTGTTTTTTTAAATATAATGTGTAATGCGATATTTGTGATGTTTGTTGTATAGACTATTGAAATGCTATTTCGTTATTGTAGTGGAAGAAGTTGATGATGAAGAATTCTTTGCTATCGAAAAGAATTGTTGTATAGAATTTTTCGTTATTGTATAGACCATTGAGAGCATTTTTAAATTTGACAGTCTATTAATTAGAGCATCTCTTATGTACTGATTGCTAAAAAAATTTTATCACACAAGCAAAATGAACAATGTTAAAAAACTTCTTCTATTCCAAGTTGTCAATGGCTATATCAAAATAACATGGTAACAAAAAATACAGACATTGTCTAGAGCCCCAACTAGACTTAGAAGCCCTGTTAGACATGTTGACTAAGCAAAATTTCTATTTCTTATGTAAATTTATATTTTCTATGTAGATTTAGATTTAGATTTATTTTTATTTTAACAAAAATAAAAGACACCTATACAATATTATTGGATTGTAGTAGAACTCTTTTGAGACTATTTTTGAGCCTTGAGTGTCTATAGACATCAATATCACGTAGACTTGAGTCTCTATTTATTATATATCAATATTACGTAGAAGTAAGTTTTACAACCTACATGTCACATAAAATAGTAATTCATATAATGTATTGGAAATGCTTGTAGACAACAATGCTAAGTCTTTCTATATGCATACCACGTGTGTTGCAATCCATATAATGCTTTAGAGATGCTTTAAGTAAATTATTTGTCGTTTTATTGTAATTAAAATTAAAGATAAGAATCATCAACTTAAGTTTTAATTAAGTTTAAAAATTCATATAATTTTAAGCGTCCCTAATTCAAATTTTAATAGATTTCATTAAAATCTAGAGTCTCCAACTTGGATTTTAATAGATTTTTTTTTTTTTTAATTCTAGGTATTCCCAATAATACGTGAATTTTTAAGGATTTCATTAATTGAAAGGATTTTAATAAATTTTAGTAGATTTGGAGCCAATAATTTGTCTTTTTCTTTTTCAAAAAATCATATTCAATTTGTGCATAATAAGTGAACAAAGTCAAAATACTACAAATGCATTATGAACTCTATTAGAATAAAATAATTAGATTTATATTTATGATATAGCAATATTTTTTAAAATATAATTTATAATGTCAAGTATTTCAAGATACGACTTTTTTACACATTTTAATCCACGCAACATTTTCTTGTTTTCACCTTCATTATGCACCTAAAAGCAATATTTTCTAAAACATGATTTATAACATCAAGCATTTCAAAATAGGATCACTTTATTTTTTTAAACTACGCAACATTGTGTTGTTTTCACCTTAATTATGTACTAAAAAATTATAGTTTGGACACCAAATTCCAAACAAATAATTAAAAAACTAAATATTCTCTTTTTGATATATTGTGACAAAATACACATTTATATTAAGGGTTAATTATACTAATGGTCCCCATTCTTTCAAGTTTGTAACGATTTCATCCTCATTCTTTTTTTTAGCAGATATCATCATCATTCTTCTATTTATTCTCACAGATAGTTTCCAAATCACTATTTTTCACTATTCTGACAATTCTTTGACAATTTTGCCCATTGACTTAAATAAATTAAAATGATAGGAAAAAAATATAATGAAAGCATTGGGTCATTAACATTTTCAAAAGTACAAATAAATCATAAATTATTTTATTTTATTCAGATAAATATTCTTTCCCAATTAAAAATGAATCATCTTTTCCAACCACCCACCCCCACCGATTAACGTCGCGATATCAATCCATCCACTGAGAGACTTACGCTTTGGAGCTGAAGAAGGAGCTGAAGAAGAAACGGAGTCATCCAAGTCAAATATTCTACAAATTAGGGTTGGGAAAGTGATGGAAAAGAACTACCGCTGCTAGTCCGGGGAGTGCTTATGGAGGAAGGACTCCACGGAGGAGCACGCGGCGGATATCTGCAATGCCATAGCTGCCGCAGCGATCATCTCCCCCAGCTCCGTCGACTTGGTCTGCGTATTCGAGTGAGGAATCATTACATACAATAAGTATCAAAGTTTGGGGGATCTAATTGTTTGCGTGATTTACAATTCATTGTTGCCTTGGGTTGTTGAAGTGCCCAAGAAATTTGGGTTTGTTTGAGTTGCTTTTTTCACTCAACAATCTACTATTAATTTCATTGTGTATCATTTCTATCATAAATTGTTGCCTTACTTAGTTGTGAAACTTCTTGTTTCGATTCCTAGGCTGCTATTGCTTGAGCTTCAAGATCTTCTCAAATATGGGATGTTTCCATCTCACAAAGAGATCGTGATTGAGCAGTTTTCTACCGTGAAAATGACTGATATTGCTTTTGTCAATACATTTTACAAGCTGGAAGAAGAGGTGAGTTCAATGAGTTTTTCTTTTCTTATTTATGATATGGTGTGGGGGCGGGTTTTGCAGTATGAAGCATGGGGATGGGGCTGGGGGTGGAATGGGTGGGAAAAGATGATTCTTTTTTTGTTGGGGAATAATACTTATCTATATAAAATAAAATAATTTAAGATTTATTTATACTTTTGAAAAGATTAAGGGCCCAATTACAATGCTTTCATTGTATTTTCTTTTTCCTTTCATTTTAATTTATTTAAGTCAATGGGTAAAATTGTCAAAGAATTTTTATAATAGTGAAAATAGTGATTTGGGGACCATCTGTGAGAATAAATGGAAGAATGAAGATGATATCTGCTAAAAAAAGAATGGGGATGAAATCGTTACAAACTTGAAAGAATGAGGACCATTAATGTAATTAACCCTTGTATTAATATAAATTTAATAAATACGAGAAAAGTTAATAGGAAATTTGGCGCAAATGATTCCCAACCTTTGCACTCAGTCCAGAAATAGTAATTAACGTTTATTTTTTAGCACAGAAGTCTCTAACCTATATGTTTTGGTGCGCAATTAGTTCTTATTTTATAAAAAGACAAATATGCACTTAATTTTAATTATAAAAAATTACAATTGGATTCCTAACATTTGCAAAATGTAAAAATATGTCAGATACTTTTATATTTTATAAAAAAATTAAAAGAAACTAATGCTTTTTTATTTTTTTGAATTAACAATTTGTTGACCTAATTGATAATATACTAAATTGTTTTGTATATTTTATGAACTATTATAAAATAACTAAAATTTAAACTCATAATTATTAACAAACATGTTAAATAAAATTATTATTTTTATTATCAAGTAATTACATTATTTAAAATTTAAACTTTTATTTTATCATTACAAAATAAAAAAAAAAACTTTGTCACAAACTTGATGCTCAAATATTTTTATTTAATTGAACTATTTGTTTATTAATTACAAATATTAGAGTTACAACTATATTATTCATATTTTAATTTATCGTTTTATAATCGTTTAAAAATAAAGAACACATAATATGTAAATGACTTTTTATTAGTATTTTTATGTTTAAAAATAACATAATAAGATTGGTTATGTTATAAAATTATATAAGCAATTTTTTTATTTATTTAACTTAATTTTTAATCAAGTTTTTTCACATCAGATAGCTATTATATATACTTAAAGCACAATAGTTTTACATTTTTCTCTTACGAAAAATTTAATTAATACGACTATACTGATATATTTAAAAAGCTAAATTAAATATTATTTAATAAATATACATAGCCCATTTGTACCTTTTACAAATATTATGAATTCAATTACAATTTTCTCTAATTAAAACTAATGACATATATGTCATTTTCGTCAAATAATGATCAATTGCGCATCAAAACACATATTAAGGACTTCAGTGCAAAAAATAAAAAATAAACGTTATGGACCATTTCTACACGAGAAATTGGCACAAATGATCCATAACCTTTGCCTTAGTTGTGCAAATGGTCCATAACCTTTATTTTTTGGCACAACAGTCCATACCATATGTATTTTGGTGTGCAATTGATACTCATTTGATAAAAAAGACAAATATGCACTTAGTTTTATTTAGAAAATTTTTCAATTGGATTCATAACCTTTGCAAAAAGTACAAATGAGTTTGATACTTTTATTTTTTATAAAAAATTAAATGAAACTAACAAATTGATAATATACTAAATTATTTTATATATTTTACGAACTATTATAAAATAACTAAAATTTAAGCTCATAATTATTAACAAAAGTGTTAATTAAAATTATTTTATTATTATTAAGTAATCATTAAAATTTAAACTTTAATTTTATCATTACAACATAAAAAGAAAAATAACTTTGTCACAAACTTGATGCTCAAATATTATTATGTAATTGAGTTATTCGTTTATTAACTACAAGTATTAGAGTTTAAATTGTATTCTTCATATTTTAATTTATCGTTCAAAAATAAAGAACACCAAATGTATAAATTAATTTTTGTTAGTATTTTTATGTTAAAAAACATAATAAAATTGATTCAATGTCATAAAATTATATACGCCATTTTGTTATTTCTTGAACTTGTTTTTTATTCAAGTTTTTCACATCAACAACAATTACATGTACCTAAAGTGCAATAATTTTATATTTTTATTTTTATAAAAAATTTAATTGACACAGCTATAGTGATATATTTAATATGCTAAATTAATAATATTGTTTAATAAATGTATGAGACTTATTTGTACTTTTTGCAAAGGTTAGGAATCAAATTCAAAAAATTTCTAAATAAAAATAATGACATATTTGTTTTTTTTTTATCAAATAATGACCAATTGCGCACCATAACACATAGGTTAAGGACTGTTACATCAAAAAAATAAAAGTTAGGGACTATTTGTACAATAAAAACAAATATTATGGACCATTTGCGCCAATTTCCCTTTCTACACCAATTTTCCAAGTTAATATTTCAAATTCATGAAATCTACGATAATCTATAAAAAAATTAATTTTTTTAAAATCTTATGAATTCTATTAAAATTTATGAAATTCATAAAAAATCTTAAATATTTAAAAATTCATTAAATTCTTAGTGGAGGACCTCTTAGATTAATTTGTTGATTTTTTGTAATTAAAAATAAGGAACAATTCCACTTGAAATCTCCAATCTTTGGTAAATGTATACGTAGGGGTCTCCAACCTACCAAATGTGAACCTATTTTCCCAACCTTTTCAAAATCGTTCACGTGTGGTCCCAATCTAACTGTAAAGGTTAATTTGATGGCCAAAAAAGGTAATTATATTACCACCACACTTTTTATTTGTTACACTACATTTTAATTGTATTAAAGTTCTCGATTTTTGCTCATTATAGCACTCATATCCTCAACTTTTTTGTCGCATTCTTATCCTCAACTTTCTATTAATTAGCATATATTGTCTCTAATAACGGTATTCGTCTAAAAAATCCGGTCACAAGACGTAAGAATGACTTATTTGCCCATCTTATTTTTAAAATAATAATAAATATAAAAAGTGTAACAAAATATTTTTTTTTATTTCAAAACACGCAAACAGAGCATTTTGACAGAAATTAGTATGTAGGATGAGATGTGCTAATTAATGCAAGTTGAAGATCAAAATTCGATGAAAAAAAAATTAAGGACACAAATGCTATAATGAACAAAGATTGAAGATTTTGAGTGAAATTAAAACATGGTGCGACAAATAAAAATTGTGATACAAATATAACCACATGTTTAAAAATCAGTGCGCATCAAAAAGACAGTTGTACCCTCATCCACTCCTTGGATGCCACCATCATCAACTCATCTTTTAATCGACCGCCCCTACTACCACTTTACCCTTCGAATTTGAGATGGTTTACGAAAAAAAAATAATGAGAAAAGCAATAAAAAAAATGATACCACTGAATGCATATTTGCAACCGCCTTTGCTAACACAATCCAAATCTACCACCAAGGCAATGCAATTCAACCACCGCCGCCGTTACCAATGTAAACCAAATCCACCATCCCCACCAACATAATCAAACTCTACCCCCACCAACACCCAATCTACCATTTACTTGTCAGATCTGACTTTTTTGGTGGTTTCATTGTAGTGGTTGTGGTGTTGGAAATAGACGGCGACAATAGTGCTGGTTTTGACGGATTGTGTGGTCGTTTGTGACGGGCGTCGATTGTGGTGGTAATGGAGACATCATAACATCATTTTGTTACAAATGGTGGGGGCGGCAACTTAAAAACAAGCGGCGAAATATGCATAATATATGTACACATTTTTTATAACAGATGTAATAAGAAGTGTTACGAAAAATAAAAAACAGTATTCTTATAATAAATAAAAGTAAAACAATATATTTTAAATTCTTTTATATTTTATGGTATTTGGTGAAACTACCCTAATAAATTTACTACCAGACACCATATAGATTTGAGCTATTTTTCTATCCATCCATGGCACAAAATAAACTAATAAAAATTAGCTAATATAATGTAAGAACACACTAAAGATATGGGTCCGGGGTAGACCCCGAAATGTGGAGTGGGAATAGTACTAAATGGTTGAGTGACCCGAAATTTTTTTTTTTAAATGGCCGTTGACTCATTTTTCAAGCAAATTACCAAATATAACCTTGTCTTTCTTCTCTGCTTTTTACATTTCAAATGATTTCAAATTGCTGAAAAAGAGAAGATTTCCAAGTTGTAATTTAACACATTTCAAGGTTTCGAACCCATTTAATCTATGTAAGATTAGAATCTAATCTATTTCAATTCTTGCAAAATGTATATTTTTTTTCTTCTTTTAATTTATTGTATAAATTGTGGATTTTATGGTATAAATCATCAAAATATGTATGCATTTGAGTGTGTATTGTGATTTTTGCTTTAAATTTCTATAAATTTGAGTTCATTTGAGGTGGGTTAATTGAAAAATCAGTTTAACATGTGTAAACTGGCGTTAACAGGCCTATGATATGTTAAGATTTGATCTGACAGACTTTAATAGAAGTCCTTTGGTAACAGACTTGTTAACGAACCATCGTTAACAAACCTTAACATACATTATCACCGACCGTAGGGAGGTTTAGTCCGCTACAAGCACACAAAAAAGTACATTGTTGTCCGTCACTACGTCTTCATCCTCTCAAACCAAAATCCATATATCTCTTCCAATTCTTCAATTTCTCCATATTCTTCTCCATATTCATCAAAATCAAACTCTCTACAAATAAAACTCTCACTCTTTCTCATTCTTCTCAACTCCTCAATTCATTAAAATCCTCTACGGTCGGATTCCACCGCAAAAAAAGCGGTATACTAGTTAATCACCGACCGTAGTGAGGTGTACTCCGCTACAAGCATAAAAAAAGTATTTCTTTGTCCGTCACTACGTCTTTATCTTCTCAAACCAAAATTCATATCTCTCTCTCAATTCTTCCATTTCTTATTGTTGTTCTCCATATTCTTTAAAATCAAACCCTTTTCAAACAAAACTCTTCTTCTCTCTCAATCTTCAACATTATTTTCAACTCCTCAATCCATTAAAATCATCTACGGTCGGATTCTACCGCGAAGAAAAGCGGTATACTAGTAAGAGTATTTAAATTTTTTCTATATAAAAGAAACATTTTCAACTTAAATTGTATAAGTTTGGTACTTTTCCGATTCAACTTGTTTGACACGGCCTTTTAGCCAAAGCGGCCAATGTGGATGGATCTTGTTGCTATTGGGGAGGAGTTGAGAAAGAAACTAGGTAAAAGCGATACATGTTGAAAACAAACGGATCCATTTTAATTTGGTTACGTAAACTGCGTTCCTTTTCTCACTTTTTTTCTCCTTCTTAGTTGAAACAGCATTCCATTCCCATATAGTTTTCTTATTTTCCCTTTTCCCACCCCACAATCCAGTCTGGTTGTGGACGGTGGGGGATTTGCTCAATGCTTTACACTCCCTCATCCTGACCGTCCATCTCCGCCACCTACATTGGTTATCCCTCTCTCTCTCTCCCCCCTTTTCTTTTTCTCTTTCCGTGCATGCATGTGCATGATGTTATGTATATGCATTTATTTCGACTGGATTTTAGGATTTTGGATAACATAAACACAATGTCGATTGTTCGTAAATGTATTTGGTGTGTATATGGATAATGGGGTGGATTTGATCAAATTAGATAGAGTTTGATAAAAAGGGTTGTGACGAGAAGAAGCCATGTAACATTTTTTCCCTCTTTCCAGCTTCGTAATGATGAACCTCTCGAAAGACTATTGTAGAATTCTTCAGATGCCATTTCGTTCGCAAGAATGGGGCGATTGAAGCGAGCTAAGCTAAGATCAAAAGGCGTTGTTTCGTCTAAGCATGTTTTATATGGTTCTAAAAATCAGAGTGCAGTCAGGATTATCAAAATTCAAACCCCTTTTGATGTGATTGAGTTATTTGCTTTTTTCGCGTGTATTCAGTTCGTCTAAATTCCCGTGCCCCCAACGAATTTTTGTGCAAGTCTTATGAAAATATAATATCAACATGATGATAAATGTAATGCTCTGACTACATGGTTCCCAAAACATAAAGTTGCCACAGGACAAGCTCAAAAATTATTAGATTTCAATGCTTATGAATTTACTAACTTTAAATAAACAGATAAAATGGAAAATTTCAGCAGTTCTGATTGTTAGCTTGTTTTGGAAATGCTTGAACAATCTCCAATTCTAGGCAGGCTGGATTGTTTGGGGGAAATGGAAAGCATGAATGGATCAAGCAGTGGCAGGCCAGTTCCCGGTTTGCCTTTCGACTTCCACCATTCATCCACATCCTACTTTGATTTTTCCCCAATAGAATCAAAAGGCAATCCTCCAAAGTGTACAGAAAGTTTCCATCAACGCTGTTCGTCTGAAAGCTTTCTTATGGAGGAGCAACCTTCTTGGCTCGATGATCTCCTGAACGAGTCAGAAACACCAGTTATTAGAGGTCACCGGCGCTCAGCAAGTGACACTTATGCTTACTTAGGACAAGCAGTAGAGACATTTAACATAAGGGACCAATCCAAGTATCAAATTGCATATATTGGAACTTCAACAGGATCTAGAAACTTGGTACACTGCAAAGTTTTAGACAGCACTTCCATTGAGACCAAGACATGCTCATTGGAAGAAACAAATAAAAAGGTTTTGAGAGAAATTCTATTCTTTTTCTTTTTTTTGTGTGTGCGCGCGCATAAACGACAATATCATGAAACGTAAAACTGATAATTTTTTGCAGGAATCAAATATAGTGGTATCTACTTCAGCTGAAGAGCAGAACAGGGAGGAATCTAGTCCACAAAACCTTGAGGGCTCTACACAGAAAGCTAGTGGCTCACAAGCTAAGCCTTCTGCACCCAAGATCGATGCTAAACGTGCTAAACAGTAAGCATTCTGATTGCAGCCTTGCACCAATAGTTGTATCGACAATTGACACATGTTTCTATGCAATTATCACATGCCTTTTGAATTATTCACGTCATCATATGACAAATCATTGAAATTTATTAGATGGAGTGATTAACAAAGAGTCTGTTCCCTTCGAGTATATTAATCATATCGTTGCTGTACTCTCTCAATCTGTATTTTATACTGCAATCTTGGCTAGACCTAGCTTTGTCACACTTGTGCATCATAGGACAATGCAAGAAATCACTAACTCCCACATTTGATCAATGCCCAAGTCCTAACTATGTGGAAGATATTGTTTTTCATGTCCCGTAATCAGTTTTTTACAATTAAAAATAGGTGTACCAATGAATTCTGACAACTATTAGAGATAAATTAGCTTGTATTTTGCTGTTGGCTACCTTTCTTACAAAAAAATTTCAGGCTAATCTCACTTCTCCTTTTAAAGTTGTCATTGATTTCATTTTTCCCTAATTATTGTAAATTTCTGGTATAACTTTTAAGTATTCTGTTTCCCAGCCAATCTATCATTTGAGTCTAATCTTAATCTAATCCTACCAAAAAAATAGTAAGAACCAATTTGTTGAAGGTAATGTCAACAAGTAAGATCCTTCCATTAATTGATCTTTTTCTTGTTGGCAAGTAAATAGATCTTTCCCATTTTAATTATTGATTATCTAAAATATTGTGTAATCTGATTGTGATCGTTCATGATAAATATCCTGGTGAACCTAAGAAATTACAATGCAGGAACACTGGCCACAGATCAAGGGTGAGGAAACTTCAATACATAGGTCAACTGGAGAGGACTGTCCAACTTCTACAGGTGAAGGATATATTGAAATATTGCACTTACTAACCTACAATATAAGTAGCACATAAGGGCCAGGGCCTAACTCAAGTGGTAAGAGCAAAACCTTCCGAGGGGTGAAATCTTTTGATCCCCCTTTTAAGAAGAAAAAGAAAAGAAAAAAAAAATATCGAAGTAGCACATATGATTTTTGTTGTTGGCAGTGCAAATACTTATCATCTTTTTCCGTTTTCAATATGACAGGCTGAAGGATGTGAGGTCTCAGCTGAGTTTGAATTCCTTGAGCAGCATAATACTATATTGACCATGGAAAATAAAGCATTGAGGCAACGTTTAGAGAGTTTATCTCAGGAGCTGCTTATAAAAAACTGTAATTTTTCGTTGACAATAGAGCTTTGCCTATTATATACATGCATTTTTCAATTCAGTCAAATAAGGAAAAACATACATGACACCAAACTAGGAACAATTTTTTGTATGATTTTGTTCTTAGTACTCTATATAGCTGTCTCAAGAATATTTCTAATTCTTGAGGAATCAGTAGCAAATTTCCTCTCCCTGAAACAACATGATCTTTAGGAACAATCTTCTTTATCTAGGTTTAATTTTATCTCACTAGGGTACCAAAACTTGCTTGCTTCTAAAAACTAACAATGCTATTAGCATTTTTTTCAGTGGAGCAAGAGATGTTGAGAAGAGAAATTGGGAGGATGCAAACTCTGTTTCAGCTACAGAAGCAACAGCCGATACAGCTGCAGCAGCCACTACATCAACAGCATTCCAAACAGCATCGAAACAGAAGTCGTGATTTTAAAACCAATCAAGTAGTTTCCGAATGAAGAATAAGAACTCCGATTCCAGCAGAAGTTCAGTTAATAACTAAGCATGGATCTCACTAGCTAAAGACTCTCTCTTCTTCCTTCTCTATGTTTTTACTCATTCTTTTCGATTCCTTTTCCTGTTGCCACCACTTCTTTATCACTTTATATATTGTGATCTAGATTTAGCAGGGCCTTTACGAAACTTTAGTAATCTGCCATGAATTGTATAGTAGACTTTTAGAATGAAAGGCAGATGTGAAATAGAAGTGAACTTACAGCTAATCTAAGCTGATTGTTGATACTGCACCTAAAGCTTCAAAGCTTATGGTTGTGGATTTCTTAATTATATGCATCTAGAATTTGGATAATTTCTGTTTCTGGCCTCATCATTCTCTGCGAAAAACGAAAGAAAAAAGAAAGGCAAATGAACCAAACTACTTTCCATTGATTATTTCGGAAACTCATTTCAGATTATTCGTCAACTGCATGTTTGGCATACATTATTATACTGTACGAAACAATACAATGTTTCTTAATACTCTACGACTGTGTAATTGACCTTATCAAACATGCCATAGTTATACTAAAATGGGAGTCATTTTCATTCCATTTTCAACTTACTAATGCAGATTTCCTATTATATGAACAGAATGCAGAAGTGTATATACAAAACATAATTAATTAACAGCAAAAAATAGCAATTGATTTAGACAAATAAATGATTGATTAATCAAAAATCGAAGTCAGTTAAAAAGAAAGAAATCCAGAACCCGACTGGATAGATCTTGAAAATGCCAGAAGATAGAGGCCAAACCTCCCGAACTAGAGGCAGAGGTTACAGTCCGGTTCCATAAAAATAAAATTAGGAATTGAAACCGAGAACCGACCGGGTTTGGGTCGGTTTTTGGTTCTTAAACTAGAATCGTGGTCACCCAATTGAAATCGAATTTGTCATTTTTTATAAATTTTTTATTTTTTACAATTTATTCACCATAACCAATGAACCACAACTCAACACCAAGGCACCAAAAACAAGAATCCACTGTCTAAGACCCAAACCAAAAGTATAAAACCCACAACTCTTAAACCTAAACTGAATTGACCCAATTTCAATTACCCAAATCTCAATTTGCCAATCGCTATTTGCTTAAATAATCAATACAAATATTGCCGTCTATCTCGTACTTTCGCTCATCTATCTCTTGCTCAACAAACAGTGATACGATAAAGGCGAAAATCCTCTATAACCGAAACGAATATTTAATTTTGAGAGGTAAATTTTCTTTTTCTTAGATTTTGCAATTTTGGTGTCTAATATTAATATCAATACGATTAAGAGAACAAACGGGGAGTCGAGCGGTTTGTGGACTCACCAGCTCGGCCCATGGATGGCTCGTGCTCGCTTCGAGACGAGCCCCCATTTATTTTTGGGTAATTTGCAGCCGCCGTCCCCAACCTTTGAACTTTTGGCACTTTTATCATCTTTCTTTATTTTTTGGCACCCATATCCTCAACCTTTCTTAATTTAGTGGCTGAAGTCCCCAACATTTGAACGTTTGGCACTTTTATCCTCATTCTTCATTTTTTTGCACCCATATCCTCAACCTTTCTTAATTTGGTGGCTAAAGTCTCCAACCTTTGGACTTTTGTATCATATTTTTTAATTTTTTAATTGAAACTTATGAAAAGTATATTTAAAGCCAAGTTTTGTGAGTAATTTTGTTTATATATATTGGTTTATTTAAAAAAAACTTATTTTTAAAAATTTTATGAGATTTTTAGATTAATTTTTAATTTTTTAATTGAAACTGGGTCGACCTTGGTTCGATCCGGTTGGATTTTTTGACCCTTGTCCCGTTACCTTTTTCGGATCGATGGCCAGTTCTATTTTCTGAATATTGTATTATTCAGATAAATAGTTTTATTTAGATAACTATATTTTGATTAATGCTCCATTTGGAGATATGGGTGAAAAAAATTGAATTTTAATTGCAATCTTTTGACCCTCGACCCGTTATCTTTTTCGAGTCGATGGCCAGTCCTGTTTTTCTGAATATTGTATTATTCAAATAAATAGTTCTATTTGGAAAACTATATTTTGATTAATGCTCCATTTGAGAACATGAGTGCAAAAAAATGAAGAAAACTCATAAAATTTTTAAAAATAAGTTTTTTTTTTAAATAAATCAACATTTATAGACAAAATTACTCACAAAACTTGACTTCAAATCAGTGTTATAAGACCCGGCCGGGTCAACCGGTAAAACCGAGAACCGGTCCCAAAACCGGGCTGGTTATTTAAAAAAACCCTCTATTTAAAAACCCGCTAAAAAACCCGTTGACCCGCCCGGTTTTGAGAAACCCGTTGACCCGTTTCCGATTTTATTGGATTTTAAAAATCATTTCTTTCCACAATTAATTGTAACTGACCATTGAAATTCATCTATCTCCTTGCACGAAATGGATTAAAAGAATGAAAAACCAAAAAAATTACTTTTGAGCAATTTTTGTGATTTTCAAAACTTATTTTTGATTTTTTAATTTTTTTTGTACATTTTTTAATTTTTTAAAAATCACCGGGTCAACCCCGGTTCGATCCTTTAACCCTTGACCCTTTTTCTTTTCCAGGTCGATGCTCGGGTCGGTTTTTAAAACATTGCTTTAAATAGGTTGTTCATAAGTTTCAATTAAAAAATTAAAAAATATAATACAAAAATCCAAAGGTTGGAGACTTCAGCCACCAAATTAAGGAAAATTTAGGATATGGGTGCAAAAAAATGAAGAAAGAAGATAAAAATGCCAAAAGTTTAAAAGTTGGGGACGTCAGCCACCAAATTAAGAAAGGTTGAGGATATGGGTGCCAAAAAATGAAGAATGAGGATAAAAGTGCCAAAATTTCAAAAGTTGGGGACGGCGGCTGCAAATTACCCTTTATTTTTACGAGCAGCAAGCTAGGGTCGTAAAACCCACGAAACGGCTCGTGAACAAATGGCCACTTGTATGACCGTTTTGGGTTTTCTAAAATTTTAATTTTTTTTTATAAAACGAGCAGGTTCGTGGACGGCTCGGCCCATGAGCTGAATCAAACCCTTTTTGGGTCACAACTCATGTCCACACGGGTTTATCTCAGCTCATTTTTAGGATCGACTCGGCTCTGCCCAGCCCGGCCCTTAGCCACTCTTAAATACGATGTCTGTTCTTCGTTTTATTTAGAAATATTATTATTCATTTAGTCATTATAGATTACTTGTTAAATTAAGATGATTTTATAGATAACTTGTTGCACTTTTCTCATTTTTTACTCAAAATATATTCATGAATTTCCTTCCAAAATTCTAAACACGAGATTACTTCATAAAGGAATAGAATTCTATTCGCTCCACAACTTGAACATAAAAAATTTACAAGATTAAAAATAACCAAGATTTTAAAATGCGTAATTCGTGACGAAGCGACGAGGTAAAGCATCAAGAATTATAGGCCTAAGCGTGCCTGTACAAAGCCTAGGCGTCAAAATGCATTTTCGAATTTTAATTTTTTTTTAATGCTCAAATTTTAAAATTTAATAACATAGCCTACAATTTACTATGTTTGGTAGTTCTGAAATTATTTTTTAAGTGTTTATATTATAAATTGTGGGTGAATGTCTGGATAAAAAGTGAGTTGTCAGTTGTGGGTCCTATGACATGTGTGGATAAAAAATAAGTTTGACCAATTTCATCAGCTGAAATTATAATTTAAGCACCACCAAACATGTGCGTTTACAAAATTTTATGCCAAGTTTTTTTTAAAAAAAATTAAAAATATATGAGTTTTCAAAATTATATTAATATTTAGGCATATCATGGTTTAAAATATCTCATTCAACGTGGTTCAAAATTAAAATTGCAGGCCTAAATATCACATTTATCGGATTCTAAGTCAATCTATTCTTCTTCATTTAACTCATCTTTCGTGCCATACAATACAAAATTATTTTTGTCGGACTCCTTTATTTCATCTTGTGCATTTCTAGTACCTCTTGTATGTTGTAACTTGTAAGATATCATTCTCCACCTTATCATTATCATCATCATCATCATCATCACAACCCTTAACAATTCAAGATTGTGCATTACTAACATCACTTGCTACACTACAATAAATTTTACCTTTAACAACGAAAATTTTGGTCTTGTAAAATCTCTCGACAATTATTTTTTGACAAAACAACTTAAAAATAACTTTTTATGACAAAAAATTGCATTGTTAAAAATGAAATTTCTTGTAGTGCTAGTAGAGTTTCTAATTTATCATTCATCTTCTTTTTGTTTATCAACCTTGCATTAAATTGGACATAAACTAGATTTTTCATCATTGTGGCATCTAGGCAATTCCTCTTCTTTTTGTGCACCTACATGAAAAAAGTCGAATTTTTTTTTAGTATACTTTAAATTACCAAACCACTACCAAAGTAATCGTTTTTATTCGCGCGCCTAATCGCATTTATTCTAGTATATTCTCGCTAAGGCGATCAATAAAAAGAGTTGACCACATTTTTAAGTGCATACTATCAATGCGATGCATTTTGCAAATGCCTTAAACTTAAGCGCGCTTTTTAGAACACAAAAAATAACTTGATCCATCCAAAAAATGATGAATATATTTAAAGTGTAGTTAAATAAAATGATCACTGAGTCAATTAGACAAAACAGAGGAAAAATCTGTTAGACTAAACAAAAAGAAAATTTGTTTTGGTCACCTCTCAACATAATACTGAATGGGTTCTTCCCTGTTGAGATGTCATTTAAATTCCAATAATTGCCCCTCACAAAGGATATGCATATTTTTTTAAGATAATAAAATAAAAAATATTCCAAACAAGGTCAAAATTCATATACTACTAGATCAATTGTCAATTAAAAAGAAAGAATGAACCCACGTGGCCACAATCATCTTAATCTCTAATTAACTTCTTGGGGAAATTTTCATTACTGATCCTCACTCTATTATTTTAGTACTAAGTTGGTCCTAAACATTTGAAAAAGAACAAATTAATCCTCAATGTTTTCACTATAGCTACATAATCAGTCTCTAATGACCGACAATATTCAAACTCTTATGCCCAATTTTATTTAGCTAGATTTCGCCCTCTAATTTATATCGGTGCTAAAAAATTCAAAACGGGCATGTTTCTGTGAAGTGCTGTCAGCGATTTTATGTATTTAATATTCCATAAGTGTATGGATCGCACAAGAAATAAAGTAGATTATGAGTTCAAGTATCATACCAACATGGATTTATATAGTTCAATTACAATTATAGTAACCTTAATCGAATCGAATGAACTTTGGAAAATTGGTGATTAAAAACTAACTAAAATATAAACTAAGAACAATTAAATAATTATAATTCAAATAAGCAAGATTAAAAATTACTTTAACTTTGGAAAAGAAAAGAAAAGCGTATTAAGATCCCGAATCCACTTATACCAATTCCCTTTAACCAAAACTATTGAATTTGATAACATGATTTAATTATGAAGATCAATATTCTTAATTTGCTTAACAATATCTCTCGAGTAGAATTAAACCTACCCATATATGTGATCCGACTATATCTCTATGACGAATGTGAATATATAAAAATGCATTAGAATTTGTGAATACTTAGAGATCACGTAAAGCATAGCGGTATATCTCTATCTCCTATCGGACTCTACGACAATTGATACTATGTATAATCTATTTTCCATCTCTCGATGGTAAAACAAGCTACAAGAATTATACAACTATTGCGCATATAATTGTAGATGAAGAGAAATCAATATCAATTATTCAAAATTAAAATCATGCTTAAATATAAAAAACTCGGTTCAAAGAATTAAATGATCATGATACAAGTTTCATCATGATCCTAGCACTAAATAAACTAGCCTAGCAATACTACGAAGAAGAAAAGAAAAAGAAAATATAGAAGCCATTACCCAGATATGAAGAAATAATTGAAAGATAAAATCTTGAAGTTGATCTTCGTTGAATTTTTGAAAGATGGGATTTTGATTTTTGTTGTTGATTCGTCTCTTGTTTTTCTCCCCAATGTTCTACACAAAAACGACTCTAAAACGGCTCTCTTGTTATGAGTTAATAACTCGTATTTATATGTCCATAATTGTGCCCCAAAAGATCCCAAAAAATCATTAAAATCGTGTTCTAAAAGTTTTCCTAATTGAAGTTGAACTCAAAAAAGAAATAAAAATCCGCGTTTGCCAAAATTACACCTGGTGATTGCCTAGTGCAAACTCTGGCGATCGCCCAGGCCAATCGAAAAGCTCTCTGCTGCAAAAAATACGTGCCGGGCAATCGCTCATATTTAAGCTTGGGCGATTGCCCAGCTCAACATTTTCCTTTGCGTCGGCTGTTTTTCAAATGACCATAACTTATTGTAGAAAACTCTAAATTGAAATCCGTAAAAAGCGTTAGACTCATAATTCAATTATCTTTCCAATTATATATCATTTTCCTTATGAAGATTTTAATACCAAAAGTTGTGCTCGAATTTCTCCACATACTTCGATAAGTAGTTTCTCAATTCGGTTCTTTGGCTTTCCGGTGTTTGATCATTTGCATTAACTATTCTTTATCACTCTAATACACCTTAAGCTTATTGATTTTATCTTCTTCCTCATCCTCCAATGTTTGACTCTTGATATTCACTTTAAAAACTCAACTTATTTTTATTTACTCATCGATTTTACCAAATTGTTGTTCTTTTTATCTATTCTTCTCCAATTACTTATAAACGAGTCCAGAACTGAAATATAAGCAATAATACACTAAATTAAGTAAAAATTTAATAAAATGACGAGATAAAAGCTTAGTTTAAAGGCTCAAAAAAGTACACAAAATGCACTTATCATGCGTATTAACAATTGAGTCCACATTTTCGTTGTCTCATTGGCTTTCTCTAATCAAGTTTTGATGCATCACTATATTTTTGAAGTGTCAAAATTTTAGCGAACAAAATTCAATCTATAAAAAAATGAAACTAAAATTGCCCCTCTAAGTTTTTGACATCTCAAAATTGTAGAGTATGTTTAATAAATATTTTTTTAGATTATAAACAATGGGTCATACGAAATGTATGGATAAAAGTGGATAAAAGTTGTCTGTCTTACAAAATATGTGGATAAAAATGATTATGATCAACTTATAAATACTTATAAGTATATACAAATCAATGTTTTAAAAATCGACTTGGGCATCGACTCGAAAAGTGAAAGGGTCAAGGGTTAAAGGGTCGAACTGGGGTTGACCCGGTGATTTTTAAAAAATTAAAAAAATTAAAAAATTTACAAAAAAAATAAAAAAATAAAAAATAAGTTTTTGAAAATCACAAAAATTGCTCAAAAGCAATTTTTTTGATTTTTTATTCTTTTAATCCATTTTGTGCAAGGAAAGAGATGAATTTCAATGGTCAGTTACAATTAATTGTGGAAAGAAATGAATTTTAAAACCAATAAAATCGAGAACAGGTCAACGGATTTCTCAAAACCGGACGGGTCAACGGATTTTTGAGCGGGTTTTTAAAAAGAGGATTTTTTTACATAACCAGCCCGATTTTGGGATTGGTTCCTGGTTGAACCGGCTGGGCCGGGCCGGTTCTGATAACACTGATACAAATATACTCATAATAATGTGTTAAAATTTAATTGGAAGAAGACGATTGAGATAGCAAGATGAGAGATATTAGATGTGGACTCATTAACAACTTGGTATGAGACAATATGATAAGGACCAAAAATACAATTTCTCCTAAATTTAGATACTAGAGAGATAAAATGTAAGAGAGAGAGAGAGAGAGAGAGAGAGCGCGCGCGCACAGCAAAAGGCCAACTCATCTGTTAAAGTGCACCTACCTACCAAATCCAACCCCATCTATTAACTACTCGTCTTTTTCACCAACTTGGTCAAATCCCCCTCTCTGTTTGTTACAAACCCTCCAAATTTCTGCCTACTCACCCACCCTCTTTATTATACTATATCATATTCTTCTCTCTCTCTCTCTCATCATCCATTGCCAACCTGCCCACCATCCACCCACCCAACCCCACTCAACCCAACCCAACCCAACTCTTCGTTCATATATTATACCTTCTTCTTCCATTTTTCTCTCTCAATCAATCATATATCATTAGAAAACTAGAAAAATAAAAGGGTAGAAGAAAAAAGTCTGTTTCTTGAATTACTGCAGATTTTTTCAAGAAAATTTTGAGTCATGGGACGTTCACCTTGCTGTGAAAAAGCTCATACAAACAAAGGCGCTTGGACCAAAGAAGAAGACCAGCGACTCATCAATTACATCCGTTTACATGGTGAAGGCTGCTGGCGTTCCCTCCCCAAAGCCGCAGGTACTACTTCTTTTGTGTTTTGTCTGTCTCTATGTATTCTCGATGACCCTATTTCGTATTATTGGGTTGTTGCTCGGTTTCCTGTGTTGCATATTTATGGTGAAGGTATCTCGCGGCCTAAAATTACCCTTTTTCACACTACGCTACAAGAATATTTGTGGGCGATGGTGGTCCTAAAAGCATACAGTATTTATGTGTTTATATTTGATGGAAAATAAATAAATATATTTGTTTTTTTTTCTTGTTTTAGGGCTGCTGAGGTGTGGTAAGAGTTGCAGATTGAGGTGGATAAATTACCTGAGGCCTGATCTCAAGAGAGGGAATTTCACTGAAGAAGAAGATGATATCATAATCAAACTTCATAGTCTGCTTGGAAACAAGTATGCCCTTTTCTTAATTTTCAGAAATTTCGGTTTTTTTTTTTTGAGAAAATTGAATAATTAAAACCACAAAAATATTATGAATATTTATCTCCATTGATAAGGGAAGTTCTCATTTTTAAATGGGACGTGAATTCTGTTTTTTTCCTTTTATTTTTCCATATTTTACCCGACAAAGTGAGTAAAAAAGGGTAAATTCATCAAAGAATATGTTAACAACATTCTTGTCAGTATTTTAGAGAAAGAACATTTTATTATTTTTACTGCTGTAATTAAACAAAAAAAAAAAAAAATTCTAATTTAGTTGCCTGCAGATGGTCTTTGATAGCTGGAAGATTGCCTGGGAGGACTGATAATGAGATCAAGAATTACTGGAACACGCACATTAAACGCAAGCTCATTGGCCGTGGCATTGACCCTCAAACCCACTGTCCACTCAAGGGCGGCGCCACCACCGAGACCACCAAGGCTATGGCCACTTCCCCGGCAACCACTGCCAATATATCTTTGGACTTCAGAAACTCAGCTCCACCTTCATCAGAAAAATTACCCATTTTGCTGATCAATGAGGCCGGCAACAAGTGCATGCCCCCAACAGACTCGTCTAACGACACCAAATGCAGCAGCGGCACCACTGAGGAGGCTCCGCCACCGCCAGTACCGCTCAGTGAGGAGAAAAACATTACACATGCAGTTGACCTTGAACTATCCATAGGACTTCCTTCTCAATCAAAGTATAAAAAGACTGCTTCTTTCAACTCATCTGCTGAGTCTAAGCTTTTCTATGATTTCTTGCAGCCGGCGGCGACACCATCTCCGGCAGCCGCGCTGGTGTCCCAAGCAATGATGTGTAACAGTTGTCATTTAGGATTTCAAAAGGGCCAGTTGTGTAGTAATTGCCAAACTAGAATTGGTGTATACAGATATTGCTGACCATTGGATCTGTAGATTTTAGGTGTAGATATTAATGCTTCTTTTTATTTCAGCTCTTACCGTATAAATATCACTCTTTTTATTCTCATTCAATCAAAATGTAACCACTCAAAAACATAACTATTTTACTTGTAATTAATTACTGTAATTAACACAACGTTCGACTATCACTAAGGTAACAAACTTTTTAAGATAGAACCTCAATATCCAGACGAGCAATTTAATTTATAAAGCTCAAATGATCATTCCAATTTCAAAATTAATATGTTCAAACGAGTCATTATTTTGTACGATAGTATATGTTGGGATTTGGCTCAATTCAAAACGTATGATATTTTACATGACATATGAGTTTTGTCGCTAGGTAGCAAATAATTCGTCTTATCACATAGCTTATGTGTTAAATTAATTTTGTTGTCGGCTCTAATATGAATTAAAAAGGCTTTAATTCCAACTGCCATTATTAGTTTTATTAAAATCGACTTATTAGAATGAGACACGATTGCTCTTTTTTGGACGACGGTTGATATAATTTAGAGTAGTTAATTAAAAGTCAATGGATATTAATCTATATAAAACCGTTGGACCAAATTACAAACTTTTAAGAAATAAAAATTACATTGATCACATGATATAATTAACTTCTTAGTATAGACTTTGGAGTTTCGTATAAAAGTGATATTTATGGAAAGAAATTATTTTCAGTAATTAATTAAATTATTTTATAATAACGGATTCCGTAAAAAGCTGAAATTAATTAAAAAATTTATTAATTGTGGGGAAATTTCTTGTATTGACAAGAGCCAAACACCGTAAAACGGAATATCTTATCTTTTAGAAATTGGAGGCTTAGAATAATTAATTTAAACAAAATTGAAATAGTGCGTTCGGAATTAAATTCAAAAAAACAAGAACACTGAGCACTTGTTTGTTTATGCAACTGTTAATACAGTGGCTAAGTAGATATATATGCATGAATACGTTGACTTAATTAGAATGAAATATTTGCTAAATTTGTCATTATAATCACTTTTTGACCCAACCAAATCTTATTCCAAAGGAATTTTAAGTTGTCACCATAGCATACTACTTTAAAGATGTATGGTTTTGGTTGCTAATTAATATCCCAAGGCCAAACTTGGTAACAGGGATGACGACAGGTGAAGACAGTTGATTTTATTCTCGCTCAGATAGAAATTTTTGAGAAACGGAGTGGGACGGAGATTAAAATATCTCCATATACTGTTCCACTTAATTAACTATTTTTTTTTTATTATTTTTTTAAATATGATTTCAACTTAGAAACATAAAAAAAAAAAAAAAAGATTCATGGTACGTTCAGAGAATTCGAGACGAGAACTAAGTTCTTTGCTCCACGCCTTGATTACCTAACGGGGCAGAGCAATATGTCATTCTTGAACTTGGAGACAATGCACAATGTTCAACAAATTCTTTAGAAAAAAATAGAGTCTGTGTTTTGATGGACTAAATTTAAATCTCGCTATTACTCTATACAAAAATCATATACATGTCACACAGAAGAATGTGTAGAAAATAATATTATGTTTTGTGGAGTTTAAAAGTATTTTTTTTAGGATAATTTGAAAAAATTTGATAAAATGTGTAGTTGAAAAATTGATAAAAGTTGTGGGTCAGATGAAATGTGTGGTTAAAAATGAGTTTGAAAAAAAAAATAAAAAGTTTAAAAAAAATCTACCAATTGAGGTGCATGATTTAACAATCAAGATTCACATAGCACATATAATTACAATAGCATTAGGACCCTAATTTTGAAATAATTGGGATTTGGCAAAATGTACAAGGAACTAGTTGGATATGATATTAAATAATTTATTAGGAATCTAGCTACATATATAGAGACACACACACTATATAGTAGTGTGAGATTGAAGCTATTAAAATTGATTAATAATGGCCTCATTAATCCATCTTTAATTACACTTTCGTAAAAAGAAAATGGAATATTATGACATCTCAGATTGATCATATTTTGAGAGTAAAAGAGAAGAAAAGAGATTAAAGGACATGTGACATGTTTGGCTGGTAGGTAGATAATCGAATATTTTGGTACCTGGAAATTAAGCAAACAGTTTTTTAATAAAGGTTAGATGGCTGGTTGCAGAATCAATTTCATAAGAATCCAACTAGATTGGTCGGTTCAACTAAAGAAAAAAATAAATTGAGAATCGAATTAAATTTCAGTTTGATTACCTACTGTTAAAAGAAGCACATTCAAATCCCGATGATCTCAAACTAATTCATTTTTCAAAAAAGAAGAATAAAATAATTTTTTAACTATCAATTCGATTTAATTCTTTGATTTTCAGTGTTTTTCTTTTTCTTTTTTTGTTTAGATTAATGCTCGATTTGATTTTTAAAACATCGAACAAAATAAGGAGGAGTCACGTGCATGGACATGTGCATGCACGGTGGAGTTGGATTCCTACGTACAAAGAATTTTAGGCCAACCAAACATTGCCTAATTTTCAAGCATGATACAACTGGACATTATCCTGCATAAGCTAACATGTGGTTGGGCAATTAATTATCCCAAACTCAAATCTGAGATATATATTCATTAATTTTAAGTATCTAACTGAGCCTCCTAATTTAAACCTCCGGGGGGACACACACGTTAAGTATACATATATAGTGAATGACCGACATATAGAGTACGTTAAATTTAAATAGATAAAAAAAATTTTTGCAAGTATATTTTTGTTTTGTCTAGTACTGTACCAATAGTCGGGAAAATAATAAGAGTAACATTAGTTCGAAAGCAAAAATTTCATCATTGATATGTAACATATTGTTCGAATTTCTAGTTAATTCTCAACCTGCAAAAAGAGCTAGTTCTTGATCAGTTTTAGGGTACATTTCATCTACGATCACTGAAATTTTAGCAAAATCTCAATTGATGAGTAACTGAGCTTCAATTTATTTTTGAATTTAATCACTCTGTCACATTTTGTCACTTATCATTTCTCAATTAACAAAATTTGCTTAGTTAGCAACTACATAATAACTAATCTACCACGCAATCACTATGTGACACTAGTAATGGAAATTGTAAAAATGAGGGTTATGACAATGGTTTTAGATTACAATGTTAAAATGTGTATCTTTCTTTTTCTTTTGATATTTTTATAACGTGTATGTAGTGGTAATTAGTTGACATGTTATTATGCAACGATTATGTAGAAGATTCGTAGCAATATAACTGTTAATTAAGAAATTTTTATTTATTTGGGAGAGGATATGTGACGTAGTCGTGAAATTTGAAATTAAATTGAAGTTCAATAATTCACCTGAAATTGTTGTGGTCGATCTGATGTGTCACTTGGTGGTCCTATCTCCACTAAAACTTAAAATAAAACTACACCACCATCATACTATGAGATTGGCCTCGGTCCAAGGAAGTCGTCCAAAATGGGGACATAACCATCACACGACAGTGGATTGTCAAATCCTAACAAAGCCATCTCTGCAACCGTCCAATCAGAATTTTGACAAAAACGTCTAGACAACAGGTTTATACCTTAATGCTATCACTAGCCCTTCTTGACCGACCTTTCAATCAAATTACTAGCTAAAGCACTAGTCAACGACTCTGTTACCAAAAACAGCAAATAATGCTTTGACATGACTAGGACGGTCACCGCTCCTAAATTTCACTATAAAAAGGGAAAAAGAGGGAAGAATTGAGGTAGGATCCTTTCTTTGCAATCTCCCATTCTCATATTCTCCCAAGTTGATTGTTAAGTAAAAACAATTTTATTTACCATCAACAAAAATAAATTAAAATTTAATAATCTAATTAAAATTTATCCAAAAGTTTTCAATAACCGCATATGAAATTTATGATAGTTGGACAATCCATTCCTAGTGACCGAAATCAATTTGTTACATGATCAACGGCATCAAATTTTTAAAATTTGAATGTGCAAAATTAACTTGATGATTTAACAGAAAAACAGACAGTTTCCGTCAATGACGTGATTGTACATGGCGAGGCGTGAAAAGTTGGGGAATCCACTTTGAGAAATGGCCGGCGCCAACTGATCTACTTTGCGGCGGCGTTAATCTCTCTATTAGTATTATCCCATGTGATGCGCCAATTATTATCTTTAATTATTTCACACTTAAACCAATCAAATTTCTTCATTAGTTTCTTTCTGTCTCTCGTTAAGTCGTAACCATCACACGATAAGGTTCATAAAACTTTCCTTCTATACGCAAATTCTATTGTCCAACATTATTATTAACTTATTTTAATAATTTTCTTTAACTAAATTAGTTTACTCAATCTTATTAAATATATATTTATGTATCGTTGACACTGCCTGCAATTATATCATATTCTTTGCTTTCTTCTTTTTCAAAAGAGTAACACTCGTAACACTATTAGTGTTTAGCATCTATTTAATTGATCGTATAATTTATTTGGAGAACCAAATGAGACAAACTATCGTAAACCAATGAGAGAGATGGAGTTATATAACGTTATAGATGATGTTTCGTTTGGTTTTTAGTCGATTTTTTTTAATAATAAAAATAGTGTATATGAAAATTGTTCAACTTTTAACATATGGAAATTGACTTGGGTTTTTTTGATAGAAAAAAATATGTTGAAGGACATTTTAGTATTTTGAAGAAATAGAAAAAGAAATGATAAGAACAAAGCTATAAAGAATGAGGGGTGGTGGGTAGTGGTTGGTAGCCAAGTGACGTTAGCTACCTGTTTCTTTGTCTCTCATCAATTTGTGGGGTCTACTTTCATCTCTCTCTAGTGGAGGTGGGGACATATTCTAGAAGGGTTAGCAAGAGCCCATGTTATTTGCACCTAACAGGGTTGTCAGCTTGTGGTCATTGCAAAACTATCTACCAAACTTGAGATAATGTTTTGTCCCCTCACTTTGGACTCTTTCTAACAGAAGATGCAATCATATTTTATATCTCATCCAAAATAATGCAAAGGCATGGGGAAGTCATTTTTTAATTTCATACTTTATATATACATCCATAAGTTGGATAAATTTTGGCCAAGAAAATCTTGGTCTAGTGGTCAATAATATATAAGTTGGATAAATTTTGGCCAAGAAAATCTTAAACAATAATATATAAGTTGGATAAATAATATCTAACTTAAACATTAAAGTATTTTCATTTATATATCCCTACTTGATCCCACGATCGAGCAATTTCACATATGCTAAGTGTGCAGGTTGTTCAATGTTTGTTTGGTTCAGATTAAATTTAAAAAAAAATTATTATAAAAAATCAATAATTAATTTTAACTGCACACAATTTTTAAAATTTTTCATAAACAAGTTCTCAATATGGACATAAGATTTAGCTCATTCTATTGACCAAAATGTTTTAGTAAGATTTTAACTTCTATAAAAAAGCACTCTAGTATAAAAAATTAATCTTTATAAAAGTGTAATTAATCTTTTCAAAGTCACCCTTCACATCAACAATATTTATTGATCCCTTGCCAATATTATATGCTTTGGTGCCCACTTGATAGTAATCAATAAAGTCAAATTCTTGCTGGTGATTAAGAGTTTGTTTGGTGTGGTTTTTTATTTTTTGGCCAAAAATTCACACCGAACACGTGCTAAACAGCTTGTTGTTCACTTAATTTGATAATTCAAATTTTGGGGGCTCCTATGCTGCTTTCGAATAGCCATCTAACTATCCTTCAAATTTGTTGTTACAAAAATTCTAACATTCTCTTAAAAACGACATCTTATATTGAGCTCTTATATTTACTCGCGTTATCATTCAACTCAACAATAAGCTTGTTCATTTTACAACTTAAGCCCATTTAAACTTTTATTGTAGTCAAATCTTTTTAGTACAGAACATCATATATTTAAGAGGAAATTACACTCTAAACTAGATTTTTTAGAAATAATTATAATATTTCAAATATTGTCATTTAATTTTAAAAATACTGCATATTATTTAATATTTTATAATATATTAAATTAAAGTAGTTTGAGAAATATGGAAATCAATTTTATCAACGTTCTTATAATCTAGCTCTCAAAATTCAAGATGAATTCCTAAATTGCAGCCATTTTCCTTTTTTGAATAGTCCCAAAACCGTATGTGGCTTCAATATTACCGAATTTCCTTTATTGTCATCTTCATCAGGAGGTTGAAGCTCAGAAATCGAATAACAAATATTCAGAATGTCCTTTATTGTTGTCTTTTCCTGTGCATCAAATATTCAACCCAAAAAAATCAAAGGTCTACTATAACGAAATCAGACAATTGTGGATTTATGTGTTATAATTGACAATACCATATGTATTAGGGTTAATTACACTAATGGTCCCTATTCTTTTAGGTTTGTAACCATTTCATCTCCATTCTTTTTTTAGCAGATATCATCCCCATTCTTCCATTTATTCTCACAGAGGGTCCCCCAAATCACTATTTTCATTATTTTGACAATTTTACCAATTGACTTAAATAAATTAAAATAATAGAAAAAAATACAATGAAAACATTACAATTGGACCCTTAACCTTTACAAAAGTTCAAATAAATCCTAAACAATTTTATTTTATTCAAATTAGTATTCTTCCCTAACTCAAAGAAATCATGTTTTCCCACCCCACCTCACTTCATGTAATTGATCCTCATTGGCATCAATGGACCGTCGGCGGCGGCGATTGTGATCACAAGACTTTGCCCTTTCTCCATATGTATTTTTCAACGGGCCTCAACCCCGCTTTCATTCCAGTTTGTTGCATACTGATGCTTGGCTAGATTTCCAGCTCTATGTGGAAAAGGCTTTTCTGATGGTGGAATCTCAGCCATTCTTTCTCCATAAGGATTGAATGTAAGCATTACTGATTCCAGTTCTATTATTCTCTTGAATATGAACTCGAAACCCTGTTTTGGAATAGGATTTTTTAAGTAATCATATTTTCTTTTCAGGTGTGTTAGTAATTGAGGAACCCTACTGAGAAGAATGTTAACCAGAGTTCCGGCTGGGAAGTTTGTCCAGAAAAGGATAGATTCAACCCAACTCATTTCAGTACAATCGGATTGTTTCAATCCCAGATCACGAAAATTTTCATTCATGAGGGAGAGAAGTTTTTCGGAATCTCCGAGGAACAAGGTCAAGAATGTTGCTCTGTTGGTTTTCTCTCCAGTTCGGAAACTTCTGTTCACGACATCAAGTGTCATTCTGACAAAGATTTCTTTAGGAAACTTGTCTGCAACTTGCTGGTAAGTGTAAACTTCGTTAAGTTTCCCTTGTAAGTTCTTGTGACTCGGAAAACAGTAACTATAGAGGGGACTTGAACAAGCTTGATTTTGTATGCTAGAACAACTCCAAAGCTGGATCCACCACCTCCAGTAATTGCCCAGAACAAATCCTTTCCCATTGATGCACGATCAAGAATCCGGCCATTAACGTCAATTATTTGTGCATCAATTATGTTGTCAAAAGAGAGACTGTATTTTCGCATCATGTTACCATATCCATCGCCGTTGAAATGGCCACCAACGCCAACTATCGGAAAACATGATTTCTTTGAGTGGGGGAAGAACACTAATTTGAATAAAATAAAATTGTTTAGGATTTATTTGTACTTTTGTAAAGGTTAAGGGCCCAATTGCAATATTTTCATTGTATTTTTTTTCTATTATTCTAATTTATTTAAGTCAAAGGGTAAAATTGTCATAAAATTGTCAGAATAGTGAAAATTAGTGATTTGGGGACCCTCTGTGAGAATAAATGAAAGAATGTGGATGATATCTGCTAAAAAAAAGAATGGGGACCATTAGTGTAATTAACCCTATGTATTATGATATCTCACAATTGTAGATTTATGTGTTTCAATGGATAGTACAATTGTAACAAATGTAATCATGTGTGATTTCTGATTCTTGCCAATGTTATGTCGACTAATTGTGTAGGGTTATTGATATTTTGCCACAAATATTATGTATCATAACGTGCTACAGCTGTTATTATCACGAACTTTTTTATTAATAATATGAACCGTTACAAATGTGATCTTGTTGAAATTTTTGGGTTTTGCCATGTTATGTTAAGTAACTGCGTTGTGATTGTCAGTGACAAATGGTATGTAAGATTGAGTGATACAAATATTATGTATCATAAAGTGCTACAAATGTTATTATCATGAGATTTACTATATGTAACATGAACTATTTCAAATGTGATTTTGTTATGATTTTTGGTTTTTGCCACGTTATATTAATTGATTGAGTTGATACTTATAAGTTATAAGTGGTTAATAATCGAAAATTTCTCTTTCTTTTCGTGAAGAGAGAGATATTTTTTTTCAAACAGATATATCAAAGTTATATTTGGATGATCAAATAATTTTCCCATAATTAAAGATTTTATAATCTTGTATTACAATGACCCTATTAATTAGTTTTCAGTAGAGGTGGAAAAATTAGCCGGGCCCACCCGGTCTTTTGGGTTGGGCTGGCCCTGGCCTAAATAAAACCGGGCCAATATGGCCCGGCCACGGGCTAGTTGGACCGGCCTGATTTTGATTTTTTTTTTCTTTTGCTTCTTAACACTAAGCACTCATTTTGTGAATAGTCCCGATATATAATTCAAATAATATCAATCTAAAATAATTTAAGCCTAAGTCACTAATAAATATTAGTCCAAAAATCTCAAGATCCAACATAAAATTGTTTAGATTTAATTAAAATTTAGTTTAATTTAAATTTGAATCCAAAATATATTTGGTGTGACAAATAAATTACTAATTTTAAATTTACTTATAAGTAAATTTTTTAATTTTTATATTTGGATGATCAAATAATTTTCCCATAATTAAAGATTTTATAATATTGTATTACAATGACCCTATTAATTAGTTTTCAGTAGAGGTGGAAAAATTAGTCGGGCCCACCCGATCTTTTGGGTTGGGCTGGCCCTGGCCTAAATAAAATCGGGCCAATATGGCTCGGCCACGGGCTAGTTGGACCAGCCTGATTTTGAATTTTTTTTTTTCTTTTGCTTCTTAACACTAAGCACTCATTTTGTGAATAGTCCCACTACATAATTCAAATAATATCAATCTAAAATGATTTAAGCCTAAGTCACTAATAAATATTAGTCCAAAAATCTCAAGATCCAACATAAAATTGTTTAGATTTAATTAAAATTTAATTTAATTTAAATTTGAATCCAAAATATATTTGGTGTGACAAATAAATTACTAATTTTAAATTTACTTATAAGTAAAATTTTTAATTTAAGTCAAACATGCTTATATCTCAAAGCAATAAAACTAGCATGCTTTTCATATTTGTATTTTTTTTAAAAAAAAAAGTGTTTACAAATAGTTTAAAATAAAAAAAAAATTATTATTCTGAAAGAAAATTGACATTTATCTATTGACTAATACATGAGAGCACCAATTTTATAAATTAATCTCTTTAAAAATCTCAAAATATATAGTATAAATTTATCTAAGATTGTATTTGATATAATGTATAAGACTGTATAAAAAATTTATTTAAAAAAAGAAAAAAAAAATTAAGATCAAGTTGGGCCAATAGACTGGATTGGACTAGCATATTTCTATCCCATACAGTTTCATATGTGACACTGCTTTGGTGGGCTGGGCTGACTCAACCTAGCCTATTTACCAGCTCTAATTTTCAGCTATGGTATATCATGTAATTAAAAATAACATTACTAATCTAACTATAATATAACAGGCAAAGTGGGCTTTTGCACTGTTCACCAGATGGTCTCCAAAGGACCAATACGACACCGTCTTCATCCACCTCCAGAAATTCAAAACGACATCGTATTCACGTGTGGGTTGTTTCATTTTGTGCCCATTTTTTCACACGATCTTCTTCACTGGCTCTCTTCTTCTGTGATTCTCCAAGTTTGGTCCGCCCCTTAGTCGGGCATTTGCACTGTCCTGCCGCCGACATCTGGGCAATCTCCGGCCTGCGTTGCTCCTGCGACTCTTACCAGAAAATAATCGGTGCTCAAATTGACGATGGTTACTTCTTTTATTCCGCTTGATCCAACACGGGTCAATATTTTTGTAATATTATGTTTTTGTCTAATTTCTATGTAATTTCTTTCATTTTGCAGCCTGGGCCGCTTCCTCTCTCTCTCTAGATTCATATATCAAAGGTATGCTTATTTAATTGTATTTTCAGTTTGCATAATTATGCAAAACCATAGATATATATATATATATATATATTTATGTGTATGGATGTATGAATCTATATTTTGGGTATCATTGGTGTGCTTTAGGTCTGAATATTGTATGAGAAGGAATTTTTTTTTTGTATAGTGAAGTTTTAAGCCGAATTTTAAAATTTGAAGCAGGCTACGGTATAGGGTTTCTCGAGTTTGGATTTGGATATTTAACTAGAAACGGGAAGAATTAATTTATGTCTTCCATTTATTTTTTCTTGATTTGTATACCAAAGTGTATTGCACAGTATACCTTCTCCTTCGGAGTTTTAGTTGCTTAGTGACACTGATTGCGTAAAGTCACCATTTTCAACTTCTGGGTACTTGTAACACTATTTTGAATTCTTAGTGCAAACAGGCGAAATTTACTTGAACAGAAGCTATATATATATATATATGATTTAGAAGGTGATTGGAATTCTACAGGGCTTTTATATAGGAGATATTTTACTAATAAGGAGTGTCGTCATCTCATCTCTCTGGTTAGCCCTTTTTTCCTTCCCCAATATACCTGCATATTATTCATAATTTGTTTCGTTGTGGTTTATCACATTCAGCGAAAAATAGAAATGTGGAAATTGGGGGGAAAATTGAACTCTGTATGGATCTTATCTAAGTAAAATGCCTCCACTGTTTCTTGTGTGTGTGTGTGTGTGTGTGTGTGTGTGTGTGTGTGTGTGTATGTGTATACCAACAATCGAGCATTCATATGGTTGATTTATGGAATGTTTCTTTTGTGTTATGGGATTTGATTTTTGGCAGTGTTTTCATAAGTGATTTAGTGGATTAATAATTTCTTGTTTGCAGAATAAACTTGTGTTCTTTGATTTGTGGTAGGTTGAAATGATTATGAATATCTATGGGTTGAGATTGGTTTTTGCTCGTTATCTGTTTTTTTGTTTTTTTTTTTTTTTTTTGGGTTTGCCTCTTTTTTTGCTTTTCAATTGGAAAAAGACCATTTTCACTTGTGGGGTTTTTTTTGATATATTGGTTGTTAAGTGACATATAATGAATCATTTTTTCTTCTTCACCAAGAGATAAGGAGTGTCATCATCTCATCAATCTCATTGGCCCTTTTATTCATAATTTGTTGGTTGTGGTTTATCACATTTAACGAAAGATAGAAATGTGGACATTGGGGGTGGGGGGAATTGAACTCTATATGGATCTAATCTAAGTAAATGCCTCCATTGTTTATTATGAATTTCATGTTTTCTATTTGATTAAACCTACAGTATATGGTGAATCTCACGAGATATGCACTAAAAATGTAGTTTATCGAGAACTTTTGGCTATGGTTGACTCATCTTAAATTCTCTCAATCCCAAACTTGTGTTCCTGAGTTATTTTATTTTCTTTAAGAATCTTCGTTAGTTCATCTGTGGTTACTATTATTAAGTCATTAAATTTTGCTTATTATTAAATGTTTCTCTATTTATGGTGTTGTATTAAAGACCATTTCACTTCAACAAATTAGGATATATAGTCTACACACTAAAATTTCATATATATACGATTTTATCTTCATGCTAAATCCGATGTTAGACACAATTTCCATTTGGTTGCATCAATTTAACAAATATTAATTTTTTTTGTCTTCCTTCTTTTCAAGATATTTGTTGAGGAGTTATTTCAGTTGAAGTGTTTGTTGGATAGTTAATTTGATTATTATTTAACTCTGAGGACTGCTTGTCCTCCTAAATTGTACGGTTTTCTTTAGAAATGAAATTCTCTTTCTTCAAATAGAAGAAGGAAAAGAGAATGTACATATGATGCTACAAGTGAAGGGTAGGCTTAGATTGGTTTTCTAACTGAACCCTCAGTAGTCAGTAGCTTAGGTCTATGGTTCAGCTTTTTAATAATGCAAGTTATGGTTTGTATCCATTTGGATTATCCCTAAAAAATGGAGGCTCAACCACAATAGTTTTCTTGTTCTAACATTGCCTGCCGTAATGATAAGATTTTTAGCACGTTGGGCTAAGTTTAAAAGAATCTTATTTTTTTTTTAAGTATGAAGAGGCATCTTTATCTGCTCCTACAGAGTGGACACTGTAGGGGACCCATCTTTAGAAGTTCATTAGAAAATGATGCGACTTTATAGTTCTTTGAGATTCTTATTTATGATGCGTTACCGTTCTCCAACTGAGCTATCTTCTCCTTCTTAGTTTCCTTCTATTACATCTATCTAGACTTTTTCTTTCATTTCTTATAAAATGACTGTTTGATAACTTTGATTGCATTTAAAAGGACTTAAAGCATGCCAGATGAGTATTATCTGCACTTTTTTAAATATGCTTTCAAGTTTGTATTTTCTTCTCAAGTGATCTCTACTTTGTGTCATCATGGTGTTTACATAGTATCATGAGTGTAGACAAGATTTGCGCTCGTTAATATTTCTTTCGTAAGTTGGTTACTTATTTTTGTTCATTGTCTTGGAGCATCTGGGCAATACTTTGCTGCATTAATGGTTGCCTCAGGAAATTGCTGAGATAGCTAAACCTTTTTGCCTACTTTCTGAGACCAATGTTCTGTTTGCTGCTGCTTCCATGAACATTGTTGCTTACATGTTCTATGGTCTGCCTGCTTCTATCTGGAAAGTTTGCTGTGGTCTTCTATTGAAAAGCTATCTGGAAACCACTAGCTATATATTGTTATGGGCCACTCACACGATTATGTTTAGAGAATTTGATATTTTTTTGCAGAAATCAACAAGTAGATATAATGAACTTGGTCCATTGGTGATAATAGTTTTATGTTCATTTTAGAGCTTCAAAAGATATAATGACAAATTTTGTAAGTCCTTGCTTCTGGAAAATATAGGAAATTTAATGACTAGACAATTACTTGTAGGTTAGTACACCCGTTTTTGTAATTTTCTATCTAGCTTTGTCTTCATCATTTTTGTCATTCGTGTTTCCTTTACTTTAGTTGTTTTATTCATTCTTGAATCATGACATTCAGTTTTATATGCTATTCCAGTACGCAAGTAGGTTCTCAACTAATAACTTCAGTTGTTTGGCTCCCAATGTTGCAGTTACTTGTCACTTTGTCGAAAGATGGCAGTATTCAAGTATGGAAAATGTGAGTAATAGTGAATCCTAATAGGCCTCTGAAGCAAGCAAATTTTTTTGAGCCTGCTGGTTAGTTATGCAATTTACTTTTCTGCACTTTTCAGTGTGATGAAGAATGGTAAATTTAGTCACCTTGTACAATGATGCAAATTTAGTAGTTTATCTGTTGTATATTATGCTTTTAGGGGACATTAGGTATTGAAACAATTATCCTTATATTTTGTTAAGGTATGATCAGGTTGCAGTAAATAAATTCTAGAAATCGGTTTTGCATCTCTTTTCATGTGTGCTTCCTAATTCATATTTTATTGTGATGAACGGTAGTTTGATATGAATTGAGGTGAGGGGAGGGGAGGGGGAGGGGAAAAGGGGGGGGGGGGGGGGGGGGGGGGGGGGGAGGATATCTTTGATACAACTACAACTAGAATAAAATATGCAGATATGGTACATAAGTATAAACTCTTCTTTCTGAAGTGAGTTAGACAAAAGGAAAAGTAACTTGGACAAAAAAAAAGTGACTTCAAGAAAGAAAAAAAAAATGATTGCCCCATAAATCCTATATCTATAAATATGAAGAAGAAATCATGTAACAAAGGGAAATCTTATTTATACAAATGGTCCTTCGAACTTGGAACGCGCTAAAGAAATTAAGGATACTTCTTTACTGAGGATTTAATTAACGCATTCAATTTGTTCACTTAGACTAACAAAAGATAATGTTCTTCTTCCTTTAATTATATGTGGTCTTACACTTCAACTAGATATATTAATTATGGACTAGAGGACAAAGATGTTATTCTTATAATATTTATTGTCATTATATTCTAATATTTAAACTTAATGAACACACGTTCAAATAGTGAGACTAAATACGATAGATAAATATATACCACTCTACCATGTGCAGCGCACGTGCGCTTACTAGTTATTAAAAAAAAAACAGACTAAGTATATTTGAAATTTATGGTAAATATATATTTTTATGTAATTATTTTTATATAGAAGTCTATTTATGTAAAAGTCCCTATATTTCCTGACATACCCAATATTCAAGATTGAATTTCGAATGGCAATTCGCTAATCCTTCGATTTGCCGTTAGAACAATTGTAACATATTGCCCTGTACCCTCCCACCAACTCTTGCTATGAATCCGCATAACATGAGCTCGTGCCTGCAACAATCTAAAGCCCATTTAAGCTTAAATTTATTTAACGTTTATTTAAAAAAATTGATAAAAATTTGAATCAAAATCTACAAGTAATTTTAAACATACGGTTTATGAGACTCAAAATTTTTCAATTACACATTCATCAACTTTTATCAAAATATATTTAAAAACTGATTTTTGACAAAAATAAATACGTCAATAATTTTATTTAAGCCCATATAGGATTACTAATAAATACCACCAAAAGGGAACAAAAGTTTGGTAGTCCAATTAATCCAAGGATGGTTAAGAAAGGGGGAATTTTTAGAAGTGTCAAAAGCAAGGACTTGATAACTTTTACAAATATGTTCATTCTTAGATGCAAGATGTGAAATATGTCTTTTCACAAAAATGGTCACTATTTTGTGTAGCTAAGATTTCATGGTATTTGACACTTATCAATAATTTCTATAAGAAACTAGCAAAGTAGATCTTGCAATTACACACAAGATAATAAGAATTAATTCCTAGTAAAAAGATATATCTTATTTTTATAATATGATTTGTTGATTAAAACAAAACAGGCGAAGAAATTCAATTATTGTGAGATGAAATAAATCGACATTTCCTCTTTGGGAACATTTCTTTTGGGAGCTATCGATTTTTCGACAGTTCAACAAAAAAAATCACCAAGGTATCCGTAAAAAAATCGACAGTTCCCAAAAAATATCCTTTTCGTCGAAGAATTGAAGTTGGCTAACAATTCTTCCAAATTTTGTTTACTAGCAAATGAGTCACAAATTTGTTTATGCCGTGTCTTACGAATTACAATTGTGAAATAATATTTCACCAACTTGTCTTTCTATCTAATTTTGCAATGGAAAACAAAGATTCTAAGAGGAGAGAAATAAGTTTCGAATGGGTGGTCAATATTGGAGCGATGATATGGTTGTGCGGCGGGCAGTGGTGGGGCCTTGTTATGTTGTTTATATGGAGTGCGATAGTGGTGGTGTTGATAAGAGAAAATGTGGATTTTACAGAACTGTTGGTGTCGATTTACAATTTTGAAAAACTTTGAAAATGAGTTTAAGGTATATGCTTGAATTTTAGTTAATTGGTTGAGTATATTTTTGTCATGTTAAAATTTAAATGGCCATTTAGTCTAATATTTTTAAAATTTACCATATTTTAAGTTGGGTGATGGGAAATTGACATTTTCTACAATTTCCTCTTTATTTATATATTTTTAAAAATTGTCATATTTTAAAATGAAAATTGGAAAATGGACATTTTCTACGATTTTCTATTAAGAAAACGGAAAGTGAGGCAAATAGCACTAAATTTCGCCCATATGAAATTATAGCACTCTTATATGAATCTTCCTCGTTCCAATCTTTCCCACTCTTTTAATCAGCATTACATCGACCAAGTCTTGTTTAATAGTAAGTGGTATTTGATTGTTATTTCAATTGCAAAAATTCACTTGTTTGAGTTCTGTCTCAATAAGTTTGTACAATTTGTTCAACTAATTGGTCATACGATTTAATAACGAAATGAAATAAACGAATACTAACGAGTTAAAACAATATAGTAAACAATCTGAAGCAGTTTATTTGAAAAATATAAGTTTTGAAACAAAAACCATAAAGATTTACAAATTAAACTAGCAAAAAATATGCCGTATATCAACAAAATAATACTTATATGCATGAATAACCATATGAGAAATCGACTATCAAATCAACAACAACTTGGAATAAGCAGCCTTGTTATGAAAATTTTAGATTTTCTTTTAAACTTTCATTTTTAGATTGTTGGTTCATTCCACTTTAAGAAATTGGTTACATTCCAGCTCTTAGAAACAAAAAGTTCATACAAGGCTTTGTTAAAAAAATACAATATGCTCTACAATTGTATTTTTGAAGGAAAAAAATGCTTATTATATTTTATTTATTTGTGAAGACTATTAGAATTCAATTGAACAAGTTAAAAAGAATGGATTGTCAGCAGTTCTGTTGTATTATCAATTATTATTTCAATGATCAACATCTCCCATAATGATATCTATACTACCTAATATCGTCATAATATCGGCCAATTTCATTCTTTTAACTAATTAAAGTAAAACTTGCAAGTTGATAAAAATTGGTGGGCGAATTTTCCATCTCCCAGGAAAAACAATCACGATTTTGTTGAATGTGTTTAGAACCATATTGATATTGTTGGTCGTGCTCAAAACTCGAGAGACAAGATTTTATGTTGGAAGGAGTTCAAGAAAGCAACTTGTCAAAGAACTTTTCACCAGAAAATAGAGTTGTGGAAGTAAAGTTTATAGTAAAAACTGAAAAGGATTTTGGACATTCTTGCATTTTCACTACAACCTCAATCCACATCCTTATGTTACAGATTAGGAAACTAACACAAGACAAAATCATATATTAAGTTGACAATAATACTAATTTTGAAAGTTCATTATAAGCTCACTCCACATTTTACAAATCATTATGTTACAGAATCTGGCTTTGAAATACCATCTATATGATAGATTATCTCCCACCACTTGATCGTAAAAAAAAATGATCCCTTTTGCTATCATATCCAACACTCGTGCTATTACCTTCACCATTTGAAAACACATTAAATTTCTCTCCAAGAAGGGATTCCATCTCTGGTGCCTCAGGTTCAGTTCGCGTCTTTGAGTGTTTTCCTGATAGTCTCAGTCCTTCAAGTTCCATAGCTACTTCCTTCATAGTAGGTCTATCCTCCCCTTTCACGTATAAACACCTTTTGGCAAGTGTAGCAACGGAAATTAACTCCTCACTGTTTTCTTCGGATACAATATTATCATCAAGAATTCTGAATAAGTGGTCTTGCTTCAGCGTTGAAAGAAAATAGCTGGCTAAATTTTTCTGCTCCTGTGGTCTATCGTTTCTATATGCCTTCTTTCCCGTTAGTAGCTCGACAAGGACTACTCCAAAGCTATAAACATCACTTTTCTCACTCAATTGATTTGTTAGCATGTACTCAGGGTCCAAGTATCCATAGGTTCCTTGCACCACAGTAGATAATTGGGTTTGATCCAGTGGAAACAATCTTGATGCCCCAAAATCAGACACTTTTGCCGTGAAACGAGTGTCTAAAAGAATGTTGGCAGATTTGACGTCTCTGTGTATTATTGGAGGAGAAGCTGCAGAGTGCAGATACGCAAGCACTCCAGCAGCTTCTGTAGCTATTCTTAAACGCTTGTCCCATGAAAGAGCGCGTGCCTTTGTCTTATTGTGTATGTGTTCAAAGAGGGTGCCGTGGTCGATGAATTCATAAACTAGCAGAGGGGCTTGTGTTTCTAAACAACAACCAAGAAGCCTGACAACATTTCTATGGTTGATTTGGGAAAGAACAATTACCTCATTGATAAATTGCCCGACTTGATTTGGATCAACTTGTTTGGACTTCTTGATGGCAACTATTCGATTGTCTGATAAGAAGCCTTTATATACAGTGCCAAAGCCTCCTTGACCGATAATCCTACTGTCATGGAAGTTGTTCGTGGCCTTCTTGAGCTCAGCAGAAGTGAATATTCTTGCCATATCAGGTGACGTGTCTCTTCTCATGAGTTTTTCTTGCAGCAATAAACCACCATTTTGAAGAAAGAATTTGTGTTTCATCCTGACCAACTTTCTCCTTTTGAGTTCCAAGTACAACCAACAGGCAGCAAGCATAAGAACAATGATTCCTAGAGCAATCCCTGTTAGTAAAATTTTACATTAGCTTCATTCTAACTCTTTTTTCTTAAACGAATGAGCTAGAAAGTAAGAGAAAACATAATTTAGTATAACTGAAATGAAAAAGCTAAAAACAATAACTCCTGGAAACAAAAAATTGCACAAGCATAGTGTTCCTTAGCCAATCCCTAACACAATATAAGAATTTGAATTGCTACATGCTTGAATCAAATTCTGATTAGTATCTAGGCAGGTTAGACATCGAATCAGAATTTGACAAGTTTCCTGACCATAATATTTGTGGAAACATTGGAGGCAATTCAAGGTTAACCCAACTTCAAAATTTCTGTTGGAAGGATAAACCCAGGGGTGGGGGGAAGAAAAAGGCTGAGGTACACCCATGGAACAGTGGGGCTAACCTGTAACAAGTTTGAAGACAAGTGATTGACCACGAATGCATCCCTTTCCATCTTTCTTCCCGTCGCCACGGTAACCTTTCGGGCAAACACAGAGATAACTCCCCAATGTGTTCTTACAATCCTTTTCACATTGACTGAGACTTGGAACTTTACATTCATCGATATCTGCAAGAACAAGTTGGAAATCATAAAAAAAGGGATGTTCCTCACCAAGCATGCTCGCAGTACAGGTGTTAGAATAAAATCTTGAAATTAACTATTTTAATCCCACTACAATTAAATAAACAAGTATTTTATTCAAAGATCATACCTTGACATCCATTAGGGAGGTACGGATTTCCTTGATAACCCTCCGAACATAAACAGCGGTATCCATCACCATTATCGGGTTTGTAACACATGGAATTGTAGCTTTTACATGCATAACTAGACATGTTCTTTTGAGCCTCCTCGCATGTACCATCCCCAATTGCCCAGTCAACTACCAAAGGGAGCTCCTCTACATTCCTCAGACTGGAAAGATTGCTTGCAGAAAACCTGAATGCACTTTCCTCAGCAAGAAAAGCATAGCTGCAATTATTGAAGTTCGACACATTTGTGTAATTATTAAAGCTCGTCAATGACACATTAACTTCCCATACGTCTTTGGGAATTGACAACTGGCAACAGCCTAAACCAGAACACGGGCCGTCAACCAGATCATCCTTGTCGAAACACGTTGAACCGCACCCTGTCTGGTACACTCGGTTCTTCCGGCTTCCATATACATAAGCATAAGCATCACAACCAACGACAGTGAACTTATTCGCGGTATTATTGACCTTAAAGGGTGGGGGAAAAGTTATCGAGGGATCATTATACAACACATTGGTGCCATTATGAGAATAACAGTCTTTTCCTATGAATTGCAAGACGCGCAATTGGCCCTCCAAGGATATGTTTGTGATATCTATGTTTGATTTTTGTAAGAATGCTTTGGGAGGATTGTAATAGGTATGATTACAAGTGACTAAGTATGAGTCGTTAAGGTAACAATCTGGTGTTGTGCCAAAAGGGTAGGGAATACTTACATCTCCACAACGATCCATACAATTAGGCTTTGCTATTGGGAAATTTGCTTGTGTAGAAACTGATTTTGAGGTGAAAATAAGCAGAATTGCCACAAGGAAATGGGCATGCAGCAAATGCATCTGCAATCCCATTATGGATTTAATTATAATTCTTTTTCCTAGATTCTATTGTACTTACTTAACTTTAACTTATGAATATTATATATACAGATTTTTGTAAGAAGGGACACTTTCATAACTTTCGCCAAGTTTTTGGCAAGTCAACCACGCGTTGTCTTGACTATAAAAGTCACCTCCGAAATGTACATTTTAGAGGGCCCATTTTTACGCTGAATTGTTGTATGATTTGTTAAAATGTACATTTTAGAGGGCCCATCTTGACTATAACTTGTAATCATTTTTCCGTATAATCTAAAACTTATCTATACTACATTTAAAAGGTTTTTTAAATAGAGAAACATTTTAGACTATTCTACCTTTATATATTTTTTAAAATTTCATATTCATCCTTAGTATTAATTAATGTATAATTATTTTTTAATATTTTATTTATTACTCTTTTATTGTTCATCATTATTGTACGTTAAATTTTCAACAATGTACTAAATGTACAATTAAAATTTTTAAAATTTTCATCTATTATATTAATTTTTATTGTATTACATAGTTAAAAGGAATGAGAAATGAATTTAAAAAAAAAATGAATGGAAAAAATTGTAACTTTATTTATTTCCTCATTAAAATTCAAATCATGGTTGCCAAAACTGAAATGGTGATAAAAATATTATTTTTAATACATTAGATTACAGTGATTACGAGCATGTTTGGTTCATTTTTTTTAAATTCTTTTTTTCTCAAATTTATTTTCAACCACATATTTTGTGGGACCTAAATTTTTATCAACTTTTCAACCACACATTTTACCAATTTTTTCAAAATATTTAAACCTCACCAAACATATACTATATTTTAAAACTAACTTGGGAAAGTTTTTACATTTTTCATTTAATTTAATTTAATTAATATACATATAAAACATTCTTCTCATCTTACTATTGTCCGTCAACAATATTCTTACAACATAGGTAAGCATTAACACTTCTTCAATTTTTGTTTTTTACTCACATTTATGACGTTTCATTTATGTTGTCAAATCAAACACGTCTAATAAAAAGAGAACATACACAAAGAATATTGTTCACAAGTAATTACTACTCCAACAAATGTACAATATTATGTAGTTAATCATTACATTCTTTCACAATAAAATTAGTAAATTAATTTTATTTTTTGTAAAATGCAGCCCTGGAGATCATTAATTCCATAATATCTGATATCAAGAGTTCGTCAATCATCAAATTAAGTTTAAATCACCAAAAGATCTTCACTGAGTTGAAGTTATTGTTGGTATTATCACCATAAAAATTATCTCTTATTGTAATTGTACTTACATAAATACAATTATCTTAATATATATTTATTATTTTTTTATTGTTCATTATTATCATATATTAAATTTTAACAAATTATTAAATGTACAATTAATATATTAAATGAAATATAAAGGTGAAAAGATGATCTCAATTTTTTTTTTCATTACGTAGGTGAAAGAAATGAGAAATTGATTTAAAACAAAATGAATGAGAAAATTGTAACTTTTTTTTTTTATTACTGCATTAAAATTCAAATCATGGTTGTCAAAACTGAAATGGAGATAAAAAGATTGTTTTTAATACATTGGATTACTGTGATTATAGTTCACAACTTGAATTTTTTTTATTTTTAATTTAATTTAATTTAATTAATAATTATATATAGAGAGAGAGAAATAGACAGAGAACGTAGACAATTCTTTAATTTTTGTTTCTTACTTATATTTATATTATTTTCATTTATATCGTTAAATTAGACGTGCTTACTAAAAAGAGAACATACACAAAGAATATTGTTTATAAGAAATCACTACCCCAACAAATGTACAATATTATATAGTCAATTATTACCACTATTATATAGTCAATCATGGTTCAAGTTACTATTCGTATTATCACTATATAAAACTCATATTTGATTGCAATTGTACTTCTATGGATATAAACAAAATATTAGCATCAAACAATACAATACAATATGTTATCAACAATCATATTTTTTTATCTTTATTGTAATTGTTACTTTAATATTTTAATTATTAACAATTAAAAAATAAAAAATTGACAATATAATTACTAAAGCACGTGCAACGCACGCGTGCCTAACTAGTAATCTTACAAAAACACTTATAAGCAATTAATATACTAACGTTTTCTCAAAAACTTTCTTTGTAAAATAAAAACGATTATAAATGTTTTAGTTTCATTATTTGTTTGAAGGCTTCATTTGAATCAATTTTTTTTTTTTCTTTTTGCAAATCACTAATGAGCGGGGATTAATTAGTGGTGTTTACGGTGGGAAAGACGAGACAATTATTTATGTTGTAAATGCTATTGCAAGACTCTAGGATTTCCAATTTTAGGTGAGTATTTTGAAGTTTATAAAATAGTCAAACATTATTTGTATCCATACATTTTGTAAGACCTATATCTTTTATCTATTTTTATCCGCAAATTTCGTAAGATTCACTGCTTATAATATACAAAAAAATTTACTAATCAAACACTAACCTAGTTCAATTTTCACATATGCATATTCTTCTTGTTAATTTTTGGGGTGGGCCAGAGAGTGGTAATAAGCCAAGTCAAGGAATGAACGTCAATGGGTAATTATAACCTAAATATTATCTAAACAGCAAGAATAGATTTTTACACTTGGCAAGTCTTTTAATAAAGTCTCCTATAGAAGTGTTTAGAGGGCAATGTTTTCACTTTCGAAAGCTACTTTGCATTGTTGTATGTCTTGTTTACGACAATCTAATTTTACCAATTTGTTTATAAATAGACTATTTACGTCTAGATTATAAATTAATTTCATTGACGGACGAAGAGAAGACTTGCAATGTTTTCACTTTCGAAAGCTACTTTGCATTGTTGTATGTTTTGTTTACGACAATCTAATTTTACCAATTTGTTTATAAATAGACTATTTACGCCTAGATTATAAATTAAATCCATTGACTACGGACGAAAAGAAGACTTTTAAATAAAAATATGACTACAATTTTTTTAACAAAAAAATATGTTGTTTGTTAAATGAAAATTTTGCGCACTTTTAGGACTTAACATAAAGTTAAAAATTGGCGACACATTTACTACGACAAATTAAAAGAAGAATTAGTTAATGAACAAGTCGCGTTCTCGAAACTCTATAATACTTAGAGATATTTAGAGGTACAAGTTTTCTTGCCAGAAGATTTTCATGGAATGTACTTGTTCTTCACACCGAGTATTAATGACTAATTTAGCCCTTTGGAAAAGAACTAGTCTAGTTGAAGAATATTCAGTAATTTGAAAAAATCTCTTGATGTAAAAAAATAACTAACTTTATTTATTTATTTATTTTCTTTCCATAATTAATATTTAATCACCACCTGCCACTACTGATTATGATGGAAGTTTTGTCATAATGTGAAACAGCAGCATTGAAAAGTGACATTGAAAAAATTAATGTTTGTATTATTCAAACTCGGCTAGCCATGAAAACATAATGAAGAAGAACTAATGAAATTGATCCTTCAACGAACTGAAAGACTTTTTACGTCTAGATTATAAGTGTTATAACACTGGACTCTTACTACTTACATTTGCAAAATAAAACGTCCATGGCCATGGGATTGCATTTGCTGCAAATCCAATTCATTCTGGTAATTCTGCTTATATTTTTCGCAACATCAATTTCAAGTTCTAACACAGGTGTAAATGCTGTCCTCGAGACCATTAATTTCATAAGATTTGATCAAGGGTTCGTTAATCATCAAAGTTTAAATCACCAAAAGGTTTTCATTGAATTCAAGTTATTATTAGTATTATCACCATGTAAAATTCATCTTTAATTGTAATTGTAATTTTATGAATGCAATTATCTTTTAATATTTTATTTATTACTTTTTTATTGTTTATTATTATCGTACATTAAATTTTTAATAATTTATTAAATGTACAATTAATTTTTTTAAATATTTAATCTATTAAATCAAATATGAAGTTGAAAAGATGATCTCAATTTTTTTCATTACGCAGATGAAAGAAATGAGAAATGGATTTTCAAAAAATGAATAGGAAAAATTGTAACCTTTTTTATTATTGCATTAAAATTCAAATCATAGTTGTCAAAACTGAAATAGAGATGAAAAGATTGTTTTTAATGCATTAGATTACAGTGATTATAGTTCACAACTAACATTTAAAATTTTTAAAATTTTTAATTTGATTTAATTAAATATAAATATAGAGAGAGTGAACATTGACACCTCTTTAATTTTTGTTTTTTACTTATATTTATATTATTTTCATTTACATCGTCAAATCACACACTTAACAAAAGAAAACATACACAAAGAATATTGTTTACAGGAGTTATTACTCCAACAAATATACAATAATATTATATAGTCAACTATTACATTCTCTCACAATAAAATTAGTAATTATTAATTTTATTTTTTGTAAAATATAGTATTGAAGATTCCTATTAATACATAATTAATTCCATAAAATTTGATATCAATAGTTCGTCAATCATCAAAGTTCAAATCACAAAAAACTCTTCACTGGGTTCATGTTACAATTCGTATTACCACTATATAAGACTCATATCTGATTGCAATTGTATTTCTATGAAATTAAATAATATATTAATATCGAACAATACAATACAACATATTAATAATCATACTTTTTATCTTTATTACAATTGCTACTTTAACATTTTAATTATTAACAATTAAAAAATAAATTTTTTGAAAATATTAAAAATTGATAATATGATTGCAAAAGCACGTGCAACGCACGCGTGTCTAACTAGTAATCTTAAAAAAAAAACATACATATAAGCACTTGATATACTAACGTTTCTTTGTAAAATAAAAACAATTATAAATGTTTTAGTTTTATTATTGTTCGTAGGCTTCATTTGAATCAATAATTGATTTATTTTCTTGTTGCAAATGGCTAATGAGCGGGGATTAATTAGTGGTGTTTACGGTGGTAAAGACAGGACAATTATTTATGTCGTAAATGCTATTGTAAGGCTCTAGGATTTCCAATTAATTAGATGAGTATTTTGAAGTTTATAAAATAGTCAAACATTATTTGCATCTATACATTTTGTAAGACCTATATCTTTTATCTATTTTTATCTGCACATTTTATAAGATTAAGTGCTTATAATATACAAAAATATTTACTAAACAAGTACTAACCTAGTTCAATTTTTACATATGCATATTCTTCTTGTTAATTGTTGGGGTGGGCCAGAGAGTGGTAATAAGCCAAGTCAACGAACAAATGTCAATGGGAAGGCACGTGAAAGTATTAATCACGTCTTTAATTATAACCTAAATATTATCTAAACAGCAAGAATAGATTTTACGGCAAGTCTTTTAGGCCATATTCGGTAGCCATTTTTTCTCAAAAAACCTCATTTTTTTGCCTACAATTTTTGACTTTTCAACTTTTTTACACTACAAAAAAGTTTGAAAAGCCAATAAAGTACTCAAAAAAACCCATTTTTTCACAAAAAAATTACAACGAACATGCCCTTAATAAAGTCTCCTTTCGAAGAGTTTAGAGGGGCAATGCTTTCACTTTCGAAAGCTACTTTGCATTATATTATGTTTTGTTTACGACAATCTAATTTTACCAATTTGTTTATAAATAGACTATAACGTCTAGATTATAAATTAATTCCAGTGACGGAGGAAGAGAAGACTTTTAAATAAAAATATGACTACAATTTTTTTTTAAAAAAATATATTATATGCTAAATGAAAATTTTGTGCACTTTTAGGACTTAACATAAAGTTAAAGATTGGCGACACATTTACTACGACAAATTGAAAGAAGAACTAGTTAATGAACAAGTCGCGTTCTCGAAACCCTATAATACCGAGATATATTTAGAGGTACAAGTTTTCTTGCTAGAAGATTTTCATGAAATGTACTTGTTCTTCACATGGAGTATTAATGACAAATTTAGCCCTTTGGAAAAGAACTAGTCTAATTGAAGAATATTCAGTATTTTGAAAAAATCTCTTGATGTAAAAAAATAACTAACTTTATTTATTTATTTTCTTTCCATAATTAATATTTAATCACCACTTGCCACTACTGATTATGATGGAAGTTTTGTCATAATGTGAAATAGCTGCATTGAAAAGGGATATTGAACAAATCAATATTTGTATTATTCAAACTCGGCTAGCCATGAAAACATAATGAAGAAGAACTAAAGAAATTGATCCTTCAACGAATAGACTTTTTACATCTAGATTATAAAGTGTTATAAAAATGGACTCTTACCACTTACATTTGCAAAATACGACGTCCATGGCCATGGGATTGCATTTGCTGCAAATCCAATTCATTCTGGTAATTCTGCTTATATTTTTGGCAAACTCAATTTCAAGTTCTAACACAGGTGCAACTTTCCCAATAGCGAAGCCCAACTGTCATGATCTGTTCACAAGTCATGATTAAAGCTAAACTTAAATATAAAGTTGCATCATTAGCCGACAAGGCTATTCATATCACATAAACATGCAAACAAATATCAATTTTTTTTTGGAATAATCAAAATAAGTTAAAAATCAAAAATCAAAAATTAAATATCAATTATCAAATCAAGCAATTTTTTTATTTTAGTACATCACCCCCAAACTTGAAATATATATTATCCCCAATGTAAGAATTCAAAAGAAATATAACACATAAAAAATTCAGAGACTTCTTGGAGGTGGATCAGATGGTGCTGGGAGAAGTAATGTGGAAGGATCTACTGGTGGAGGGGCTGGCATGAGTGTCGGCCTGTAAATCTGGTCATGAATATCATCCAGATTGCCTGTACATCTGTCTAATCGCCTCTTGACCTACTCCAGTGAGATCGAATCTGACTCTACTCCAGGTCAGCCTGTCACTGACTGATCTCGATATTCATCTGAGTATGTCAGACTGCATCCACTCGAGATCGCAACGTCATCAACTCCTGCTGCACCGTGCGCAATTTAGTCCATGTAGCGACAATGAGCCGTGTCTGCTCAGTCTGACCTTCTAGTAGTCAACGTAGCATGGATGCTATGTCTCCAGGAGGTGCGGTTGGCTGCTCTTCTTGAGGCTGCTCTTCTGCAGCTGGGACTGTCCCCACAGCTCGTGCAGTGTGCTTTCTTGCATTTTCCAAGGCATAGCGGTTGATAGGTCCTTTGGATTTCAATACTGGCTCTGCTGGTAAGATCTGGATCCCCACTTCTTCGCAAATGCCACTGATCAGAACTGGGAAGATGGCAGTGTGCCTCTTGTCTATTTGGAAGCCCAAAGTGCTGATCAGGGTGTAGATATAATTTTCCAAGTCCATCTTCCTCCCGTGAGCGAGATGGTATAATAGTCGAGCCATTGCATCATTGATGGTTGTGCGGTGCATGGTCGGGTCGATATTGTGGCTCACGAACACATTTAGTATGAGTAGGGAGTCTGTCAATTTGCTGTGCTCTAAGTCCCTCCCGGGTAGTGGCCATGCATCATCTCGGCCATATAGAAATCGGGCCACCTCACCCATATCTTGAATAGTGGGCAGGAGGTGAATGTCTTCAGAAGTGATACCATAGTACTCGTTAATAACCCTCGGGGTAAACATGAACCATTTACCCCATACCCATGTCTGCCCACAGTGCTCTGTCCCGTGAATGTCAATTTCATGGTTGAAGTTGGTGTAGAATTCATGGACGAGCTGGGAGTATATCTTGTGTGGTGTTTCAACAATTTTAGACCAATCGCATACGTCGATGAGATTATATAGCTCGGAGTGAGGAAAGTCCTCAAATTGTAATCTCCGCTCCCCCTATATGGTCCACTGGCTAATGAACTTTTTGAATCTTTCTTCGTGTTCCTCAGAAAGATAGTGGCGAGAGTCGACGATTTCCACTCGGGCTTTTTTTGATATGCCTCCGGTTGCCTTTTTCTTTTCCTTTTCTATGGCAGTTGGGGATAGTTTTGGAGTCATGACCTGTAAAATGTAAGAAAACAAGTTAGATATGACAAAGTACACAAATGGTTTAAGTTGTCACCCCCAAACTATCCCGAACTTTAGGTAAGATTTCTCATAAAAATGTGCTAGACTAGGCTATTTCGTGTCATGAGAAAGTTACCTAAAAATGTGCAAAATTGAAATGGAAGAGGATGCATGGAAGTGCAAACTTTGGTCTACCACATATTCAAATTTAATAGGATTTCGAGGTCATATGGGCCAAACGGATTGGGGACGAAAGTGTTAACGGAAGCAGGCTGAAGTGGCCTGCAATGGGCTGCCATGGCAGGCCTGATTTCCCGTTTTTGATTATGGGTGGAATTTGGTGATAAAAGTGAGTTCAAGCCTAGGTGAATGATCCTAAGTGATAGCATTAGTAAAAAAGATTAGCATATGATCACATTTCCACCAATTTTGGCAAACAAATTGGATGGGGCATTTCATCAAACATATTGAACGCAATGATTTGTTCTCTATAGGTTAAATTAATGGGATGGAATATGCAAACCCAAAATTTTCCTCAACCTAATCAACTAAACTCAATTAATAACATATTGCCCTTTCGATTCAAGCCTAAACTAATTAACATTTTTCCACACTTATCAAAATGCACGAATTTAATTGAAAAAAAGAATGAAAAGAGAAAAATTCACCAAAAAGATTTAATCTTACCTATGAATTCGTGGAGTAGGTGTAATGGATGATTGATTTTGATGAAAATATGGAGAATTTGTGCTCGTTGAAGCTCGAGGTCATGGATTGAAGAAGGTAACCGTTGGAAGTTAAATTTTTTGTTCTTTTGAAATGAGAGGGCTGATCCCCGGTTTTAAGCCATCTGGTAGTCCTTGCGATCGCAAGGAAGAAAAATCCTGCGATCGTAAGACTACTGAATTCTGGGCACAATGTTTTCTGCCCAGGCTATGCGATCGCAATGGGTTTAACCATGCGATCGCATAGTTATGCACTCTGTTTCAATTTTTTTTTCTTTTTTTACGTTATTCTAAGCAGAACTTTAAATAATTGAAAACGTGCTTATGCAAGATGACGATGTATGCCTCTTTACCTAAGAATTAAAAACCTACTTTAAAAATCCTGAAAGTGTAAAAAAAACGTGCAAAACGTGAATTGAACTCCTAAAACTTAAATGATGCGAAAATTTAAATAAAAGGGTGGAAAAATGGGTTGCCTCACATTGAGTGCTTGTTTACAGTCTTTAGCTCGACTTTATCGTGGTGATCACTCTGGATTGCTTAAAGCAGTGAAAGATTTTTCTTTTGAAAAATCACCATCCAAGTACTGCTTTAGCCTTTGTCCGTTCACCTTGAACTTGCCCTTTGTGTCATGAGCAATTTCTACCGCTCCACGTGGATAGACTTTTAGTACCGTGAATGGCCCGGACCATCTTGAACGTAGTTTTCCTGAAAAGAGCTTGAGTCGTGAATTGAATAAGAGAACTTTTTGTCCCACCTCAAACTGCCTTTTTTTGAATGTTTTTGTCATGCCACTTCTTGGTTTACTCCTTGTACAGTTTGGCATTTTCATAGGTTTCAAACCTGAATTCTTTCATTTCGTTCAATTGAAGCAGTCATTTTTCACCGTCTTCTTTCAAATCAAAGTTCAACTTCCTCAATGCCCAGTAGGCTCAATGCTCCAACTCAATTGGTAAATGGCACGCCTTCCCAAAAACTAGGCGATATGGTGACATTCCAATTGGAGTTTTAAATGCAGTTCGATATACCCAAAGAGCATCATCTAGTTTGCTCGACCAATCTTTTCTTGAGGTACTCACGGTTAGCTCTAGGATCCGTTTCAACTCCCGGTTGGAGATTTCTACCTACCACTAGTTTGTGGATGGTAAGGAGTAGCCACTCGGTGCTTCACACCGTATTTTTTCAAGAGAGTTTCAAACTGGCGGTTGCAAAAATATTTACCTCCGTCACTTATGATTGCTCGAAGAGTCCCGAAACGCGTGAATTTTTTTTTTTTTTGAGAAAATTCACCACCACCGTGCCATCATTGATCGGTAAGGCCACAACTTCTACCTATTTTGAAACGTAATCCACAGCCACCAAAATGTAGGAATTTGAGAATGATGGCGGAAACGGTCCCATGAAGTCAATTCCCCATACATCAAAAAGTTCATCCTCTAAAATGCTTCGAAGGGGCATTTTCTGCTTTCGGGATATGTTTTCCATTCTTTGGCACCTGTCACATTTTTTTACCAAACTTTAAGCATCCTTGAATAATGTCGGCCAATAAAACCCGTATAGTGAAGAATGACATTGCTCCAATACAGCTTCCACTTCTTCTTCAGGTATACACCTTCGAATTATTTGATCAGCACCTCGTCTGTAGAGAATAGGATCTTCCTAAAAATAATATTTGAGTTATGAAAAGAAATTTTTACGGCATTGGTGATCACAATCAGGCGGCACGATGTTGCTTGCAAGATAATTCACATAATCAGTATACCATGGTGTGCTATCTAACTGCTCTATCCCAAAAATCTGCTCGTCTGAACATTTCTCATTTATTTCACCTTCTTCATTCTCTTCTGACTGCTCTATTCTTGACGAGTGGTCGGCTATCACATTCTCGCTTCAAATTTTTGAAGAAGTAATATCCACCGAATCAACCTTGGTTTTGCATCTTTTTTAGCAAAAAGATATTTCAATGCTGCGTGGTCCGTGTGCACTATCACTTTCGATCTAATGAGGTATGATCGAAATTTTTCGAAGGCAAATACTACAGCTAGTAATTCCTTTTCTGTAGTGGCATAATTCATTTGAGCGTCATTTAGAGTTCGGTTGGCATAATATATGACATGTGTGACTTTTTCTCTTCGCTACTCCAAAACTGCCCCGATAGCAAAATCACTTGCATCGCACATGAGTTCAAACGGTATCAATCAGGTGGTACGATGACCGGTGCTGAGATTAGGCTTTCTTTAAGAATGTTGAAAGATTTAAGACAGTCTATAGAAAAATCAAACTTGACTTCTTTTTCCAATAAACTGCACAATGGTTTAGTTATTTTCGAAAAATCTTTTATAAACCGTCTGTAGAACCTTGCGTGTCCCAGAAAAGATCGAATCCCCTTAACTGTTGTTGGAGGAGGCAGTTTTTTTATAACATGGATTTTTGCTTTGTCGACTTCAATGCCTTTAGCTGAAATCCTGTGTCCCAACACTATGCCTTCTCAGACCATAAAGTGTCACTTTTCCCAATTAAGTACCAAGTTTGTTTTCACGCAACGCTGGAGTACCAAGGTCAAATTTTTGAGGCATTCGTTGAATGATGATCCAAAAATTGAAAAATCATCCATGAAAACTTCAATGAATTTTCCGATCATATCTGAGAAAATAGACATCATATAATGCTGAAATGTGGCAGGAGTGTTGCACAGGCCAAATGGCATACGCCTACATGCAAACGTACCGTAAGGGCAAGTAAAGATTGTCTTTTCTTGATCTTCTAGCACTATATGAATCTGGTTGTAGCCTGAATACCCATCAAGAAAGTAATAATGAGAATGACCTGCCAAACGTTCCAGCATCTGATCAATGAATGGTAGAAGAAAATGGTCTTTTCGAGTGGCATCATTTAATTTCCTGTAGTCAATACAAACTCGCCAGCCGGTAGTCAATCTGACTGGTATGAGCTCATTATTATCATTCTTCTCAACCGTAATTCCTATTTTCTTAGGCACTACCTGAATCGGGCTTACCCAATGGCTATCTGAAATAGGATAGATGATACCAGCATCAAGTAGTTTTAAAACTTCAGCTCGGACTATTTTTTGTAAATGAGGATTAAATCTGCATTGATGTTGCGTTGTCGGTTTGTATGCCTCTTCCATTAGGATCTTGTGCATGCATATGGATGGGCTGATACCTCTGATGTCTGCTATAGTCCAACCGATGGCTAATTTGTAATTCTTCAGGACTCGGAGTAATTTATCTTCTTGATCTTGATTGATAGAATTCGCAATAATTACTAGAAGAGTAGATGATTTACCGAGATAAGCATACCTAAGGTGAGAAGATAATTGCTTTAACTCGAGAGTCGGAGCCTTTTGAATTGAAGGTGGCTGTTGATGAGGTGTGGTACCCAAATTCATGTATTTATTTCTTCTTTCCAGCTGTTCAGCTTTTTGTAAATATCTGGCACATTCCTCAAGAGCTAGAGAGTCGGAATTTTCTTCTTGAGAATAAACAATACATGCTTCCCATGGATCTGAAGGATTTTCCAAAGTAAATGTGTTAGCTGCCTCGTGATCGATGATATCGATATGAAAACACGAGTCAGAGGAGCTTGGATATTGGATTGCTTTGAACACGTTGAAAGTGACTTGCTCTTCGTTCAATCTCAACATTAGTTGCCCTTTTTGCACATCAATTAGCGCTCGTCCAGTAGCTAAGAATGGTCGTCCCAAGATAAGTGGTACATCTCTGTCTTCTCCCATATCCAAGATAATGAAGTCAGCTGGGAATATGAACTTGTCCACTTTCACCAAAATATCTTCAATAACCCCACGTGGACGCTTAACTGATCGATCAGCTAACTGTAGTGATATTGTGGTTGGCTTTGCTTCTCCAAGACCTAGTTGCCTGAAAATAGAATAATGCATGAAATTAATGCTAGCACCTAAATCACATAATGCTTTCTTGAAAAATGAACTACCAACAGTACAATGAATAGAGAAACTCTCTGAATTTTTTAATTCCAGAAGTAGCTTGTTTTGCAAGATAACACTGCATTCCTTAGTAAGCATGACTGTTTCGTGCTCCTCCAACTTCCTTTTGTTCGAAAGAATTTCCTTCATGAATTTTGCATAGCTCGACATCTGGGCTAGAGCGTCATCAAAATGTATGTTGATTTGGAGTTTCTTGAATACATTGAGGAATTTCTCGAATTGCTTGTCTAGCTTATGTTTTCGCAGCCTTTGAGGGAATGGAATTGGAGGAACATAAGCTTTGACCAGTGGTGGAATATAATCTGGTGGAGAGCTTTCTTTTTCTTGTTCAACTTTTGCATTTGATTTGTTATCTTTCTCTTTACTTAACGCAGTTTCCTTTTCAACACCCGGTCTTTTCACACGAATCTTTGGCAACTCAACTCCACTTCTCGTGGTGATTGCATTGACTTGCTCTTTTGGATTGACTTCGGTATTGCTTGGCCATGTGCCTGGTTGTCGCTCGGTCAACATTTTAGCCAACTGCCCAATCTGATTTTCTATATTCTTTATCACAACATCTTGTCTTTTCTGTATATCCTTTAATTCAGATTCCATGCGCGTGACAGTTTCTTCCAATCCTCATTTTCTCTCTTGTAGTCTCTCTTGATTTGGCGGATTCTGAATGTTTTGGGTATTGCCATAGGAGAAGTTTGGATGATTTCTCCATTCTAGATTCACTACA